>JBBYHQ010010142.1:0-10991 GCA_038382645.1 Spergularia azorica | reverse complement strand
GCTTGTCTGGTGCACGTGAACTTGGTTGAGGTGAATTGGTGATGCCATAGCTTCCAGAATGTTCTTGACACAATTGAAGATTGAGACCATGATTGTGATCATTGTGATCATGATCATGAACCTGCTTTCTACATATATGATGACGCTATCTCATTTTTCCTTAGAAATTATATCCCAGTAATCCATATAATGATTTTAAACTTTAAAGTCTTACATTTTTGTTAGAATGTTCAGTGTTAGGGAATTTGACTGCATGGCATATTATAAACAATGGTTGTTTTTTAACATTAGAAAACATGGTTGTGGCCTTGTGGGTTTTATATGATATGAAAAAGGTATAAAGTGAAAAGAAACTACACACTGTATACTGTTAATTATATTATATTATGTGTTATTACATCATGTGTAATGTTAACACTTAACAGGAGTGCCTAGTGAGCTAGACGAAGATGGAAAATTTGTTCCTCTTAATTCCGAAGATCCCAGTTACGGCCCTGCTGTAAGTTCTGCTATGTATTTACGTGTTACCGGAACGTTGTAGTGAGATTATATTTATATACTCATAGCCTCATAGGAGAGTAGCCAATGTGGTAACCTAAGAGCAATTAACAAGTACTAGCAGTGAACTCTTCCTAAAGAAAAAATGCATTGAGTTTTTCCCAATGAGAATCTCTAGCATTGATACATTATACATAACTTGGATTTGTTGATATATAATTTTGTTTCTTTTAGATTTGGAAATTTGGAAAGCGGATGTAGAATCATATATCTTAGGTAGTAATTGAATATGTGCATTTTGAATTTGCCTAAATCAGAATGTTTGAGCAAAAAAGTCTTTGTTAGTGGGATTTTAGTTTAGTAGTGCAGTTGTGAATCCTGATTGACTCGAAATTCTGCATCTTGTTTTCTAACAGGCCATATTGCTTCTGGGATTTAAAGTGGAAGAGGCAGATCAGGTAATCTATCACCTTTGCTAATTGGGAATGCCAGCTTTTCATGTTCCTCCCTATTCTCTTTGTTGATAATGTCCTTATTAATTTTGTACTCGAAAAGAAGTCTGGCATGTCAGGCCTACACCAAAGTCACCCTTCAACGATCTACCGCAGGATACAATTATACTTCACTGTGATATAGAGTGTAAAGCATGAATATCCAATTTCAGCTCTAGAAGTATAGTTTGGAATTGAATGTAGGATGCATACGTGTTAACAATCCTGAAATCATGAAATCAGAGGTTCTGCCTTGGATGACCACCATTCTGTGTAACGGGGCAAGATTAGTAGGCTCGGATATGTGGCTAGTGTTATCTCAGTTGATGTGAACGGCAGGGAAACGTTGAGCTAGTGCAGGGAGTGAACCAGCATGATCATTGTTTGGGATGCAGAGTGGAGCCTGCATAGCCTGCAGGTTTATTACAGGGTCCGGTGTGTGAAGTGGAGGAAAGTTGGGAGGCAGCGAAGAGATGAAACCCCATACATGTCTCAGAAGGAAATTCATCTGAAGGCCTTAGAGAATCACCATTTTCTTGTCAACTGGGAGACTCAACAGCATTGTGTGTTTCGAAACTGCTATATATGCAGTCCACAAAATTTTGACCTTATGTTTCAGTGACATGTTTTTCTGATGGATGATCTTGACTAATGATGCATGCGAAAGACTATGTTCTAATTTCTAATGAATGACTCTAAAATATGCTGTTATCTCTGTCTGATTGCAATACTTTACTTACTGCAGATACAGCAACTTCTGAAGGACTTGGATGGGGAATTTTTACAGGTACTTTCAGGGCTATTGCCTATAAGCATCTGTTATTATGTATCCATGGATTTTGCCAACAATTAGATCTCGCTCTTGAAAGAAATAAATACATGTTCTTTACAAATTTCTTTACTAAATCTCTTTGGTCTGATATCTTTATAAAAAAAAAAAAAAAAAAAAAAAAAAAAGCTCTCTCTTTGGGCTCACATATGGCAGTTCATGTTAGTCACCCCATTTCTTTTGGGATCCAGGTTTTGTTGTTGTTCTTGTTGTATGTATGTCGTTGTTGCTGTCCTTGTAATGCTGCAACCCTCTTGTGTTTCTAAAAATGCTCAGATTTGTACTACTTGTCAGTGAAGTATAAAATACATTAACTTCTTCTGGGAGTTACCTTTTCTTTTCCTTCATCTAGTAGAACATACATGATAAATAACGCTGGAGAGTACTTCAGGTTGTATACTGCACTCAAGACATGGTAACTCGCTCACTTTGGGATGCAGTGAGTAGTAAGCAGAAAAGCCTGGAAAATCTAAAGGTTAGACATTGGCCTAATTAACTTGCTCCATTTTCAATATCATTACTATAGCACTTGGTGAACTGTCTTAGTAGTTGGTTGGCTGCTGTATACTCATGGTCGTAGGACTGTCAAAGTTCCAAGAAACGATATAATTGGCAATGCTTATGATCTGTAGCATCGAGGTACTTGTTTTCTTGTAAGCTCCTTACTGAAAATATAGGCATATAGCCAATAATTCCGGTACCATAGCAGCTCTGCTAAGAATATGGCCCTTGGCCATGATGAGGTGCTGATGAAAGGAATATAGAGGGTGGAAGGAGGTAAAGAAATGAGTTAACGATCAGTTAGCTTGGTCATGTATACTGAGTTCTCTATGTAAGGTGTACCGGAAACAATCATGAAGTTTATGAAGGATAATATTGATCAAGCAACAATGCGCATATATATAAAGTTCTGTTAAGGCCACTTGAAGCACATCCGTCAATGCTTTGCCAAAATGAATTTTTGAAGTTAATGCATACTATCTCCTCAATGAATCTCATTATTTGTGGAGTTCATAATGTCTTGAACACCTTGGTACCCAACATGTATTATTCTTTTGTGCAGATTGCGACATCAGTACCTCGGTTATGCTTTCTTTCAGGGCTAACAGGAGAGGAGATGATGATGTTCATTGATGAGTATGAAGAAACTGGTAATGCTTTTTCCCAGCTGTACTTCTGTGATGCGGCATGTTTGAACAGGCCTCGTCATTTCAACCTTCTTTTTATTTGTTCTCTAAAGACATTCCCTATTCCAAGAAACTGAGTTAACTTTTCATAAAGGCTTGTGTCGTACTTAGTACAGTATGGTTCTTGCCTTCTTGGTAATCAACAGGATGGAGACCTTAGTTCTGCATTTGTCCACAATTGATTTTTGTTATGCTGCAGATCTCGAGCCTGCTGTGTTCGCAGCTCACGTTCCAAACAGTTCCCAAAAATCATTGCAGGAGGTAATAGAAGAGGTGATGGGAGATCATGAGATGGTGGTAAGCCTTGTAGCCCCGCTTATATTTGCATTTGCATCACTATGCTATATATTGAATGTTTAAAAACAAATCTTTTGCAGACGGAGGATATGGATTCTGAGGAGGAATGAAATCCTAGAAGATCACTTCACACTCTATGAATGTAAATCCTCTGTTTGACATGGTGGACGTCCTATCATTTGTTTCAGGTTCAAGAGAAAGCGCCATTAATTAGCTGATACTGTGGAGTTTAGCCTCTCGTAGGTTTGCAACGGCTTCACCACTGACCACTTTCGACTCAAGCAGTTTGTTCAAGAATGGAGAGATTACATTTTGTGCGCACAAGTATTTGATTAGGGGAAAAAACATTACTTTTATTCTGGGTTTGACAGTTGCCAACTTGCCACAGCTTATATATCTTGGTGACAGAGATTACAAGTTGCCACAGGTACTTGCTCAAAGTTTGGGACTGAAGACTCAAAGAGGCCACCTTTCTCACAAGATTTGGCATACCTTATATCGGTGCTAGACAGTTTAACTGTGTAAGGCCTCAAAACCTTGCCAGCTTGTGGAATGGCGCTGGAAGTTCTCTATGACAAGCTTATGAAATAATTCTTGAAATTGAATCTTCTATTCTTTCCCTTCTCTATACTTTGCCGCAGATACTGTCATGCCGAATGGCGACAGAGTCTTATAATGTTTCATGGTTCATTCAAAATGAATAACAGTTCTACAATGGCTACATAAGGGTGCAAAAACAGAAAAAGAAACCGTGTTTCTGTGTGCGACGCTGGTTGACGGGTGCATCAGGTACTAATGCTCTAAAATTATCCCACAGAGTAGAATTGTAGTAGGAACATATTTACTTCAATGAACTAGAATGGTTTCACAAGTGACAGAGCTTCTAGGAACCCTTGATATGTGTGCAAAAAACTTATGAGCACATTCTTTGTCAGCATGATCATACTTCACTTTCAGCTTCTTCAGAACAACAGAGTGCTGCAACATATACTCAACTGGTTCAAACCTGGAATCAGTGTAAAACCCCTCAACTGTAATCTCCTCAAGGGATGTCAGCATGCAACTTGGGACGTGCTCAGGGGCCGTCCAATCTACCTCGCGGTGACACAAATCGTCATTGCCCTGGCACAATCAAGACTGCAGAGGTTAGGATACTCAGAAACATAGATAAGGTGATCGAGCACATACAGTCTCCAGGTCTAGGGATGTTTCATTTAAGTTTATTCAGTGCAGAGAAACAGATTTTTCATGCGTAGGTAATTAGTTCTTCTTTTCTTTTTCTTCCAAATTATAACATTAAACTGATAGCTTAGAAGTAGACTACAAAAATTAGTTGATGAGCCAACCTTGTGCACAAGGACAAGGAATTTCAGATTTGGTACAGAGTGAAGGAACTGTGCCAAGAACTGGCAGCCAGATTCACCATCAACACCGAGTTCTAGAAACATCAAGTTATCGTATGTTGGCAAATCGATTCCCATTGTATTCATGACACTGTTGAGTGCCTACAGAAAAAGACATGCATTAGAACAGAAGCTACTCAAAACATCGAAAATCAGTACGTATAAAGCAAAGCACTCATACTTACAAGGGTAACATGGCTGGACAATGACAGTGACTTCACTGTTGTGATTCCTTCTACCAGTTGAAATATTTGGCCGTAATAATCATCATTGTTACCAGTCCCGGAGTACTTGTTGTGGCAATCAACGCGTGCCTCGACTAAGGATCCAAGATCAATGATCGAAAACATTGATGTGTGGTAATCTCTAATGCTGAGGTACTCAAGATTAGGGGCATTAATCTCGAGTTTACCGGGGGTGAACACGTTCAAATTCCTGACATCTTGGGCAACAAATTCCATTTCAAAGTGTTTCAATGTCGGTAAGGAAATGTCCAACACCACCTTCTTATTCACACGCCACTCGTTAATCACAAGCTTCTTCTTCACTTTACCTGAACTATCAAACACTACTTGCTTGTCCCGTTTACTAGTCGAGAACAATTTATGCTCATACGAAGCTCTGATAAGTAGCTTCTCGAGAGCAGGACAGCCCGATAACAGAACTCCCTTCAAATCCCAATCTTTCGCATATAACAAAACGTTAAGGTGAAGGGACTTAAGATTAGGAAGGGAGACTGTATCAGGAATTACAAGATAATCGGTTTCCAACTTCAATTCAACTAGAGATGTCAACATGAAGAGCGACTTAGGTAATACGACTTGATCCTGATAAAAACTCAGCTCAACATGTCTCACATCACGCTTGCAAGCATCATTCACCCACGAAACGAAAATCTTGGCACTTGTTCTCGTACAAGATAAGCGTAGTTTTGGAATGAAAGGAATGTTGTCGCGATTTATCATGTTTGTCACAAAATTTACGAAGCTTCTCTCGACTTCCTGTTGCTTACCTTTGCTTTTGGCATGAAATTTCGATAGAAATGCATCGTCGATGTCGATAGTTGGAACAGAAGCCCAAAGATTCTTGCATTTAGGAGTGACAAGTCCAGCTCTTACTATATCTCTCGTCGGAAATGTTGATAGTATGTAACAAAGGATGTCATCAGGTAACCTATGTTTTGCAACATCTTGAGCAGAATCGATCTTGCTCGACATTGCTGATGAACCGAGAAACATCAACAAAAACCACATTAAACACAGTACAAGAGAATCAAAACTAATCAAATTTTTACAATTATGCTACTAACCTAGGTTACAATAAAATACCAAGCTAGGAAAGAAAACATACTCCGATCCGTAATTCCGTATAAGAGATCAATTTACATGTGAACAACTATAAAGATTCGCTAAAAGAGGAGAAGGAGATCAAGGAGTGATCCTTTCCTTAATGATGGAGATATGTCAACGAAATTCTAACATACACTCGAGAGTAGGTATTCACGTTAACACTGATTTATCAAAACACGACGGGCGTACCTTTTGTTTTTTAAGATTTCATTCGTGAATCAACACAATTTTCAATGAGTAAAGCAAATCATAAACAACCAAGTGAGGTCATGATAAAAAATTTCAAGCAAGAACTTCAAGCTATAGAGTCGGAAGGTGATAGTAAAATTAAGACAAAGATTAAGGTAAAGAAAATTACTATAGCCAGACGCCTGATCCCACAAGACCTTAAACTGTTGCCTATAGATCATAGATCAATCGATATAACAAAAAAGTTAAGCCAATAATCCGTCTTTAACGCTAAAATTAAGGAGACTTTTGACCTACAAGCACTAATGCAAAAGACAAAAACGACTGCCCCACGCAGCTTATATGATGAGACAAAACTGCGTGGAGCAGTCGTTTGGTCTGGTCTCTAGCAATATCAAAAGACAAAACCAGTAACTAAACACGATAAAATTGCTCACCGAGTTATTTGAGAGTAGGAGTAGACGTTGTTTAAATGTCTATGATATAGACATATAGTCCGGCCTGCAAGTTTTTCCTTCTTCACTAATGAAATGTATGCCGAAGTGTTCGAGTTTTATTGCACCGTCATTACTTGTGTGCAATAATAACTATCAAATCGGTGCCTAGTGTATTGGACCCTTTGGAGGTTTATTACACCGTCATTATTTTGTATGCAGTCATACTCCGTATATATTTTGCACTAGTCTGACTAGTTTTAGTACCTTGTGCGATGTTGCAATCAATGGTTTAAAGACTTTAAACCTAAACAACGATGTTTGCAATATATGAATTCGTGAACATTGTAAATATACACATAAGAAAATATATTTTCTCAATAAAACTTATTTCCCTTTTTCTTTGATGGCTTTTTAAAACTCTGGGCTTGGTGGTTGATCAAATTAATGGTTAAGGTGAAGTAGAGGTGGTCAGAGCAAATGCGCTATAGCGGGTAGGGTTCAAGTGCAACTGTATATTTATGGTATTATGTTGCTGGAGACGATGAGTCGATCTCTCTCTATAATCTATACACTAGAAAAGCAACCTGAGCAAATTTACACATCACGAGTAGGAAAAAAATAGAGAATAGTTTCATCTATATAGTTGTATAATCATTTATTGAATTGACTAAAGAATTTTCCTAGCTACCAAAAATGACTGCCTATACTGAATTATATTTGTTTTTTTGGTTGTAGAAGATGCGGACTATTAGGTTTCTCCCTTGCTGGCCTTGTAGTCATTCACCAGCTCCATCTGCACGTCTTGTGGCACCGGAGAATGCTCTTTGTACTCCATTGTGAATTCACCTTTGCCCTACAAATTTAACAATTCAACATTGTCAAACTGAATCATAGATCTAACATAAAGGTGAATAGCAGTAGACTGAAAGAACTCACCTGTGTCATTGAGCGCAGATCCGTGGAATAGCCAAACATCTTGTTCAGAGGGACCTGTGAAATCAAGAAAGAGATTTACTTTCAGTTTCCTCCTTCCGCCAAAACAGGCTTTCAATAACTGCCATGCAATGTGTTTTCTAAGGAATGTATAAGGGTTAAAGTTAAATGTAACAACACAAAAACACGATGTGAAAAGATCCGTACTTCATACTCCACAACCACAACTCAACGTAGTAGAGGAATCCCAATAGGTCAAGGAAACGGAATAAAAATAGTTATTTCCAAAACATAGGACAAGGACCCAATGTCCCGCAAAAGTGTGTGAAGCTGGAGATCTGACTACATTGCAGTGCAACCAATATCTCTTCGATGGCTGGAAGCTTAAAGCCCCTGATGTGACCCACTAATTAACTATGAGGAGAGTAGATGAATGGAAGATAACCAGATTACTGGCCTTACTAATGGGTTGTCAAGTTTAACATACAACCACTTTCTAACTTGCAGGAAGTCAGGAGCCACCCCTAGGCACCCAAATCCCATTAGAGAGGCAGAGACACCTAAAATCTCACTTACGCTTCTTTCATCACAACTTCACATCCGCCGGATGTTGCTTCTGTCAAAAGCAATCCTGAATTATTCACTAATCTTGCTTTGTGAGCCAGGCTAAGGCAGTTATACAGTGACTGGAAAGTCGAACTAGGTAAGTCCCTTGATAAAGTTCCTCAAATCAATTTAGTTTCAAGCAATAGTACATAAGTTTCTTGAATTGGTAGATGTCTTTTAATTCATTAGGGTTAAAGTTGAATAGGTAAGTACAAACGTGCAAAAAGTTGGAAGAATGGGTTCTCACGAGTTAAGTCATGATATTTAATGCGGCTCCTGTTATACAAAATACCAGAGCTTAACCTTTTAAGAGTGATTCTATAATGGCTACCAAGGTATGGTAGCCATTGTAGAAAGGAACAAATCTGACCGTTAATTTCAAAGATTCGATCATAACCCTCCATTCTTTGACCAAATATTTACAAAATAAACTAAAAAACATTTATTAATTTCCCAGAGTCCAACCCATCATTTCTCTCTCCTCTCCCCTTCCCCAACCGTGCCACTATTAGCGCCTCCACTGGCCCACACCAAACACCACCACCGCCCACACCGAACACCAACACCTCCGGCCGGATATACGACGCCGATATTGCGTGGGTCATCGACAGCCGTCGTCGTCGTGCCCTTAGTCATCCACTTGCGACTCTCTCTCCACTCAACACACTTCTTTCCCACCTTCTACCTCATTGATTCTCCGGCAACCGCCCACGAAAACCCCCTCCCACCCCTTTCCCGACCCCCTAGAAGCCTCAAATGTCGCCGCCCCTCACAATGGCCGCCCAAGAAATTGGAGAAACGAAAGAGAAGATGGATCCATGGAGGTGGAGGGAAGGGTGGAAGTGACACAAGGGTGGGTCCGCGTGGTATCCAGCGACCGTTGGACCCAATGATAGTGTTGGGGAACGGGTTGGTGGTTGTTAAGTTGGAACGATGGTGGTTGCTGGGGTGGGGAAGGGGATGGTAGTAGGGAGGAGAGAAGATGTGGTTTTGTGAGTTGGTGTCTGATACTATTAATTTTAATTATTGTTTATGGTCAAACTAATGGAAGGTTAGGATTTATTTAGGAGAATCAAGGACTATGATTGAACCATTTACAATGGCTACCAAACCTTGGTAGCTATTGTAGAATTGGTAAACCTTTAATAAAATTATATTTTAAACATTTTACTTATAGCACATAAGTTGTTTCATTTACTGCATTCATATAATGCACAAGCGCAATATTCATCCTTTTTCCCCCTTCAGTGGAGTTTTATACATTTCAGTACTCTCTACAATTCCTTTCACTAATCCTGATTTTTTGGTCTGTTTCTATCTTCAAAATGACGTAGTTTGTGAAACACGTACGTTATGTTAAAACATTATATAAATATAACAATTTAATAACCCCTACCCACTAATGATCTACCCACCACTCTCTCTCCTCACCAACCCTCACTAAGCGCTACGGTAAACCACCAGCACCCAACTTAGAAACTTCCACCCCTGGTCACATTGCTTAAAGCCCCCAGGGATTGATCAGCCGTCCAACCCCCACTGATGGGATATCCATACCTCCGCAAGCCCCCTGCTCTTTTCACATTAAACACAGCAGTTACCCGCCCTACCCCATTTCCTTCCCAGATTGATAGTGAGCAGCATTCTTTTGAACACATAAACTGAAAGGGGCCCAAGGCTGGAGAGAGGTGTGCGTCGAATGAAAGACAGAGGGAGGGTTGCACTGGGGAAAGGGAGGGAGAACAGGCAGCAGGGGAGAGGGATGGGGAAGAAAGACTGGCTGGGAAGGGGAGGATAGAGAGCCGGCGGGATGGATGTGAGTTAAAAAATAGTACAAGCAGACCATTTTGGGAGTAAAACTATTGCGTTGCCCACTTTGTAGCTTGGCTTTATTTATTACTCCGTACTATTTTACTCTAAATCTGTGCAACTGCTAAGCACACAATAGAGGGAGTGGTGATTTTGGTCCGAAAGGCTACAAGGTACTCCTAGAAACATGAAAATTGTCGATAAACTGGGGTTAAAGTTCAAAGTTGCAGATTGAAAGCTATATACTCATGTAGTTGCCCTGCCCCAGATAATCTTTGTCCAGTTTCGCCTGTCAGACAATTTTCAATTCCTACTCCAAAACAACCTTAATAGCACATCAATCAGAAATAAGGGAATAGGCACATCACACCACATTTTAGGGACTTCACATCAGTCTCAAATGAACAAATAAGATTGCAAAATTAAATAGAGGTGTGCTTACATGCGCAGTTATAATAGAATCATCGCCGTCTTGGTCATTGTCAACGATCATGCCTTTTCTCCTATATATCATGCAACAAAAAACATTACACAAAAATATATCGTCAACCATAGACACTCTTAATCGCTGATTATACATATCTAACAGTATTTAAGACATTTAGAAATCCATGAGAATTCTTTGCTCGTTAATTTGGCTAAAAATACAATATACTGTATCACTTAAAAAATGTAATTATGTTACCTGGGTATGTATATTCGTTCATAGAGTTATTTAAGGAAAAAGTAACAGCCTTCAAAGACAAGATTACATGTGCATCTTATGTATTGTTACCAAAGAAGGAATACTAAACAAAGTGGAACTCAAAACAGATCTTACTTGTATTGTTACCAAAGAAGGAATACTAAACAAAGTGGAACTCAAAACAGATCTTACTTGTTAATCTCACCAGTCACAGAACCCTGATACTCTACAGGCACTTTCACGTCCACCATCATTATTGGTTCTAAAACCACAGGCTT
>JBBYHQ010010141.1:0-35412 GCA_038382645.1 Spergularia azorica | reverse complement strand
TAAAATTGCCACATGTTTGAATTGTATTGGCTGTGTATGTGTAAAAGAGATACACAATGTGTAAGCCATGATTTCTCAGCTAACAGACGTTAGTCCCCCTACCATATTTCTCTCTCCTCTTTCTATCTTCATCATCAAGATTCAAGACGGCAAGTAAACAAAATTCTCTCTTCTCTTTCTAACTTCTGTCACCTTGATGTGATGTGGTGAATCCTGAAGATCTCAACAACAAAAAAATTAGTACCCGGCCAGTATTATAAACGAAATTGCAGCTATCAAAGGAGGATTAATCAGACGGCTGGAGGTTCATAGCATTAAAGCGTAAGTATCTCCTATAAACACCTTCAAAATCAATTTTCCAATAATTTATAATGAAATCATCACACCACAAGCAAAATATGAAGCAAAAAATCTCGTTCAAAATAACCCCCAAACAATATCCATGGTCATCGTTGTCATACACTTCATTTGTTAGATGAGATTGTTGTGATTGAAGGGATTTTTTTTATTAATTCAAGTACAAAGTTGGGGAAGATTCAAGGGTTTTGTAGGCTTTGTTGTGGGTGGACCGAACATGGTGACTGGTGAGGAAGATTAAAATGATGATATTTAAGTCTCATCTTATCTAAAACTTTGGGATGGTGGTAGTCGTGATTTTTCCGAATATTTGGAAAAGGGTTTAGATTGAATTTGGCTCTCCTTTCATCAAAAACTTGGAAGATGCGTGAAGGTGAGGAAGATGACGAGCAAGGAGAATTTTCTGGGTTGCTTAATTTTGTTTGAATGAGCCGGGAGTCATGGAAAATTTTCTGGGTTTTTTTTTTTTTTTTTTTTTTTGTTTTATTATTTTGTTAGAGAAAGTCATGGTAGGTCAGTTAACTGCCACCTCAGCATAAACTAACACCGTTAGTTTTCGATCCCCAAACGATAAAAAGAAAACGTTTGATGCCCATTTGATAAAAAGTTGAAAACATTATACCCCACTCGTGTAGTTAACTCCGTATAGTTTGGATATGATATTATGATTGATCGTTTATTATTGTATACGAGTATATTCTTTTCTCCTTGATTAGTTGACAAGGATGATCGTGATTGTTCATGTCTTCATGATATATTGTGCGTATAACAAAGTGCACACACGTTGCATTTTCATTCTTATTAATGATAACATCAATCATTAGCACAACGACCTGAGAAAACAAGATCAGTCATTCAAGATTATGTCGAATGTGACAAGCAAGGAAGATATCAGCCAACTCATGTTTCAATAATAATGATGTTGAGTAAGTCGTATAGCTTGTAAGTTGTAACCGTGTTCAATTCAAACCCAATACGTGTTAGTATTATCTCTATTACACTACATAGATAGATTTAAACCGCTCACATCAGCATATATAATATAGTGAAGAGCTATCCAATAACAATAACATAACATTAGTAAACTCTTCAAAAACAACGTGTTGGAATCCTTTTAAAAAAATTCATGGTGAAGTTGGTAGAGTTCAGGGGCGGAGACGAGGGGTGGCCTACCCCCGGCTACGGCCCGCCCCAGGTTTCCGAAAAATTGAAACTTTTTGTGCAAAATTACTATAAAACTAGTGAAAATTAGTGAAATCGTAGTATTTGGTCCACCTCAGCTCGAATAAATAGGTTTCGGCCTAGAGCAGGTTTCAATCCTGGCTCCGCCACTGGTAGAGTTTACTATTGTGGGTAATTAAATACAACGTACGCAACTAAATAAGCTCATTTTGTTTTTTGGTCAACTTTAGTGGGTCTTATCTGGTACGAGATCATAATGATAATCACTAATACAACTGTCTTTAATCAATATTCAATTAATGGTGTGATATTGTTGTGCAATAATCCTACGTAATATGCAAATTTATTTCATTCTAAAATAAGAATTGTAAACTGAAGTAGAATTTCCATCTGAATCTGACAATGAAAATATCTACTAGAACAATTGGAGCTCTCATATGTAATCTTTACTCTGAGATATGATTTGCGAAAAAACCAATGTAGTCATGTAGAGTAGAGATTATGCTCTGGCACCCTAATGTAATTGCGAGGAATGTTTATATTATGAATGAAGAAGCTAAGTGAGAGTCGGAGCAAGTCTAAATTGCACAAAAACGAACGCTGTAATCTACAATTTTTAGCTCAAAAGCTTGCGAATAAGAGAAACGGCTCAAATCTTTGTAGGATTCCCAAAGGTATAATATTATGGGTATTAGATTAGAAAAATACTATGCCCAAAATCATATGATAGGTATCCATAATAGACAAAAGGCATACCCCAATAGGTGACATGTGCAAATCGGTTTAAAGGACTTCCCAAACAGAGAAAATAACCATAATATACCCTGAGGTTGTGCATGCTAATGTTTTGAGGACATTGTGCTACTTAAAATAAAAAAGTGGTCAGGCCTAAAATGACCCCAAAATAATTTTTAAAAAAAAAAAGTCAAAACATAGTAGTGCTTTGAGAACATTTGGCTATTTGCAAAACCATTGTCAAAATCGAAGTAAATATAATCTTTATCTTTAACCCAACATGGTTCCGAAACAAAAACGGCTCTAATTCTTTTAGTGGTCCTTAGAGCACGTACAGTGGTGTGCTTCAACGAAATGAAAAGTTAACTCTTGAGGAGAGATGAGAGAGAAGAAGTTAACTTCAACCTCACAGTGGTGTGCTTCAAGAGAATGGAGAGTTAACTCTTCATCAACATTTGATGTAGCTAACTCTCCATTTGCAGCACACAAGTAGCTAGCTACAACTCCCTCTCCTCTCACATACCCCACCAACTCTCATATAATATACTACTGAATTACGATAATCAATCACGATTTAACTATTTTACAAACTTAATAAAGTTCGAGAATAATTAATTTTCAAAAATAACTTTTTTACTAAAAAAAATATTTTTTTATTTTTAAAAAAATAATTTTATAATATAATATAATTTTGATGTCGACTTATTTTATGTGAAATTGAAAAATATCGAACTTATAACGATTATTTACGAAAAAGATAGTAAAATATGAGTGGAAAGTGAGAATATATGATAAAATAATACAATTGGGCCTACTAAAAGTGATGTGGAGAGTTAGATAGGAGAGTGATAACATTGTGTGAGTGAAGTAAGGTATTGACTCTCCAAGGAGAGAGGGTGTACTGGAGAGGTAGTGCTTTATGGAGAGTGCGCTTCAGCGTTGTACATGGCCTTAGTAATCATATTACTCGCTCTAACAAAAATATTAGAGCTAAACATCGACGATAGGTGTCCAAAACGGGCAAAAGCACACGTTAATCTCAAAGTGTGACCGGAACTGAATGGGCTTCATAAGACCCCCAAAATAATGGAACCGGCTCGATCTCAAATTTGTGAAGAACGCTCACACTGAATTTATGGTAATGTTTAGAACACTTAATTCAAAGATGGTATCAATCATTTCAAGGAGATAAAATCATATCAAGATCGTACAGTTGACATAACAATCATCAATTCATCATGTATATGAATAATGATAATAACGTTATACAGGGTGGATTTTCTATAATTCTATACCTTATTGCTTGATAGGCCAACTAATAGAGAATCAGATAACTCAAATACATAAAAATGTGGGTGTATTTGCGTAAACCGCGGTTAGCATAGCGCCGAACGCAACAGAAGACAGCTTGTTACTACTCGAACACACGGTTGTGACAAGTTTTGTCACAGGGATACGGGCAATCGATCTTTTGGAAGGATTTTCGGTCGAAATACCAGTCTCCCACTGCCTTCGATATCATCTGCATACAGAACAACAACCATAACTCAGCTCAACCGATTCATAATGATCTCGGAATATCTCTTATTAGAAGAAAATATTGAGGGAGATGACATAATGTTCTTACAGTGTTATCTAACACAGGGGAATCATTCCTGAGCCATGTCTCTTGGGTTCCAGATTGACAGTGGCAATAGCAAGAGTTGATGAACAACCCTCTCGACGGATTGTTTCCTAGGGATGTCAATGCGGCTAAGAAATCTGTCCTGAAACCTAGATTCACACAGGTGTACAAGGTTATCAGTATGAGAACACTGGTTCTAAGTTTTCAGATCAGAATATAATTCCAGTTTGTAAGCAGTCAGATCACATGGAAATCAGCTTGAAACTAACCCTGCATTGTCTGAAGCTGACTATCAGAACACTTAAGTATGTCAGTCTTACAATCGCGCCAAGTTCCATGACGATCAGCAACTCCTGGTGCTAGAGTATTCTTTACCTGAACCATTTTAACCAACATGATGTACTGTGTAAGCCAATGCATACTACCCTAAGCATACGCTAACAAATGTTCTTTAAAATTACTAATAGTTGCTAATAGTTAAGATATTGTGGACCTTAAAATTGGAAGGGTGGGTTACTGGTTTTCCATAATATCCATGATTTAAGATTTTGACATCAACAGCTAAGTCAGCTATGGTGACCTTCTTTACGTGCTTATAATCGAAACAGAACTAATCAACAGTTGGACTGCTCTTGAGTCTTGTCTACAGAAATTTTTGGACATCCATATTTAGCAATATTCATGTTATAATTGTGTCTTTTCGTCATAAAGTGGTACTTCAAGCCTTCTTAAAATAGATTTTATACTTCTCCGAATGTGCACCCACATGGAAAATTAAATTTTTAGTCTGTTTCAGGATTAACTTTCATAAAGACATCATATCAGGATAAAAAAAGAGTGCTAAGAAGAACATGTGGTGCAAACCTGCCATGAGTCGTAGGCTGCATTTATGAGAAACAATGGCGTCTGGATTCCCTTTGCGGCATTTTCAGGGAAAAAGCACTGAAAGTTTTGTTCATAGTTTCTTAGCATATTATAAGACATAATAAGGAAGTTATGACTTCAAATTTTTATAGTAATACATAGAAAAGTTCAGATTTGTCACTAACCAGTCCAGGACTGAGTTTTGAGGTACAAGATGCTGGCAAGTTTTTGGCCGATCCCTAGCACAAACATCAAACAAATATTTCGTTCAATAAGAAAGCGAACAAGTTTTGACTCAGTGTTATTTATTACTAAAAGAATACGAGTAGATCATATAGACATAGAAAACTTACATGTGTAGTAACAACTTGAGAAAACAGCTCTTGAATATGTGCAGCGCCAGTTATATCCTTCCTGTAAGGAAAATCAGATTTGTCTGAGTCACATTTTAGACGAATTGGCATACAATGTGGCTGAAATGAAAGAAAGGGTTCCTGTTATTTTACGCATTAATGAAAAAGCCGGCATCGGAGAGACATTTCACTTTGGCACCAGGTAGCAAAGCTCGAAAGTTATCACATTGAAGAATAGCACCTAGCCCACCAGCTGAGCATCCACCGAGAATTGCCTGCCATTTCCAAACATCTTTCGCGTTACTAAACAGTCTAACCATCATACAAAAATTCACGAAATTTCAATAATGATGGATGTACCATACATTTTGAGCATTCTTCATTCCTTTAGCTAACAAATCATCCATAATTGCCCTGAAAAGTCTAGCTCCTCTGTAAAACACCTTAGCCTTCTGCTCATTCAGAATAAAGATTACATCAACATTGTTAACCAGTACTTCACACAGTAATTTCAGACACAGAGAATTGGAATTTTAGAACCAACATACAGGATCAACTGCTTCCACATCTCCAGTGTATGATGACCCATCACAATACCGAATCTTAATCCGATTCCAGTTGTAGAAATCTATGACATTCAGCAAGTCTCATATGATTAAAACCAGTTACATCAAAGCAATAATACAACTTCAAAACCAAGGGAAGTGAACATTAATTAGTACCAGGATTGTACTTAGCCTGATTAGCTAAAATCCCAGAGAAAGTGTAAAGCTTGGTCATTAGCTTAGATGAACCTAAGCGATCTTTCGTACGCGCTAGGCAAGTAGTGGCATTATTGCACCATGCTCCACCCTGACCAAACCAACAATTGAACATAAATGAAAATTTTGAAGTATAAACCAACTACACCAAATATCTCAAATCTTGCTATTATGCAATCTACTCCTTATTTGTTATGATTAGCCTTTTTCCTTTGCAAAGTTGGACAACAATCATATAAATTCGTCTTAAGTATTGATGTACAAAAGTTTTGGTTAAGACCGTACTATGATATAACACGCTTTCTAATGTTTTGAGGGCGAGTTTTAAACTTGGAACTTCTGACATTTCGTCCCAAAACCTTAAAATTTTCATCCCAAGACCCAACCTTGTGTAGTTTCATCCTATCCAAGTCTAGTCTTTGTCATTAACTAACTACAGTACATGGTTTATTACATTGAAATGAAAACTTAAGAAAGAAGTTAGAACACAAAGATGCACAAACCTCCATATGGATCAACCAATTATTGACACCACTTCCAGAACCCTTGTCAAAATGGTAAGCTGGTGGACTTCCATCCAAGCACACTGCATTATAATAATAGCACATTTCCAACAATCAACTACACATGTTAATCATATCTTTTTCTAATTCCGGAGTTGTAATGAAACACAAATGAGATTCGAACATGAGACATATTCTAACTACTAGACCGATTCATGAAAATGGCGAAGCCCAATACACTTAGGAAATGAGATTTGAACATGAGAACTATTTTAACTACGACGTGCCGACTTTTCATTGGTATACAAGTAATACAACTATACACTCATAGTGGAGTAAAATAGATACAATTTACAAAAATCTTATTTACTATACTTACCACCTCCTTTTGCCACTGCATCCTGAACTAAAGTTATAGGAACTTGAAAACCATTTACACTCATCAACATCAGCATGCAAGCTAGAAATTTCAACCATTTTAATCCATCCATCCTGTTAACAAATAAACAATAATGTAATTACATTAACAACATTAAAATTAGAAAAACTTGATTATTTGAGCTCAAACTTCAATGAAAAACAGAGGATTTTACTTATATCAGATTTTTTTTACATAATCTCTGCAAGATCTTTTCTTGGCTTTGAATAATGATCAGCTTAGATTAATAAAAAGTATTGATATTAGAAGTTAAATGACGAAAAAGGGTACCTGAAAAATGGATGATTTTGATAGCTCAGTCACAAAGTAGAGAAGATGGAGAGAAGTTGTGCTTGCTTCTGAAGCAGCTAAAATGGAAGACATTGCAACTGGAATTTATAGGAGTCATAAATTAGAATGTACCAACATGGTAAAATGTAGAAATAAAAGATAAAGTTCTTCACTTCAACTAAAGCTAAAGTTATTCAGCTATTGGTTTTTAGCTCAAAAGGCAGGATGCCAGGAAACAAAACTGCAGCTGGTAAATAATTCTGACCAAGAAATTTTTATTATTCTCTCGGTTTTATCGAATTCTTTATACATGAGTCGTATATATAAATCAAATGTAAAGAACTCAAAAAAATAAAGAGTGTACTACTGATTGACATTGTATTGTTTTTTTAATACTAATATTAAAAAAAATTCTACCATCATAGAGTACAAAGTTTATCGGATTCTCTGATGAGAGAATTTCGGAACATTTAGATTTGAAACCTTTAGATGCGTGCGAGAAATTCTTATCACCATCCACTTCAAAATTGTTTGCGACTTCTAAATGACGTGCTTTTATTGATTAATACATGAGAATATTTAGAGTATTACATGTTATAAAATGAAGGGCAATCACACCAAAATCATGAAGTCTAAACTTCATTAGTAGATAGTTTGACGACTCAACATACTCCAAATTCGAAATCTATATACCATGCTAGATTATTGCTAGATCGAAACTCTTTAGAGTGTGTTTAGAAACAAGGATTTGATTCTCAAATCCAAATTTGACACAAACCCCATGTTTGGGAACCCAAGAATTTGAGAATTTGGATTTGTGTCAAATCCTTTAGAATTTGTATCAAATACAATTAGGCCAAAAACAAATGACACCTCAAGAGGTGTCATTTTGAAATCCCACCCTCCCCAAACATTTGATTTATATTTTGAATTCTACATTCTCAAATGATGGAATTGAAATGTTATAAATTTTCAAATCCTTATTTCCAAACGCTACCTTATTGTGTTCTTTAATGAAAACTCTTAATTTTTTAAAGTTGAAGTTAAAATAAAAATCACCAATTTGGTTAAGACAAAAATTTGGCTTACTTTATGCTCATGTATTAAGGTCACAAAGATCAGAAAAGTCCTAACTAAAGTAATGTCCTTAACTAAAGGGGCTTATATGATGTATGGATGTAAAAGATCGAGTGGAGATTACTTAGCCAAGTTGAACGTTTATGGGGAGACCTGAAAGTTACATGCAACTAAAAGTTGTTTCTTTAAGATCCTTAAGTCCTTCCTCCTTCATGTTTCGTTTTTTATGCTTTTCCTTTTTTTCTCTGATTATTCAAGAAGGATGATCGTGATGCGTGTGTGAACAAAGTACACACATGTTTACATCCGATTCTTATTAAGTACAACATCAAGCTCTCGAATGTGATAACACGACGAAGATATCAGTTCATCATCCGATAATAATGTTGGATGACTGACATAACTCATCACATGCGTAGATCACAATCACACTTTGAAACGAGTTTTCATAAGTACTCTCCATTACAAAAATAATCACGTAAAAGTGTCTGCGTGCCATAAGGAAGCGAGATTGTATTTATGCAATATTACTCTTCTTATTTTAAAAAAATATAAAAGAGATTGTTTTAAAAAACGAAGTTCAAAAGATACGAACGTATAAAAAATATAATAAATAAAAGCTGCTTTCAAGTCATTTTGGGTTTTTGGTCAAATTATGTGGGTCTTATTTTGTAGATTATCACTACAACTGTCTACTATCAAGCATTAATAGCAGTAGTATTTGACTATTTGAGAGGGAAATTAGGGGAGAAAAAAGTTCTATTGGATGTCATATCCTGCAATAATCCTAGATAGTCCATGGATCAAAAAGTTACATCTGTATGACTGTATCTAAGAATGAAGTCACTATTTCACATGCCAAAATCTAGTAGAGTGATTTCTGATCTTTAAGCTAGTATTTCTCCACTTATTCTTCACGCAATATAAGAGATTTTTAGTTTTCATCCTCTAATTTAGTTCGAATTTAAGCCACAAACGACATTATATGAGTATCAGTGAATGAAATTGCTGCATTTCAGTGCTCGTACTTATAGACGAATCAAACCAAAGACTTGTCAATGACCTAACTTATTATAATCTTTACACAACCTCGTAACACATACTAAAAGTTTCCTATGAGTATTGACCAAACATTAAAAAGTACACATGAGTTTACTTATAAAGATTGTTCATTCATCAAATCAGCATATATTCCTAACAAATATTGACCATACATGAAGAAGTTACTAAACACGATTCATTAAAAGTTTATTTAATCCAATTCCACCTAAACTAATCTATTCAAAATCAACTAAAAAAATAAGATTAAATCGTACCGAAGTGAGCTTAAGTCTACGAGGTGCGGGTTCATTTATTTAATTTGGGATAATCCGACCAAGAGAAACAAAACGGGGGATCAAATAAATTCTCCTGCGGTTTGGCACATGACACGAAGACAAAGGCGAACGCAAATCTTGTCTTTTGGTTGAGTGGAATAATCAGATACTAGAAAATGTCAGCAATGTTGAGTCGTAACCCACAAGCCATAAATAGCATAGATCTTGAGTACAAGGTGCATGTGCACGTACGCGTTTTGTACCGACACGTTCTAAGACCCAATCTTACTGCGCTCCTCTTTTAATCCTCGCACGGTTCTCTTTGGCTTCTATTTTTACCAGCTTCTTTAAGGTAAGCGGGTTGCCCGACTGGACCTCTTTCTATTCAGGCTAGTCGTTGGTCGAGTTAACAACCAAGCCCATTTGAGAGAACGGAAAATAAGAGGATAGAGAACCCCTCTCCCATGGAAATGAAAATCGAACCCACGTGGCTTCGTGATGATGGGATGGTGGGTTAGCCCTAGTTTTACCAGTGTGGTATTCAGCGATAATGTATTTCTTAAGGTTATAATACAGATTTCCTGAAATCTAATTGGAGGGGTACAGGGAGTGGCACACAAAATGGGACAGAGAATCCTCATTGGGGACCCTCATTGGGTATTCAGAGTATATGCAGAAAAAATGTAACTTCTAGAGGAAGGACGGCAAAAGTGGAGAAGCGCCAGAAACAGAGGAAATTTACCCACAAATTCAAGGAAAGTAACAGGCATTCAAACAACAGCTGGACAAGATGAAATGTAATCAAGGTTACCAGTAATAGCATACCTAAAGAATGAGGTTGAGTTTTCTCGATATCTAGTACTACAATCAGGGAGCCTAGACTTGAACATATGTGAGGGCCAAAACTCGAACACCTAAGGGAGTTGATGAAGGAGATCAAAGACGTCTCTTCGAAGTCAGATTAAAGATGGTATAAGAGGTACAAAACAAAGGCTAATCAAAGCTGCATGGATTTAGGTACATGTAAACCTGAAGGAAGAAATGAGAAGTTGAGAACCCCTCGGTCTTCCACTACCAGATTATGATGTCACGAGTAAACAGCTGAGAGCTGTAGGCCTGTAGCTATTCAAAAGGACTGCAACAGGTTCTGGCAAGGTCTAAAGAGCATTCTACAAAAAGAAGTGTCTTCTCTTTAAGCCAAAAGCAATGCACATTGTCAAAATGGAACCGGGGAGTCCTACACCAAGTTCAGACTCAGTCAAATCTAAGTCCGTCAATTCATGTCAGAAGGACACCAGATTTACAAAGAATATGAACAGTAAGTCTGTAAGAGAACTCTCCACGCCTACAGGCCAAATCAAACTGCCAGCAAAATTCCTAAAACCTTGGGACTGAATATTTCAGAGGCGAAACAAAATAGAGGATTAAATTCAGGTCACAGCATGTACTTGAAGAGAAAACGGTCGATAAAGAATATAAGCATAAGCATGTTTGGTGCTCACTAATCAGCCAGAACGGAAAAAATATCAGTTGTGCGTGTTGTGAAGCATGTCTGTAGGGATGGAATTTGGAAACATCAACTGCACCTATATGCTGCGAAAGGTACTATATAGACTAGTGGAGGAAAAAAAAAGGGATCGAAATACTAGTTTTAAAGCAATTTCTACATGGAGAAAAACTGATTCAACTACTAGTATGAAATTAATTATGTCGCCATTGTTGGTAACCAAAACATACAGACGGGTTGTCACATGCCAGTTAAGCTTTTGGAAAAGAAATGCACAGGCCAAGTAAAATGCAGTACACAGGGTGACCAGGTTAATATAGAACGACAGGACAGGAACAAGGATTTTCCTGGACTCATCATCACCTAAACTGCATACTCACCTCAGCACGTATTATGTACTACCTCTGTTCTTAATATGTCTCATACAGGTTTGGCACAGTTTTCTTAAGTTGCAATATCCAGTTCTTTACTAAAGGGCAGCCCGGTGCATATTGGCGTCCCCGCTAAGCGAGGGTTCGGGGAAGGGTCCCACCACAAGGGTGTAATGAGGGCAAGCCTTCCCTTGTCAATTTATTTGACAAGAGGCTGCTCCCAGGACTTGAACCAGTGACCTATCGATCACACGGCACACCTTTACTGGTGCGCCAAGGCTCCCCTTCTAATATCCAGTTCTTTACTAACCCACTCAAATCCATGACGGCCATGAGAGAACATTTCAGAGCTAACAAAAACTAGCATCTACAACAAGAACAACTTGAGAATTTTTCGCAGATTCTGAAATATAGTAACTTGAGATATGATGCCAAATTTGTGTGGGAACATATCAACAGAATGCAAAAATATGGCTAAGGCTGATCAATCTTTTAAAAATTACTAGTGATAAATTGAGAAATGAAAAGGCAGAAAGAAATACCCTACAATTGGGCTGGCTTTCATACCAGGAAGAAACTTATGATGCCAGCTATGCTCAAGCAACCCAGCAAACAAGAAATCAGCAACTTACATGTCTAAAGGAAAATCATCACTGAACCCACTATAGAAGAGCATCAATCCACAGGAGTTTTGCTGTCATAAACTTCCCTTGCTTCTAATACATCTGGACAGTATCTCTGAGAGAGAATTTCAACTTGCTCAGAGAACGACTTGATCCCATGTTCCCCAATATGGCGCACCATCTCATTCCAGCGTTTACGGCACACATCACCTGGGCGATGCTCCAGAATGTAGTCCCACTCCACCTCTTCTTCAGAAGTAGCGTCAAGTTCAGTAAGCGCCATCAATAATCGATAATCATCAGTATCCGCCCACAGACCACTGACCACCAAGGAGGACGTCAGTTGATTATACCATTTCTGACAACAGATTGGATCAGTCCGCGTTGACAACTGCTCACTAATTGCTTCCCAGCCTATGTTGTCCCGTAGCATGCCGTACTTTGTTTTCTTGTCCATAAATGCCCTTATGCGTAAATCCTTATTCACAAGATTGAATAAACTCTGGTACTCCTCTTGAGACCACTCGCCCTTCTTCTTGTTGGCCAATCTAACCTGACGAAAAGCATCTTTCACATGAATTCTGTTCCTACCAAGATCACCAGCCAATACTCTCCACTTTGGGCCATGCTTCTCATAGTACTGGCGGACCTCCTCAAGCTCCTCTTTTGACCACGTGCGAGACTCACTTCTTTCAAACAATATATGAGCCCGGGAATAGATAGCATTTTTATGTCTCCATGGCAAGGATTGCGCTATTTCTATCCAACAATCTTTAACTTTATCTCTGTGTTTACGACATTTCAAGACCATTTCTAGACCTTCTTCGCCTAGATTATGATCCTCTATGTATTTAAACACAGCAGCTTTGACTTGCTCATCTTCCTCTTTCGAAAAACGCTTTCCTTGCACTAAACCATCTTCAGAAGTTTGCTTGTCGTTTTGCAGAGGAAAAACTTCCACATTCTCAGCAAATTTAACCTTTTTGGATTTCTTCTTCGGCTTAGGCGCAGTTGATTCATTCACCTCACTATTCACTGAAAGACCAGCATCGGCATCCTCTACCGGGTCCTCTCTTCCATCTTTCTCCTTCTCCTTCTCCTTCATTTTTTTCTTTCCCTTTGCATCCTCAGCTTCGCCAGTAACGTCATGAGTATCCTTCTTCTTCTTCTTTCTCTTCTTGTCCTTTGCAGGCTCTTCTATCTCAGTGGCCCCAGCAGAGCCATCATGACCAACAATATCATCAGGTCCAGTATCATCAGCCCCGACACTCTCAATTTCAGCTTTCCTCTTCTTCTTTTTCTCTTTCTTACTCTTCTTCGCCTTCACCTCTTCACTTACTACTCCCACTTCGGAATTCCTTGCATCACTGCTCTCTCTTTCATTCATACCGTTCCCATCACTCTTTCCTTTCTCTTGTTCTTGCGGATTCAAGTCACTAACCTCCCTACCCACATCTCCTTCATCACCCATCCCGCCTGAACTTTCTACGTCCTTCAAATTAGCTCCTTCATCACCACTTCCATTCTTTCCTCCCTTTCTCTCCTTATCGCCATTACCACTCTTTTCCGCCTTCCTCTCCTTTTTATCACGTTTCTTTCCCTCTTCCTCCCTTACTTCACTTCTCTCCTTTTTCCTCTCCTTTTTAGACTTTTTCTCTTTCGCCTCCTTCAAATCTCCGCCATGAACTTCAGGCACACCATCACTACCCAAATCATCGGTTTTAGCCTTCTTTTTACCCCCTCCCTCATCTAACTGCGCAACAGCGCCATCCTCTCCTTCTAAAACCCTAACCTCATCGTGTTTCCTTTTCTTATGTTTCTTCTTCTTCAAACTATCCGATACACCTTCCTCTCTAATCTCACCCATGGAACCAACCCTTACAATACTAACACTAGCCTACAGTACCGTCTCGTCTCGTAATTTTTCAAAGCCCTGTGCAAAACTCCAATTAGAGGCCCCTGAGAAAATCAAAAATCTAGCAACTTTTAATTTATTTTTCAATTGTTTCCCAATCTAATAACTACACAAACAAAATACTCTGGAAATGCAGATATTTTAGACTAATAATTAATCATTCACAATGAACAGAAATTACAAAATAATACCTCAGCAAAACCCTAACAATGCAAATACAATCAAACGTGTGTCTCACACTTCTCCATCAGCTTTCCCAATAAAAAACTCAAATATTTCATATCAAATACAAATTCACATAGTTTGATTACCAATTAATCACAACAAGAATCAAACGAGAAATCTTATATCAAATAAAAATAAAAACAATTAAAAATAATTAGAAAAGCAGAATACATAAGATAGGAGGAAAGACCTGCGTGTGATGGCTTCTCGCTTCTCAGCCGATGGCGGTGGCGGTGGCGTGGGAGTGGATGACGGCGATAGAAGGGCAACAACGTCCGACGTTCGGCGGCGGCGGGTGGAAGGGTGGGGGACAAGGGTTTGAGTGAAAGGGTTTTTCGAGCAAATTGTTTTCCCTCCTAAAGTTTTGATAGGTGCGTGACCGGTGTCTATTTGCCCAAACCGGGTTTATCATTTACGAGTATGTCCTCTTTCGAACTAAAAAAATGGACCGACTGTGTTCGATACGTGTAATCTAAAAGTGTCTGTGTCTACGCAGATTACCAATACTCACTCGACTTGGTGTAGGTGTTACCGCTTCATAGTTTAAGAGAGAATTATGGAAACCAAAGCATCATAAAATGAGTTGTGTCATTTTCTTATGTTTTCGTGTTAGTGTACTTAAATAAAAGTACTAACCTAATAATATTCTGGGTCATTGGTGATTGAGGAAAAATCAAGGCAGATAAACTTTGTAAAACATGATTTGTTGGAGATATGAACATATCTTTGTTGAATCCGAATTGGTACGAGAATGGAAAACTCAAAACTGTAGAATTAACCGTGGGAGTGACTCACATCAAGTATTACATTTTAGTATTTTACATGTGTCTGGTGCATCCGTGATGACATCATTGCCACTTCAAGAGTTTAATGTTATTATCGATTGTAGGAATATGTGTGGTTTAATTAATTTGTTTCAATAATTATGTGTGTATCTAACCACGTTAAAGTGCAATATCGTTTCCCTCCAAGAATCTGAGGCTCCGAGCCTTGGCGAGTTGGCGGAAATTGGAGCACTAAGGCCCTGTTTGATTGGACTTATTCTCAGATGAATTCAGATCAGTTCAGAATCATTCAGATCAGATCAGAGTCATTCAAATCAGATCAGATCAGATCAGAAAAGTTTTAATTTCTATCAATGTATTTGGTCTATTATTGATACTAATTCGTTGAAATTCAATCAAAATTTCAACATAATCAGATCAGTTCAGAGTCATTCAAATTAGATCAGATCAGATCAGAATAATTCAGATCAGATCAGTTCAGTTCAGAAACATGCAGTCCTATCAAACAAGGCCTAAATCTTCTTTTCCCCATTTTCTCAAAAAAAAAAAAAAAAAAAAAAAAAAAAAACCTATTTTTATTTGTATCGAAATGATTAATCACAAAATAGATCCAATCCAATCATCTACAAGCAAGTTTGGTAATTACATAAGTTCGTTAGACTATTGTTTGGCCAAGAAAACGGGACTACGCGAGCATTGACCTACCTTTTGCGTCATTTAGAGGCCTACCATTGTACCATGATCAATTGCTCATAGATATCAAAGTCATGAAACTATGATAACATCATCATTCATCACACAACACAAACAAGTAAAAAACCCCATTTCTCATAATCTAAATAATAATAAAAAATTGGATATTCACTAATCTATCACAAATTTATCCTCGGACCAAAACATACCGATATACCAATATACCATATTTTAACCATACAACAGATCTACCAATCGTGTACAAAAATAATTCAAAAAACATAATATCGGACTGTTCAATTAAATTAATAATCAAGTTCCAATATAATATTCCTAATCACTTGCTAACAACTCCCATTATAAGAGCATTGATAGAAAGCAAAAACATCACAAAATGGGTTAGTGAGCAAAAGAGCCCACAAAAAAAAAAAAAAAAAAAAAAAGTTAGACCCACCACCCAAAAATAGTAAAGACGGTCCACCATATAAACGTGTTCAAAATGCGTCCTCGTATAAAAGACCAACAATCCTCACCTCCCTCCAATTCACCTCCAAATCAAACACAACATCAACACTCCCACTCCAAACCACTCCTCCGGCCCCACTGGCGGACCACCACCACCACCACAACCACCAGTCCCCGTAAACTACTCACCGTAACATCCGCCGTAGCGCGGGCGGTTTTGCGCGGGTCGATGGCGGGGCAATCTCGTAAATGGATGATCCTAGTGGCGACAATATGGATACAGGCGTTCACCGGTACGAACTTTGACTTTTCGGCGTACTCGTCGGAGATGAAGGCGGCGTTAGGGATATCTCAGGTGCAGTTGAATTATTTGGCGACGGCGTCGGATTTAGGGAAGGCGTTGGGGTGGTCGTCGGGTTTGGCGTTGATGTGGTTGCCACTTTGGGTTGTTATGTTAGTTGCCGCGTTTATGGGGTTTGTTGGGTATGGTCTTCAGTGGATCATTCTTCGTGGCCTCTTCTCTCCCCCTTATTTCATGGTATTATTATTATTATTAAGCTTCTCCATCACACTTCCTCTCACTTATATATTGCGACTGTCATTATTTTATTAGTTTCGACGAGTTGGATGATCGTGTTAGTAAGTGATGTTTCGAGTTTCGAGGTGTAATTTAGTAAATTTAGACGCTTATTATTACGGAGTACGTATGTTTTTAAATGTTACGGTAGATGTTAGGGATTCGGAAAACTAGTAGTTTAGCCTACATTACATGTTATTAAAACTGAAATCGGGCATATTGTATTGTTGAAGACCTAAAAGTGAAATGATTTTGAGGTCGGATAGATTATATAGTGAAGAGGTGTGATTGGAATTTGTTAAGAGTGAAATGCTAATAAAATGATACTCCCTCCCGTTCTATTTGATGTTCCACAATGAAATAGCACGGATTTTCTTGTAGGAAGTAAGATGTGATGGAAATTGATAGTTGGTGGGTCACTGCTCACAAACCATTAGGACGACAAAAACTATTATAAATAAGGAAAGTAGAAGATCATTTAGAACTGGCTCGAAAAGGAAACAGGAAGATCATTCAGAACTGGAGGGAGTATTCTAATTGTAAATGGTCATACATTGCACATTATTGACTTGAAATCGGGCATGTGGTATGGTAAAGCTTGGTTCTAAAATGATTTGAGGTCAGCTAGCGTAAATTGTGGAGCAACGTTGCTGGTATACATGTTGAGAGCGAGTTTGATTCACTCGAAACTTTAAGTTACAACTTACTACCTTAAACCCTTTATTCCATCATTTTAATCTCTATGTAAGTTGTTGCTTGAAAGCAATGCAATGTGGGTATCTTTTACTCATTCCAGTGCTTTGATGCATAATGAAGTTAAAAGAATTGATGCACACGTCTTTGGTTATTTTTAACATGTTGATGGATGCACGTTGCTTGCACAAGATGTCAGATTTAGCAAAGGTTTAGCATCATGGTTAGATGCTTAGCTTTATAATTTGACTATTATTCTTTTATTTCCTAAGTGTACCTGAATTTATATAGAATAATAAAATCGGTGGTTCTTTTATTCAACAATTTGATTATGAATGATTTGTGCATATTTTGATATACAGAATCAATGTTAGTATGTTACTTGCATAAGCATTGATAATGGTTTTGTTTAGGTGTTTATTTTGGTAGATAAGTTACTGACCCTCTGCTTTGCGAGTATGTACCACGCTTGAAACGAGTACCATCAATTTAGGTCTAGATGCTTCGAAATTTCGAATTATGAATAGGGGACCATGGGAAGCCTAATCCAATCTGTACTACATGTTCTATCACATTGAATGTCACACCAGACTCATCAGTATAGATGTTTAGGTATTGTGATGATTGTGAAAAATTGGGTGAGACATAATGAGTGTTGTTAGTTCTTGCTCTAGCTCTAGCGAGGTTGATCTCAGCGAAATCCATACCTCATTTCACCAGTCGTCTGACTATCTTATCCCGCCCAAAATTTACCGATGAGATTACCATTGAAAACCCTTGTACACTCTGTGTTCTCGTTTACACTTGAGTTACGATCATCCATCACCGTAATCATCATTACTCAGTAACTGTTTTGACAAAGCGAATTGATCAGACAATGGCATTATGTGCAGAACAGATGATAATCCTTATAAAGAGCCTTTTGAGTGATTTTTGAAACTAAATTGTGATGTATGAAACTAACTGTCAGCTTATAAATATATTTTGGTTCATGGGTTTGCTCTTCAGGAGCTAGTTTCGAAACAATGTCTAGCCACGTACTTCATTTAACAATGTTGTCTAATGCATCTGTTAGGCCAAGCTAACTGGATATGAAACACAGATTTGGATTTGCCTATATATCCATCCTTTTCCAAAAATTCAAGAGTGCCCCCAACATCATATTGTCTATACAAAATGGACACTGGGCAAGTAGACATTTTCCCTTTGAAGTGGCTAAATTCTTAGGCTGTTCTTATTTTTCTGATATGTAACAATAGCAGTCTGAAAAAAGTTTTAAACAGTTTCTCACTTTCTTTTGCAGGTGTTTTTCCTATGCTTACTAGCAGGATGCAGCATTTGCTGGTTCAACACAGTGTGCTTTGTCCTCTGCATCAAAAACTTCCCAGCAAACCGTGCCCTTGCAATTTCCCTGACCGTCAGTTTCAATGGTGTAAGTGCAGCATTATATGCTTTAGCAGCCAATGCTGTCGACCCATCTTCATCGTCCCTCTACCTTTTTTTGAATGCCCTTATTCCTCTCTTAACATCCTTAGTTTCTTTAACACCAATCCTAAGGCAACCTGACCTTGAGCCGTTGCTTCCTGATGCTGTCAAAAGGGATTCCTTCATATTCCTTTTCCTCAATGTCCTAGCAGTGATGACAGGGTTTTATCTTCTCTTCCTTACCTCAGCTACAAACAGTGTAGCTTATTCTCGTCTTCTCTTTGGTGGAGCGCTTTTCCTATTGATCTTCCCTTTATGTGTTCCCGGCATTGTTTATGCAAGAGAGTGGTTCAAACAGGTTCACTCAAGCTTCAGAATTGATGGCTCAGGTTTCATCTTGGTTGATGATGATGATTTGGAGTTTCACAGGGAGCTGAGCATGAGGCAAGGCACCTTTGCAAGCAGCACAACGTCATTGCTAACAAATGGAAATGGGTCTGCTAACTTTAGCTTAAATAAGCTTGATGCTGGGAAGAATGATGTATGTTGCGGGCCTATTATTGGGAAGGGTCAGTTGGTGATGCTTGGGGAGGAGCATCCAGCTTCAGTCCTTGTGCGCAGAGTTGATTTCTGGCTCTACTATGTTGCTTACTTTTGTGGAGGTACAATAGGTTTGGTTTACAGTAATAATCTCGGACAGATTGCTCAATCTCTTGGGCAGAGTTCCAGCACAACCACTCTTTTAACCCTCTATTCATCTTTCTCCTTCTTTGGCCGGCTACTGTCAGCTACTCCAGATTACATCCGTGCGTAAGTAATTGGTCTTTTTGAACTATTTATTTTATGCTCAAGTATCTTCCTGCTCTCTTATTGTAAATCTTACTGCAACTTTGTCTTGTATACCATCTTAATTTTACTGAAACTGAGCAAATGCTAAACTTCAGGAAGTTCTACTTTGCAAGGACAGGATGGCTAGCACTGGCACTGACACCAACACCCATCGCCTTTTTTTTGCTCACAGCATCAGGCAGTGCCCTGGCACTTCAGACAGGAACAGCACTGATCGGTCTTAGCTCTGGCTTCATATTTGCTGCTGCCGTCTCCATCACATCTGAGCTTTTCGGCCCTGGCAGTGTAGGGGTCAACCATAACATCCTGATCACCAACATCCCTATTGGGTCCCTGGTTTACGGTTTCCTAGCTGCTGTTGTTTATGATTCGAATTCTGGCTCGACTCAGAAAATCTCAATGGTCACTGATTCAGTGGTTTGTATGGGAAGGCATTGTTATTATTGGACTTTTATGTGGTGGGCATGGTTATCAGTTATTGGACTTGTTTCAAGCGTGCTGTTGTTCATGAGGACTAGGCATGCTTATGCTCGGTTTGAACGCGACAGAATTTCCTCCCAACTGGAATAAGACACTTGAATCTTTTTGGGTATAAATTTGTACAGGAAAAATGTTAAATATACTAAGTAGTTAGTAGGATAAAGTACAGAGGATAAATAGGCAAATATGATGAAAATGTAAGGGTACATGTCCAGAATTCATTGTATGTCCATTTGTTGCTCAATATTCGCAGTCATAGTAAGACTGTCTTGCCATAAGTAACAGTATATGTGGTGAGGTTTTAGATTTTTCCGCCGAGTTTTAATTCTAATGCAAGTTATCATAGAATGGTCTTACGCAAAACTTTTGCCCGTAACATCACTGTGTCCGTGTATACAGAGACAAAAACCTAAGCCCCGTCGGCTGGAAACAATTATATAGAGATCAATGATACAAAATTTCATCTTTTCATTGCTCTTAGATATTAAAACTGTATGAATCTGATAACTTTATAACAAGCAGAATGCCTGTGTACTGAAAATTGCTGAATTGCATCTCAGAACAGGTCTAAAACTGCAGCTTTTGTTTACAAAAATCACCTGTCTCAATTATCATAGCTTAATGTATGTATGTATGTATGTATGTCCTACCTGTAAATCTGTAAACTGTAAGGTAAAGTTATGGGAAACGAACACAAAATGATGGAAAAATCGATCTTATACATTCAGGGGTACCTGCAAAATGAATCATTTTTCACACAGAGGAACAACCTCTCATATGCCAAGGCCATCTGATGTGCAGTGAACATTCTCATTGCATAATCTTTGCAGGCCTTTCCTCTCCTGGCTAGCTTTTCGGCGCCTTCCTTAACAACTTCTTCTAATGTCTCTAGCAATGAATCCACATTCGGAGCAAACAAGAACCCATACTCTTCTTCAACCACAATTGTCCCTTTAATACTCGGAAATCTCGAAGCCATGACCGGTGTTCCACTCATCATAGCCTCCATAAGTGTTAGATCAAGGCCTTGTGGCCTTAAAGTCGGGTTCAAAAATATATCAATCGCGTTATAAAAGGCTCCTAGCTCGGATGGTTTCATGGACCCTAGGACTAGTACCTGGGGTCCTAATTCGCGGTATTTATTCTCCCAGGGACCGGACCCTGCTACGACTAGGTACACATTTGGGTGCTTCTTAATAAACTTAGAGAATGCCACATAAACTAAGGGGTGCCCTTTATCTTTAACTAGTCTTCCTGCTACACCAATGACTATTGTAGCATTTTTAGGCATCCCAATTTTGTCCTTAAATTGTAGGCCAAGTTTACCATTTTCCTTAAAATCGCCCTCGTTCACACCATTTATAATAACATGTACTCTTTTACTAGGAATTTGGTACACGTCCCTTAGCATTTCTCCGCAACTGTCACTGATTGCAACATGGTGAGCATAGTTGTGGAAGAACCTGATTTCGTTGAGTATCTTAGGAATTACGCCCTGCTCGAAACCAGAGGACCTTGGCTCGTCTGGTTGCCTAGCCAAGTCTTGGTATAGAGTTGATTGCAAGCTTTCTAAGGCAATGCCGTGCCAAGTCACGACTAGGTTTGGTAGGTGTTTCGCTAGCCCGTTAGGTAGCGCCACGCTCTCCGTGTGCACCACGTCGAACGCCTCCATTTGGTTCTCCTCCACAAATTGGTCCCATGCCTTGTTGTGGCTTAACAATGCAGATAAAAGTGACGTGAGTCTATCTCATTTTAAAAGTGAGACCGTTTAATTTCATATATTTAAAATCTGTGAGTTATGAGTTTCAAATTATAAAATGACACGAAAGGAGTAAATCAAAGTACCTCCATTTGTTGGGCTCGCCCTCGTGGCAATGTATGATTGGATACCCTTGTGAAGATGGGCTTATGCTCGACCCTCCTTTATAAGGTGACGTAAATACATGGATCCTATGACCACGACCGGCTAAGGCCATGTGCAAAGTGTATGCATGACGCTCCATGCCCCCTGGGGCGGATCCTGTAGGCCATTTCCTAGAGAAAACCGCGATCTTAAGTGATCGCGGTTGCTCAGCCAAGGAAAGGCTATTCCAAGCGAACGTAGCGGTTCGCAAGTCGCCAGACCACGACTTGGACGTAGTAGTAGAGAAGGGTGGGAAGCATAGGGAAGAAGAGCTTGTTTGGAGGAGGAAAAGAGCTGGTATCGTAAAAATGACGGTAAAAAAGAGTGTTATGCAAAGTTTGTAGTTAGAACTTGATGAAGAAGGGGATTTTCTAGCTTTTGGGGTCATATTTGGGGGCATAATTTGGGAATGAAATTGCAAAAACAAGTGATTTGGGCATTTGGGAAGAGAGAAAATTTGAGATGTATTCAAGTGAAAACTTGAGCATGAAAAAGTTAGGCTTAAGTGAGGAATTAAGAACTTTGGTGTTTAGGGCGTTAAACACGCACTATGGCAAGTGATCTATATGGACTTTCAACGTGAGATGGTGTCTTTCTCACGCTTCTTAGCCTTTTCATGGGAATTTGGCCTAACTTTTCCATTTTAACAAGCAAAAAATATTCAAGCTTTTTCTATTGGGGTTCTTTCAAATTGGTCAAATGTATGGGTGTTTGGCTCATGATATGCTTGTGTGGAAAATGGACACGGAAATGAAACATGGATTGGCCTTCAATTTTCATTATTTCTCAATAGTTCTTGGTGTGGGTCTAGGACTCATAAAGTCATTAAGTTTAAGTAGAAGTTTCGAGTTTGAAAACCGAAAATGAAGGAATGCATCAGAAGTCTCGGAGGAATGTTAAGGTTCTTCATGCGAAAGTGTTTTAACAGAAATGGATCTAACTCAGTCGAATTTAGGTTAAATTACATGGTACTATGAAAAGAATCACTACATGTAATTTCAACACGGTATATGGGTCTTTCTATTATTTAAAATTGTCAATCTAGTCTAGGGTATAATTGTGACTTGATTGGTTGAGTCGGTAAACGTTGCTTGTGGCTTTAGATGCATTTTGAAGGAGTAGCTCAGCAAAGATGAATTGTTTCTTTGGTTTTCAAGCATAAACCACATGTGATGTACGGAGTACATAATAAGGAAGTTGTTGTCAAGGTGTGTATCTCCTTTAGTATTACATAACATCAATTCAATATATTATTTGCCCTTACTTCTTAGTATAAAGCCCTGTGCGACTCAACTTATTCAACGGTGTTTTCAAATCAGATCAGATTTATTCAAATCAAATCAAATCAAATCAGATCAGAATTATCCAAATATCAATCAATGAATCTAGTCTATTTCTAGTTATTAATTCGTCTAATTGCAGTTAATTTATCAATTAATTCAGTTCAGATCAAATCAAATCAAGTTTATTCAAATCAGTTCAAATCAGATCAGTTCAAATCAGATCAGAAAAAGGCAGTCCAATCGCACAGGGCCTAAGTGAAGACCACGATTATTAGCACTTCAAGTAAGTTTAAGGGTACTTCATCGGTGATATTTTAAGTTTTGAGTTGGAATAGCAACACCAGGCCACTTTACTCTTTTACTCCGTATCTGTTAACATAAGCATTGATCGAAAAACTCATTGCATAGTACAAATAGTCGTACCCTAGCCTAATTGAACAATCTTTAGCCAATTATTCGTCCATGCCAATTGCCAAATTAATTTCATGCATACGATATGTCATACGTGGTCCATTTTCAGCATTAGTGTGTTGACTATTGGCTCTAAATTTCTAAATTAACATACGTTGACAATGCAAGCTCAAAGAGTAGGTTGTTGTTACTACATTAGTATATACTATGGTTGGTATTTTCATTTTGGTTTCATTTGTGAGTGAGTCGTGAGGGAGAACATGTAAGGCCTTGTGTTTTGTATGTACTTGATATTTCTTTCTAGATTGTTCATTTTTTATGTAAATATGCGGAAAGTTGTAAATTATGTATAGAATTCACAAAAACAGGAGTACAATACTACTCTACGGTCTCATTTACCGCTACAAAAATTCCGACCAGGCGAGCATTCTAGGGCAGCGTATCTCAAATTCAAAAGTTATATGATATTTAACCTAAAAACGGAAAAACCTAATCTTGCAAAAAGCCATTTATAATGTCCACAACTCAAAAAGTCTCGAACAAATGGTGGGTTTATTCTTCCTCACTAAAATATTTCTATATTAGACATGTTGGTCAAATATCAAAAATTGTGTTATTCTGTTTTTGGTACCAACTCCTCTTGCATTCCTGAGTTTAAGGCAATTAAATTGAAACTAAAGTAATAAAGTATCCACCATAGAGCAGTTAGCTAGGCCAGAGCTCAGTTTGATTGCTTAGGATTCTATAGACTCTTTCTATATTGAAGTTGTTGTATAACCTCATGTCATTCAAAAAATTGACATCTTATTTTTCTTGAAATAATAGTCATACTTGATACATGATATTTAGACCTCGGATTAGAATTTTCTTACACGGTCTTTTGATTTTTGTCATGTGTAATCCGAAGAAAAACCAACTGATTGATGACCTTAAAAATAAATACAAACAATAATTGGATTCATTTTGAAACTCAATCGAATGACGACCTCAACAATATATAATCAGTTCATTCTCAATTCATTTATTAACTAAATGAGCGTAAATAATTCTTAGATGAACTCAATCGAGATTTTCTCTGAACGCTCAGCTCATTTACACCCGGGGCTATGTGTGTATATTATTGGAGGATATGAGATCGTGAGATATCGGAAATATTATGAGATTAGGATAATATAATCTTGTATTAGGAAAATATATATTAGACGTAATATGTTCACATTATCATGTAACCTATATAAGGGAGCTTCCCCCCAAATCATTAATCAAGTCAGTGATTCTATGAATACCCTCTCTCTATATTCTTACATATATATGTACATACGATGACCATTGTATATATATATATATAGTAATGGTTTTCTTGTTTCATAATATTAGTACAACTCTAGGTACACTTTGACTTTTGGCTCTTACAAGCAAATCTAGACTTTCATGCTAGTCACATTGTAGTGATTGTACTAGTATTTATTTACTGCATCACAATATCAGCTAAGAAATCATGTTTTCCTAACAGGTCCAACAGGTGAAGGCTTACAGTTACTCCTTCCCTTAGCAGAAACTCCATTAACCCTACTCGATTTCGAGCTTGGTGGAGGCCATAGTCCACTAGAGATAGCCATGTCCTTGTAATTCTGCAATCCTTCAAGTGCCTGTACAACCATGGCCATCTTAGGCCTGTCCTTAGGGTTCAAACTCACACATTGTAGCGCCAATTGTGCTATGTCCTTCGCCCCCTTAACCGAGTATTGCCCTGCAAGCCTATGGTCCATAATGTACCTTAGCCTCCTGCTCCTAGACAAATAAGGCCTCGTCCAATCGACTAATTGTTGCTCTCCCTTTGGCCTTGATTTTTCCATTGATCGCCTCCCGGTGAGCAGTTCTAGTAGTACTACACCGAAGCTGTAGACATCGCTTTTCGTTGTTAAGTGTCCTGTGAAAAAAAACATGCAATACTATAGCATCACTGGCAGAAAACAGAGAAATGTTCTGTTTGATGGTGTCTTGTACAACATGTTAACTGGATTTGTTATGTCTAAAATTACCTGTTGAAACATACTCTGGAGCTGCATATCCATAAGTACCCATAACTCTTGTAGTGACATGAGTATCAGATCCTTCAGGTCCCATCTTTGCTAACCCGAAATCGGACAATTTAGTCGTAAAATCCTAAACCAACACAACAATTTGAGTGAAAGTGTTATCAGCATGTATCATGTGTACTGTTTTAGCCTTTTGAACATTATACAAGCCTAACAAACGTACTAGTAGAGGCGAAACTCGGTCTTAAAAGTACACTTACAGAGTCGAGCAAAATGTTTGAGGTCTTAAAATCGCGGTATATGACAGGCGTCTCAGCTCCATGCAAGAAGGCCAGACCTTTGGCTGCTCCTATTGCAATCTTTAGCCTTGTTCCCCATGGCAGTGATGACGAAAGCCCTGCATTTGACAAAATTACGAATAATAATGTTAACAAACTATCAGAATTCACAGCCTTGAACACAATACCAGTCCGGCAGTCCTATAACAGACGCAACAAGATTGCTGATGAATTAATCTACTTACTCTTGAAGAGATGGTTCTCTAAGCTGCCCCTTGGCATGAATTCATAAACGAGAAGACGCTCTTCATCCTCACAGCAGTATCCAATCAGTTTAACCAAGTTTACATGCCTCAGCTGCCCTAAAAATACCACCTCTGACTGAGCAAGAGATACTTATATTAGTATGGTTCATCATCAAACAAGTGCAAATTTCGACTTTACTACTCATAACTGTCATTACAGAATACTGAATACACAGTTCAGACTGTTTTCACATATCTGAATGCAACATGTTCGGTTAGATAATCACAATTGCAATGTAATGCGACCATATAAAAGATATAGACATATCGAAAATATGGGCTAGGCGGGGTAATAGTACTATAGGAGTGACATGTAGTAGGGAAACGTAACTGCAATTATTCAAGACGTGGTAAACAACTACTCATACGATAATTCATGTCAGTCGACCCCACATCATTTTTGGACTAAAGGCATGTAAAAACCGTCAATTACGTTGACCAATAATGAAAAGTCCAATGTCAAATTTCACTTTCATACAACTACTTAAAATAAGCCTAAAGAAGAAATTTTGGAAGTTTTACCAGCCATTCTCTGTGACCTTGTAAGCCCTCAATATCCAAGTGTTTGACAGCAACAGCCTGAGACTTTAACCCAGGCCTTAGACCTTCATCAACATAACCCTTATGAACTTTACCAAACCCACCTTCTCCTAACAAATAACTCCTAGAAAAGTTGTTTGTTATGGCTTTCAATTCATTCAACTGAAAATCAAACAAGTCTAACCCAAATGACTGAGCCAAATCCTCATTGATTCGCTGCGACGAGCAGCTGCTGAGGTTGCTTAAGTGCCCGGAATATGCCAATCTTCGAAAAGATGGCAATGGTGCAATGTTTTTCGACATGAGGTCGGAGGTTCGAGACTTCCTGCTCAAGCTTACTCCTAGGATTATGGAGTCCTCTACTGAGCAACATTTTGTTGCTGTCATAGGTCTCCATGGCTTTGATTTTTCTGAAGTTTGTGCCTTTGTCATATGAGAAAACAGTAAGAACAAAAAAAATTGGAGGGAAAGAAACTTGAGTTTGTTTTGGATGAGTAAATGGAGCAGAGAAGCTCTGTTTGGTTATGTAATTATAAGAGTAAAAGTTTTAAGTGTGATGTGATATGCTTTCTACAACTGCTCCAACAACTCTACTAATGTTATCTTTATGAGATATAGTACTTGATCTTCAGTCTTCATGTAAAATGCACGAACTTGCGCTTTTGCGTAGAGCGCGCTTTTGTATAGTACGGAGTACTTAATTTCAGTTTCACCCACTTACACGTATTTTTAAAATACTACGGTTTGTAGATTTGTATGTAGTATGTTAGTTCCCTATAAGAAGTAGTACCTGAATTAAGTATGAATAATTCTTACAAATATGGAGTATATTTAATTTCGGTATCGCCCTATAATTGTAATTTAAAGTCATTTGTATCAAAAGTCGAGAAGGTAGTACCCAAATTATGTACCCCGGATGATGTAATCTTTGATTAGTTGATTAACATATGGTTTAAGGGAGGCCGGTCCAAAAGGTTCACCTAATCAACTTGAGGGTCTTTGATCATCCACCAATAAGAGAGTTAGAATAAGATTATCTTTGGTTTGAACCAAAGGCTATTAGTATAGTATTCCATAAAAGTAAGTTTAATACACAAACGACATGAAAATATTAGGTGTGTTTTCGAGTGCTTGTGTCAAATTATCATCCAGTTTATGGTTCTTCATGTTGACGTTACTTTGTCATGAATTTCAAACCTTGACAATAATTAAGGAATAATATTTGCTTAATTAAAGAAAAATGGAGTTTAATTGTCTTCGTCAACACTAACATTGAACAATGCCAAACGAAGATAATAAGATCAAATACTCCTCCCACATAACTAAGGGAAAAAAAGTCGCAAATATGATAAAGAAGTTTCAATTGTATCTAATGTTGCCAGAAAGACATCTATCACACCCCGACAAGTGTTTATCTTAAGAGAGCGTACATTCTCATCTACAATACTACTTAAAATGATAAAATGGATAATTTCTCACGGTTACAACTAATTTAGTTATGAATTGTGAACATAATCAAGTAATTAGGAATAGATGTTTGGAAAAGACAATAACATCATCCGTTATGTGACGCGACGAACAGCCCTGCTCCACTCTGAGTTTTGCAACTGCTGCTCTTTTACTTCCCGTACTAGTGTACTCTTCATGCACGAGACAAACTACTACCCCTCATCTTATAGACCAATGTTAAATAAAATGCTTAATTATATAGTTATACGGTGGAGTTGTATGTACAATGCGGTACTCCTTCACACATACTTACATCGATTAGGATAAATGGAGGTAAATCACGGCTAATAGGGGATTGGCTAGCGACTCGAGTCTTGAGAGAGAAATAGCAAGGAAAGAAAAACGAATGTGGATGGACTAAAGAGTTTTTTTTAGACAAAATCGGGATGAAGAATAGGAGAATTTATGATAACACGAAGTTTTTCCAACTTCCAGGGATGTATGGCTAGAACGCGTGTAAATGTTGTACCCCCTTCAATCCGCTCTTTTGAATTGTAGTAGATGAATATGAGAGATGACTAAAACCAAATGTTAACTCGAAAGGAGGGAGTACACACTCAGAAATATCAAGCTAAATGAAGATGATAATGAGCTTACGTGAGCAATAATAGGGACCAAAAAAGACATATGAGAAGATTACAAAGGAAAACCTAATATCATGAATTCATGACCTAAGCAAGCAACTGCTCGGCTTATCTTCAGATATTCAGACAAAACCCTGTTTAATGTTTTTTCTGAAACAACTAAAAACAGTAACAGTGTACCAAAACAGGCAAGACATGCAGGAGTGGTTCTCATGGCTGCAGCAACCTCTCTAATTGTCACTGATTTCGCCAATCCATATTATCGTAAAATGTTCAGAAAGCATGCCTAGTATCTGACCTAGTGCGTCCTGCGCTAACTCCTAACCAAAGTAAAAGCCTAAAAGGGATATAAAGGACAGCTAGAGCCTAAAGCTGTAAATTTGGGAGAGGAAGTGTTGCAATCGCAGAATGCCATATTAGAATGTGATTCATATAGCACCTGCACAAGGGATATAAGCCCTTCATCCAGAACCTCTATTTCACATATTTTGCCATCCACTTCTTAGTTTCTTCCTAATTATTGGGTAGGCATTCATAGGAATGTCACACCTGGCCACAACCTTACTTATACAGCAGTACAGCATCTGTTCTGTAGGGTTGTACTTCTGCGTCCTTAGGTTCTAAAAAGGTTGGACACGGAGTCTGATTGACCAGGGTGTGGTTCAGTAACCTCCATGGATCCAAATGCGGATCCCTGGCAAGCGGTAGAGGATCATTCTCAACCCCGTGTATGGGATTGACTATTGAGATGGTCACACAGTTGTCGGACAAATTTCATCTTTGCCAGCCTCGACAATATATCAGTAAATTCCTAGGCACTTACGCCAAATCTTATATGGAGTACAATTGTACAAACATTTCGTTTTCATTTTAAGCTTCTTTATAAGAGGCACAAGCAGGCACTTCTGATTATTTCACTGCCTAATTAACAAGCATACTGTATTACTGTATTCTCAGGTCCCAATTAAAGCATCGGTCATCCTGAACCAGTCAACTCAGCTCATAATGATCTTTCACCCAGTATTTTATCAAAGCTTTAACGGGATAAGAAAAGTTTCTTACAGAGTCAAGCAAGGCCATGGTATGTCACTGGTGTCTGTGTCTCTGCGGCTCTGCCTCTGCAAGGTGAGATGGGTGGCTGCCCCTACCGCAATATCTAGCCTTGTCACCATGGCACAAATGAGAAATGTCCTGCAAGTGATGATATGCTAACCAAATGTGATATCATGTTACTTGTCAAAACAAGCTTAAAATAAAAGTGCGCAGACAATTGCATTGACCAATCGATACTTCACAATTTAAGAATCACAGATAGGGAACAGATTTGCTTTAACCCATCATATTTCAGAGCAAGGAATCTTAAAGACAAAGCCAGATGATGTATAAAGGAGATTGTAACATCAAACAATGAACAAACTTAATGACTTACTCTTAAGAGCTCTCCTCTGCCAAATCACTGAACTTATGGACAAGAAAATCCTCCTCGTCTGCACAGCAATACCCCAAATAGAATTACCTAGTGCAGGTGTCTTGGCCGCCCTTTGAATGTTGCTTCCAACTGCCACCGAAAAGTTAACCAACATTGTTGTTCATCAAATAAAACAAACAGTACTGTGTGCCCTAATCATTTCAAATTACTTTCATTCTTTCACAAATCAACTGCAGATCAATGTGTACTGGTGATTATGTCTAATTAGAGTATGATACTAGCATATTCTAGTTCCCAACAACAACAACAACATACTAGTCGTTCCTTATGCCCTTGTTAACCTTCAACATGCAGCTGCTTGGCAGCAACAGCTTGAGCCTTTAACCCAATCCTTAGACCCTCCTGAATACAACTCTTATACACTCTGTGACTGCTAAATTCACCTTCTCCTAGAAAAAAAAAATCGGTGTTACGGCCTTCAACTGAAAATCAAAGTCCAATCCAAATGAGTACATGGCTTAGCCAAGTCCTCATTCACGTGACGAGCATCGGGTGGAATTTATTGAGTGGGTTGAATTTGCTGCACATTTTCCTGATGCATATGGTACACATGCGATCCAATGTCTGATATCTTCTGCTGAAGCTTAATCCTGTGACTACAGTCCTTCACCCAGCGACTTTTGTTCCTTTACAGGCTCATTGATTTGGTTATTCACTTTTTCTGCTCGTGCTGCCTCCGTCATAAAGGACTGCAAGTCTGAAGATTAATCATAACCCCTCCGACACGACCGTGAGCTTTGTTTATGCCAGCCTATAATGATGTTCCAGTGTAGTCTTTACTTCTTTGCTTGCTTTGTTCGTTCATTAGTAATAAGGTCTAAGGAACAAAGAATTTCAGGATTAAAGCTAAAGTATGCTCATCAAGCCCCCATAGACTGATTCATCCGTATTTTTACAAGAAATCAGCAATTCTCTCCCCCTCAAAACCTCCTTAATACTACTGTTTCTCCCCACCCGTTGCATTAGCTGCTCCTTTGTACCAAAAAAAAAAAAAAAAAAAAAAGAAAATACTACAGCTGTTTTAGATGGACCAGTGGATTTACCTGGAACTTAACTGAGGTTTCAGACTTTCAGCCACAGCCAACAGATTTGAACTTAAAATACAAATTTTGCTTATCAAAGCCTATTAACAGATCCACAATGACAGACGCCAGAGTAGTAAGACTACTTTGAATCTAAGCAGTTAGCTGTTCATTTTATCTTGAGAGCTGAGAGAGTCTAAAGATATGTAGGTGTCTAATGATGTATAACTGACTAAAAAGGCAGATGAGTACCATCCAGAAACTACAACCACAATCCACGGGTTGGAGATGCTTTTCTCCAAGCTCAAACCACTTGAATTTTCACTAACTATACATATTGTCTTAAATCCAACACCTTCCGGGAGGACAACATGAAAACAATAACCTTGATTCTAATTTGTCGAGTCTAGTAGATACATAATCCTGAGACAGAAGCATATTACGCAGAAGAAGGGTGGCAGCAAACCCTATCATTAACATGCTTCACGACAATGGTTTATAACACATCCTAACAAACTCTCATAATTGCCCAGAGGGAGAGAGCACGATATAGGATTAAGAGGCTCTAAGAAGAATTGTACTAGTTCCACCAAGAGATTATCTCAAAATATCTACGAAAGCAATGTAAAACAGAGCCCCAGTTGCATGATATTTGACCCAGGGGTAACAGTTAAAGAGGTTCAAATGAGGATCAACTCCACATTTCCTTCAAAATATTCAACAATAGGGCTTTATTTATTCGATACTGGGTAAAAATTCAAGATGCAGGAGACCATACTGGAGTGGAAACAACTATTTCTCAGCCATAACCAAATGGACTAAGCATCCCTTCCTCAAAAAATGTAACTTACCATATAGTCCATTTCTGAGCCATAATCAAATGGCAGAGAACCCTATCTATCGATTATGTTCTCTACTAGTGAACATAAGAGCTAGATACAACATCAAAATATTTTCTTTCTAGCAAAAGTAGCTTCTACCCCAAATCATTTTGGGGATAAGGCTTGGTTGTTGTTGTTGTTGTTGTAGCAAAAGTAGCTTCTATTGATATCATGATGGCTACACAGAACCTACGAAGAAGTTACTAGTACTGTGCCATATAGTACTGACTCCGTAAAGCCTTAGACCTAATAACAACTTATATGTTGCCCCATCTGACTGCAGTTCTCCCTGATCTTTATCTTATCAGTAAGAGAAGCTATCTCGTCATGAGAAATAGGGCAATGTAAGACCCTCCATCATCATCTATTCATCTATATCAAAATACTACTGCTACACCTTATTAAAGTATAACAAAAAAAAAAAAAAAAAAAAAAGTGATGCTATTTGCCTAATTCCATTACATAATCAATCATCTATTCTACTCTAACCAAAATTGAAGTTTCATACAAACTTATACAAAAACTAAGACTGCAATCGAGCTAATACTGATCAAATTCGTGGTTAGATTTTTAAAAATGCAATGCACAAGTAAAAAGCCTCCACATTTAATAGCATCGCATTGTGAATGGGATAAGCAACTAATTAGATTCTACATTTAACAGCATCGCATTGGTCTTTCTTTCACCTTTCAATTAGATTCTAGATAATGACTAAACAGCAAATTGGAGTATCGCAAGACACCAAACAACATAGTAAATGCTTGGATGAACGCAAACCCCCAAAATAGCACAAGTGAAACAGTTACCAATTGTGAAATGTATGCTAAGTTACAAAGAGAAGTAAATAATTGTTAAGCAAACACGAGAGTTTAAGCATTCGTAAATGAACTCCTTTTACTCCATCAACATTCAACACATTGAACAAGCACTTTCAACAGCACATATATACTAGACTATATAGGTATATAATGACAAGTAAACCCTAAACCGTAAATATATAGAGCAAGCTAACAAGTACTCCCTCCGTTCTTTTGGACTGTCAACGTTTTGGTTTGAACACGAGCGAGTAAAATCAAACAATCCAAGAGAACGGAAAGAGAATACCAACACAAGTTACACAACTAAATGACTAATACAACCAGTATTGTATACAATATATTCCACTTTGGTGCCAAATAACCAGCAAATTGCTATAGAGAAACACTCACATTAGTGACGACCAAAATGATTATCATCACTCAAATCATCATCATCATCATCACTAATATTGAAATCCATTCTTGCAGAAACTTGCTTAGCCCATTTCACAATCTTCTCTGCCTCTTTATTCATCCTCTCTTCCTCTTTCTTTGCTTCCTTCATCCTCTTCTTCTGCTCTTTCGCCGAAAACAACCTCAAATCACTCAACAATTCTTCATCTTTCTCCCAACCAAACCCTAATTCACCACCCGCATTTCGGCCTCGGCCGCTACCACCACCACCACTACCACCACCGCCGCCACTCCTCTTCCTCAGGACGCGTTTCGGAGAAAAACAAAGGCACCCACCACCATTTTTTCCCGCGGTTTCTTCCTCAGAATCTGAGCAAAATGAGCTTGACCCTGGTTGTGAATGTGAATTCCCCATTTTACCCTTCCCACCATGTTTCCCTCCCTTCAACTTGGGAGAATCCAGGTACCCTGATGAAGAATCTGACGGAGAAGAAGCATACCCATACCCACCTTTTGAATTTCCCTTTTTACCCTTCCCATCACCACCTGAACCTCCCTCAAAGTTCGAAACTTCCGACTTCCCTTTGTGTGAATTTCCCATTTTACCCTCCCCATCGCCTGGAATCTCCTCAAAGTTCGAAACTTCCGACTGCCCTTTATGTGAATTTCCCATTTCACCCTCCCAATCACCAGAATTCCCCTCAAAGGTGGAAACTTTTGAATGCCCAGATGGTGAATTTCCCAATTTGCCCTCCTCACCGCCTGAATTCTCATCAAAGGTGGAAACTTTAGAGTACCCAGATGGTAAATTTCCCATTTTACCCTCCCCATCATCTGAGCATCCCTTCCTCTTGGGGGAAAACGAGCGCCCACCACCACCACCACCTGAGTTACTCAACTCGTTGGCCGAGTCTGGACCGAGTCGGGGTTTAGACGAAGAAGAAGGGAAAGTTTTGAGCTTTTGGAAGCGAGTTTCGAGGTGAGAAGGGAGAAGAGAGTGAGAAAAAGAAGAGCAATTAATGGCGGCAACTTGATCAAGAACACACTCATCGATAGCTTCTGCAAGAATCTGCTCAACTTGTGATTTGTATGCCATTGAACAACAAGTTTTTTGGGGTTGAGTTTTACTGGAAATGTTGTGTTGTTGTTTAGAGTGTGATTATTCTACGCCGACTTATTGGAGAAAAATGCAATGTGAGTGGAGGTCGTAACGGCTACTTCATGAAGTGTTGGTGGAAGTGTGAATTGTGGGAGTGTTGAATTGTTCAATCTTTGTTGGGAATCCTAGTGAAGTTTTTTTATGTTGAAAGTCTTGAAACTTCTTGTAATGTGTCTTTCTCATGCCATGACAAGTTGACACTGACTTAATGCGATGATTTGTGTTCGACTTGTATTGATTGTAATTGATGAGAGATTTTAGAAATAATGTACGAGAATTATGTATTTATGTCAAATACACCCCCTATCTAATCCAAAAAAGTATTTTTTAGCCACCAAAGTGATGAGGGTATGATCTAAAAAACACCAAAGTTGTATTTGGTATTTATAGAACACCAAAGTTGAAAATCTTGTTTTTAAAACACACTTTTAAGCTATTTGGGTATTTATTAAGGGTAAGGATCCTCTAGATTTTATTTTTGGTGGAGTTTGTGGAGTTTACCAAAACTAGTAATAAAACAAAATGAAAGAATTTTGAAAGACACATATAAAAATGTTAAATAATTTATTCTTATATTTTTAGGTAAACTCTACCACATAGAGTTCATTTCCAACTCTAGAGGATCCATACACATTTATTAAACACCAAAACAAATAAAAACATTAAAAAATAAAATGAAATTATGTTCTTACTTACCGAAATTAAGAAA
>JBBYHQ010010121.1:0-10992 GCA_038382645.1 Spergularia azorica | reverse complement strand
CTTGTGCTGATGATCTCTTAGGTATTATGTTTTGCCTGATTACTGTGATCTTCTTCAAATACAAGGTTTTTCTGCTCTACCCGTTTAAAACTAACTTTATGTTACTTTTAGTTGCGAAACGAGGGAAAAACTTTAAGTTTTTGTTCTTTTTGTCAATTGCATTGTGAGATAATTAAGCACTACTTTGTGTACTTCTTTGGCTCATTAGCAGTTTAGTACTCTACACTCTGCTGAAGATTTATCAACATCTCACTTAGTCTACTACAAATGCTAGTTATGTTTATCCAACCTGTTTCTCTTTTGATGGATTAATGTCACTCTTCCTATAAATTATAATTATAAAATTTAATTATGTTCTCTACTTCTCTCGTGTCAATGTTTAGGCGATTATCCATTCGTCTCAAATGTTTTCTGTTTTCTGATAATGCACGCCCTTTCATGTTGCATAGTTATCCGTCTGATGTGAAGTACATTTCTTCTTAATGTTGATGCAGCAATGGTGAATTCAATCTTAGATTTCAGTAAGATTGAAGCAGGGAAAATGCAACTTGAGGAGGAATCCTTTGACTTGGAACAACTTCTTGAGGACATGGCAGATTTACACCACCCAGTTGCCATGAAGAAGGGCGTAGAGGTGATTTTGGATCCTTGTGATGGCTCTGTTGTGAAGAATTCCTTGGTCAAAGGTGACAGAGGCAAGCTGAAGCAGATCCTTAGCAATTTGCTAAGCAATGCTATCAAGTATACTCCAAGTGGTCACATTTCTATCAGAGCTTGGGCTAAAAAGCCGAGCTTGGAGAATTCCATCATTGCTTCAAACAAGAACAGCCTCCTGACCCGCTTGTCTCACATCTTCTACAGAAATAAGCAAGCATATAACGATCTAGAAGAGATGAGGGCAGTTAATCAGGATTCTAACTGCATGGAATTTGTGTTTGAAGTGGAGGACACAGGTCTGGGTATCCCCAAAGATAAGCGTAAATCCATCTTTGAGAATTTCGTTCAAGTTAAAGAAAATTCTTCTGGACAAGTTGGCACGGGCTTAGGACTTGGGATTGTCCAGTCTTTGGTACGTATGTTAAACCCTAATCCAATTCTTTTATCTCTGATATATTCATTGCAAAATGTTCTTATATGGACTCTGTGCTAAGACGTTTTTGTGAGTGTTCTTATATGGGCTCTCTGCTTTAGTACCAGTTCCTGTTTAGGGACTATAAAACATTGATGTGTACGGAGTATGTTTTTGGACTGAGTTCGGGAATACCAAAGTTCTGTATGATGCTGGCATAATGTGAAGTGTCCAAGTCGTTGACAACTTGACATCATAAGCCATTAGCTATCAGCTAAATGTCCGTTGTCAGTCGTATTAGTACAAGTCACTAGCTAATACTATAAAGAATACTAATTCATAGCACGGAATCTTTTCAGGTCCGGTTGATGGGCGGTGATATAGAGATTACAGACAAAGTCAATGGTGATGAAGGAACATGTTTTTCATTCAATATCTACTTAACTGTGCAAGAGAGCATATCACGGGATAGTCGAAGGCAAGACAAAGTACAGTACGCAGACACCCATCCTAATTCTGAGCTAAGAAGTTGTGGTCATAGCCCTAGAGCGGAAGGATCTGTAGTGGTTCTCTTGTTGAAGAATGACGAGCGCAGAAGAATGGTTCAGAGGTACATGGAGAGTCTGGGGATAAATGTTGTGATTGTGAGACAAGTGAACCGAATCCCTCATGCTCTTAAGAAAAAGGTCAAGCTTAAGCTGATTAATGCGTCTCACTGTTACAGCTCGTCATCAGGAAGCTCGGCGTGGTCACCTCGTGCTGGAGCCAAGCTATTGCCCCTTAATTCCTGGGATGGTGCCAGTGATGACCTGCCAGACCACAGATGGTCTAGCTTTCCTGGAACTGTGCAATGCATAATGCTTATAATTGATGCTAATGCTGGGGATTTTCAGGAAATGTGCAGATCAGTAGCCCTGCTTAGGAAGGAGACATGTATTAAGGTAGTCTGGTTGGAGAGGCCAGAAACTCGGAACGCACATTTCCCAAATCTTGCAGATGAGAGTCTCCCTCTTACAGATTGTATAATACAGGAGCCTCTTCATGGGGTTCACTTATTTAGAGTCATAGCGCTTCTGCCAGAGTTCGGGGGGGACCTGCTCAAAGTTTCGAGACGAAAAAGGATCTCCAGTTCAGTTATTCCCCGCAATACATCATCAGAAGGGGAAGAAGTTCATACTTCAAGTGGTGACAGGCCAATATCTAGAGCTCGCAGCATGATTTATAGCCACAGTGATGATACCCGACGAGAGGCTTTTCTGGACCGAAAGAGCTTGAGCTGTGGTAAATGCCTGACGACAACAAGAATCAATGGTATAGAGATACAAGAAAACACTGCCAGTGCTAGCAAATCCTCAACACAGAAAAACTGCTCAAGGTCTGAAAATGCGACACTAGATCCAATCGCTAGTGAGACACAAAACACCACTGATGGCCCAAGCCTTAATAACAAACCTTTGGTTGGAAAGAAATTCTTAATTGCGGAGGATTTCCCAATAGGTAGAAAGCTTGCCACTACCTTAATCACACGTCTAGGTGGCCATGCTGAAGCCTGTGAGAATGGTAGAGAAGCCTTTGAACTTATAAGTAAGGCTCTCAATGACCTAGGGGGTGATGGCCCTTCTAAGTTTCCATACGATTATGTCCTCATGGATTGCCAGGTATATTGATATGCAAAACAACTCTAAGATTACTCCTGTATACTGTTTTCTATTTCTATCAAGTAGATGCATTTTGGTCCTTATCCTGTGTCTGTATAGATGCCTATCATGGATGGTTTCGAAGCAACGAGAAGAATTCGACTAGAGGAGAAGAGGTTCGGAATTCATATTCCAATCATCGCATTAACAGCTGATGAACCAGGAGAGGCCGGGAATATGATCGTTGAGGCTGGTATGGATTTCCATATGACCAAGCCACTCAAGACGGAGCAGCTATTAGAAGCAATAAGGCTCATTTGACTGAGGTAGTTTGAGCTTTATACGCTGTACATTTACTTTTTCGGCCTCCTTATCACTAACATGAGTATCTTACATCACCGTCTCCCAGTGTCTTAGGTTTAGTTCCAGTTAGCACAATCTTAACCTGTCAAAGAAATGGCAATTAGATATTGCATCACTGTATTACTGCCAACAGGGTCTGAGGTACTGATTTACAGGAACCAAACAAAGTCTCCTCTTGGAAGTCTATCCTTTCAACTGCTACAAATGAGAGGTTAACGTTCTATCTCGCAAATTAAAAGCGGAAGTTCCACGCGAACAGATGTGAATAGGAGTTACTGGTGTGGTCTTAGATACAGCTCACAGTAGTGGCTAGTAACCTTTCTTGCTAGATGGAACCACAATGATCTTTGCAGTTGTGAGGTTGAACCCTAACAGGTATCCTTGCAGGTCTCTATTTTTGAAGGAAGCATGCTTGATAGTATTTGACTAGTCTTTCTAACCCAAGTCTCTGTATTAACAAGATATCATCTTATTATGATAATAATATTGTCCATGTTTCCAAGTCTTTCTAACCCGAAACAATTTTCTCTGTATTCTGTATACAGTCTTTATATGATTTATGACGATTGAAGTTAACAGGCCCTTAGTATTTTGGGACTAAGGCTTTGTTACTGGTATTGTATACTTCTATTAGTTGTATCTTAGTGGTTAGTATGAAGTCGACTTGATTGAATTACTTAATTGAATGAAGTACCTAACTATCATTGCAGACAAGCAAGGGACACATTTGTGCCACACATATTGCATGAAGCCATCCATTTAAAACTCGAGGTTTTTTTAATCTTTCATTCTGTTAGTACGTTCTTTTTGATGAACCATATGTTGCTTGTGCAGCCGTACCACTGCGAGGATATTCAGAGGGGGACATAATTGGCTTGAATGCACCTGATAAAGAGCTCATTGTTTGCAAATATTGCAGGTTGGTTCCAACATCCTAAGCATAGTTTTACATAAGTGCAATATTATATTTGCATAGAAGTTCATGCTCCAGCAAATCAGCTATATGAACTCAAAGTACAAAAGGAGTGTCCTTTTGCACAACCGCTATATATACACCTACAAGGTTCTTCTTTTCCTTGTACAGTTGTACCTAGGTTAGCAGTTTTCTTGGCAACTTCTGTTTTCAGATATTCATTCGGTTCTTACCCTTCTCAGGAATTATATAGATATGGTAAGTACCAAGAAACTCCTCAGATTAGCAGGGAAGTGGCAGAAACTAATTGCAACTAACAGAAGAAGAGTTGCATTGCCAAGAAGAGTGGCTGACAAGGGTCACTTCGCTGTTTATACTAGTGATGGGAGGCGTTTTGTGGTTCCATTGTCGTATCTGAAGAGCGAAATCTTCAGAGAGCTACTACGAATGGCAGAAGAAGAGTTTGGGGTGCCAAGTGATGGACCTAATACATTGCCTTGCGATTCGGGTTTTATGGAGTATGCTGTGTTCATCATGAGCCACCACTCTTCTGCGGAGCTTAAAGAAGTGCTCCTCTCATTGGCTAACTTTTGCTCCAGGGCTTCTATAGTGTGCTAAAGGGGTGAAATTTCACTCTTCAGAACCGTGATCACTGTAACTCTTTTAGGTTTGTCACCTTCAATATGTATTCTGATCGAGAACAGTTTCTCTTATTTTCAAACTTGTAAAGTATTATCATATACAAAAGAATAACTTCTGTGATCTTGGTAGAAAATTCCCATTTTCATTGGGTTTGCATAAAGAAAAAAGATATATGGGGCCTTGTTCCATCCAGCGTATTGGTGTATACTTGTTTCTGAGTCAGGTTACAGAGGGAGAGGCCGGGAGGGCAATAAGACTCTTTACGACCGAAGTTGTGAACCAATAAATCTTGGTTAACCATACAAGTTTTCGGGAAGGCAATGAAAAACAGAAAAATATGGTGCAAACCCAAAAAGAGTATTTCATTACTTGTATCTATGTATACTAGCAGCTAATGCTGCGGGGGTGAGGGTATGAGGATTTGAACCCGGGACAACCCCTAGGCAGGTTGAGTTCCTAACCACTAGGCCAACTTTGATCCTCACTGTACAGTATGATTTTAATGTACAAAGTCCATCTTTGTTTACATGTCTATTATTCTAGTAGCTGCTTATTAATAGTTGCTGATTGTTCTGCTCTGGCTGTAAACATGAGGAAGAGTGGCATGTACCCAAGGCCAAAATTATTGCATTTTCGACATCTCTGGTCACATGTCTCTGAAGGACAGAGATAGCATACTCCATTAATGAAGAATCACATGGCAGTGTAATACGCCCGTTGCTGTTAACTCCAAACTCTTCTTCTGCCATCTGAAGTAGCTGTCTTACAATCTCGCTCTCTAGATATGTTAACGGGATCTCAAATCGTCTCCCATCTAATGTGTAAACCACAAAGTGGCCTTCATTTGCAACTGGTGATCTCGGCCAGGAGATTCTCCTTCTACTGGCTGCTGCTAGCTTCTGCCACTTTCTTGCCATACTGATAAGCTTCTTTGAACAGATCATGTTTTCGGAGTTTTAGAGAATTTCTTGAGAAATTGAGGTTTATATGAATGAATTCTTAAGGATATGAAGATGCTGAGGAATGAATTGGTGTTTTTGGAATGATGAAATCCTGAGTTGTTATCCAAGTTTTTATAGACCTTTGCCAAAGACATGTCACATGCTCTTGAATGTTCTTGTGTGGTTCATATAATCGGCTGTTAGGTAGCAAACCATGTGAATGTAGGTCCAAATAAAACTATACAAATGCAATCAAGCTGGTGGATATGTTTTGGTTTTAGGTTGCCCTGAGTACTAGATTTGAAAGGGAGTTGTCGTCACATTTCTTCCTCATGTAGCGCGAAAGATGTCTTGCATTTTCAATCTTAACTGTCAAAGGTCCTTGTGCACCACTTGATCTGTATGGTTGCCTCAGCTTCCCTGGTTGTCGCCTGTATCTTGCGACAGTACTCAACTTTGAAGGTCCCTGTGTCACACTTGATCTGTATGGTTGTCGCCTGTGTTTAGCGACAGTACTCAACTGTTTCCATTCTGACTAGGAAGAGGGTAAGTTTGCTTCGAGGTGATAATATATAAGTAACATTTACCATGGCAGTCAATTTGGTATGAACGCATAACTGATCACCTTTCGACAGGCATGGTATAAAAAAGATGCTATCTTGGTAAAATTTGGCATTTGATGAACCATATATAGACTGATCAGAGACTATCAGAAATCGCTCCCTTGGATATCTTACAGTATACTGTAGACTTTATAGTGTTTTACACTTTTACTGCGCAAGAGTCAACTGTGGAACTCTGAAACTGTCTGATATGATGTCATAGAAAGAGAAAACTTTCAAAGTTAGACCTAAGATAATTTGCAGTTTCCTGTCTCAGTTATTCAGTTGGAAGATTTCAGACTTTGGTTGAAATCGAAATCGGCCCTGCATCTGCATTGCTTTTTTGCATTGTATGACTGTCATAAGAGCAACAACAAAGGGAGAGATAGAGAGATGCTGCAAAGTCAAATTTACTTGAAAAAACGATATTTTCATTACTTCTATTGGAGTATGATTCATGTACAAATTAATGAAGGATGTGCTAATTTTTCCTAATGAAGGATGTGCTTGAGTGCCATGAGTGGTCTGCGCCTGTTTTCTTTTTGTCTGTAGTAAGATTAAGTAGAAGATGGTGTAAACATATAAAATGTAATTATGAACAAAAAGATTTGTTACATCTATGTCCTAGAATTTACACATATTCTCCTCAGAAACTAACAGACTAAAACTTGCTGTGTGTGGTACTCTTGCTGCAAACACAAGGTCGTTGATGATGAGGAACAGCATTCGCCAAAGGAAAGTATAAATGCCTTCTGTAAATCTTCGGTTGCGTGTCGTTGAAGCATTAAAATGGCATACTCCATGAAAAATGAGTCACATGGTAATGTGATAGACCCTTCACTTGTGAAACCAAACTCTTCCTCTGCCATTCTAAGCAGCTGTTGGAGAATTTCACTGTTAAGATAATTCAAGGGGATCATAAACCTTTTACCATCATTCGCGTAAACGAACAAGTGACCTTTGTCAGCCACACTTGTTCTTAACCATGAAATCCTCCTTCTGCTGGCAGCAGCTAGCTTCTGCCACTTCCTTGCCATTTTGATGAGCTTCTTTGTACTGATCATATTTTCGAGTTTTGCGAAAAACACAGGAAAAATCGAGTTCTGAACTGTTAAAAGGATGTAACAAGAAATTGGATATTGATTTAGTGGGTTTTGGTTTGATGAATGTAAGAGTAGTATAGCTAAGTATTTATAGTATCACTTCACCAAAAGACATGAATTGAATGTTTCTTGTATCATACTAACTCTTTGGTAGCACAACCATGTGAATGTAGGTCCAGAAAAACTCTTATCAAGCTGGTGGATATACTGGTTTATTTAATTTGCTGAAACAATGTTCTCATCAGTTTGAAGGTTCTAAGCCCTAGGAATCACTAAACTGTGTTCTGCAAGCTACCATATCGATTTCAGACAAGAGAAAACATTGGCTGGCATCGCGGAATCCTTTAAATTAAGGCATTATTAGTCATATACTTGGTTATGTAATGGATACAATTTAATCAAGTTGCTGAGACTAATAATCCAGTGACATGTTTGGGCTACATGTTCAGTTGGTGGAACGTACACTATGCCAGACATGTCCATTTCAACACACATGATGTTGCCCCCAAATTTACAGGATGAACACGTCCTTCTTACAATCATCCTCATTTTACAGTCATGCTTTCTTAAGATGGATAGAAATTTGCAAGAGATGACAGCTGTGAGCAGGAAAACAATTTCCTGGCCGAAACCGAAATGTGTACATAAAACCACAATGAAACAACAGCTTGATTTCTAACAGTTTGAAGCTATCTGTTACAGTATGATGTCAGGGAAACAGAACAGACAGAAATTTTTGTGATGTCAAACAAATTGACAAATTTGGACCTAAGTCTTCTTCTTTAATCATACTTTGCTCCTCTGTATTTATAATTTTAATGCTTTAAAATCCTGTATGGTTGTATCGGTAAGTCAAATGAGGCGGTCTATGTAAAATTGACTGTAAGGGGAAATGAAATTTTCAGTCTTTTCTCATGTTGCAAACCGGTCCTGCATCTGTATTGCGCATATTCTATTGCGTGAAACTTAAGACAAAATCATTAAGCATTGAAAGAAAAGAGAATGAGCAAAAGCAATATAAATTAGAAAGATGATGCAGAGGAAAAATTTACTTCAAGAAAGAATTTTTCATTACTTCTATCCAGGTACTATACAAGACTATACAAGGCTAAATTTCCTAATTCCCAATCTGTATTCTAGAAGCTGCATATTAACAAATCCTGATTGGTCTGCGCCTGCTGAAAGCATGACGATGCTGATGAACAGTGGCATGTATTTAAGGCCAAGATGAGTGCATGCTCAACATCTTTGGTTACACTTCTTTGAAGAATAGAGATGGCATACTCCATGAAACTAGAATCACATGGCAATGTAATACGTCCGTTGCTATTAACTCCAAACTCGTCTTCTGCCTTTTGAAATAGCTCTCTTACTATCTCGCTTTCTAGATATGCTAACGGGATCTCAAATCGTATTCCATCTAATGTGTAGACCACAAAGTGGCCTTCATTGGCAACTGTTGATCTCGGCCAGGAGATCCTCCTTCTGCTAGCTACTGCTAGCTTTTGCCACTTCCTTGCCATTCTAATAAGTTTCTTTGAACTAATCATGTTTTCAGAATCTTTCTAGGAAAAACTTCTTAATGAAAATGAACTCAGATTGATGTTATAGCAAGAACTTTCTGCTGTAGTAATGCTTTTGTAAGGGAGTGTGTTGTTTGGTTTGAGAAAAATGGAAGAAGGGCCAAGGCCTTATATAGGGTCTTAGAGTCTTACCGAAATACATGGGACGAGCAAAACCATGTGCATGTAAGAAGACAGAAACCAGGACATTATCAGGTGGGTGTGTCTGTTTTTAGTATTTCCTGAATTCATGATTTGCATTAAGGACAACTTACAGCTTGTACAGTTGTACTGATGTACGCTTGTGTACCGAATTGTTCATAATTCGACACAGGGGGGGCATCAGCTACAACAATCTTGGAAGGACAAGTAAGAAATCTTTGGTGTGGCCAATCATATCCAGATCAACAGCCATAAGCATAAAACATAACATGTGCTGAAGAAAAAAATTTATTAGAATGAATGGTGGTGAAGAATTGGACCTTTCAACAACTGAGGATTTGATTATATTAGAGACATATTTTGCCCTACATGAGTTAGAAATGTGATCACAACTCAAGGCAGCAAAAACCCAACATATTCACCAACTTGGTATACTTTGGAGTTTAATTTGGACCTACATTCACATGGTTTTGCTCCAAAGAGTTAGGATCATACAAGAAACATTTAAGTCATATGTCTTTTGATGAAGGCCTATAAAAACTTAGCTACTACCCATAGTTTCATCAACCAAAATCCACCAATCCATCATCCAACTTCTTAATTACATCCTCTTAAGATATCATAGCTCAATATCCCCTTGTGTTTTCGCAAACCTCGAAAATATGATCAGTACAAAGAAGCTGGTTACAATGGCAAGGAAGTGGCAGAAGCTAGCTGCTGCCAGCAGAAGGAGGATTTCATGGCCAAGGACAACCGTGGCTGACAAAGGACACTTCTTCGTTTACGCTAATGATGGTAAAAGATTTATGATCCCCTTAGCTTACCTTAACAGTGAAATTCTTCAAGAGCTGTTTAGAATGGCAGAGGAAGAGTTTGGACTAACAAGTGAAGGTCCTATCACATTACCATGTGATTCAGTTTTCATGGAGTATGCCATTTTAATGCTTCAACGACAAGCAACCAAAGATTTACAGAAGGCTTTTATACTATCCTTAGGTGAATGCTGCTCATCATCATATACTACCTTGTGTTTACAGCATGAGCACAATAATCAACAAATTTTAGTCTGTTAGTCTCTCGAGAGGCAGAGGAGAAATATTCATGTTAATCATGTAACTCCTTGTGTAAATATTAATTAGGTAGATACCGTAGATGTAACAGATTGTTGTGTTCATAATCTGATCGTTTACCTTATTACACAGAATCGTTATTTGTTCATGCTGTTTTGGTAATAACTCCTGACCAAGAAAAGGAAACCTAACCAGTTAACTGCCATCAACATTAAACTGAGGTTGGAGGGGTGCGCCAAGCCCGTGCAATAGTGCAACACATGGGCGACGCGTGAAGGTCCCAGCAGCAAGCTACTGTAATTTAATATCATATGGAAACGTGGTCCACATATCAGATATTAAACTGATAAGAACAAATACTACACTTGATCTTAGCCATAAGGCCGAGATTGGTATGAGTTGGAAGCTGAATCGCTCCCGGAATTTATAACTCTGTTACACCGCCATATATAACTCTTACCTAGATGTGGGACAGTTGGTCTTAAGGTTAAGAATTCCTGCTGAAGTTATTCCAAATCCGAGTAATGTCAGACGATCTAACATCCACTTTTGTCACCTCGACTCTAAACTAACTTTAGAGCAGAAGTTTTAGATGGTTTTGCTTGAAAGAGTAATGTACTTGTACGATGGCCATAACCCGTAAACTAATACTTGTACGATATATATCTATGAAACTTAATGTTCAGGTAAAACTCATAAACAATATATCTGCAGCAACGAAATTTTTGGATTTAAGCCTTATGAACATTAGATTGACCCCAAATATTTCAGTAGAATTTGTTTCTTTTTACCTAGGCAGGTTAGAAATAGAATGCATGTGTTTTTGTATGATGACTTAAAGTTATCATTTTTGTTAGAATATAGAGAAGGGGATGACATTATAGAATACTGACTTGATCATTAATAACTTAGGGGAAGTCCCCTTATA
>JBBYHQ010010113.1:0-10993 GCA_038382645.1 Spergularia azorica | reverse complement strand
TTTGGTGCTTATATGTACCAAAATGTAGAAAATGTCATATTAGACTTTTAACTTACGAAATATTATCTTCCCATAACTTATAAAATAATTTCATAATTATGAAAATGTGATATCTTAAGCCTCGTTACCATAAGCTTATTTTCATGATTACCATATGATTATGTATGGTATACTACATTTCCATAGCTAATGCATGAATTTTGTATATGCTTACCAAAAACTCACATATGGTATATAACAAAAATTTCATAACATAAATTAATTTCTTATTCACCAGAAGTTATCAGAAAATTTGAAGGGCTCTAGACCTTTTCAATGCCTACGAAAATAAGATTCGTTTATAAATATATAATATTAAGATTGATTATAAAAACAAGGAGATAACTAAAGGTTAATTTTTTTTTTTTTTTTTTTTTAACACTTGAACAGAATGACGATAAGGGGAAGGGGAGTAATCTCCGCGGCGGCTACTAGACTGAATTTGTACCGGCGCTATCCTTGTTTATGTCGGCGGCGGTATTTTAACAGTGAGAGCCGCGACAAAGATACACAACCTTCCGGCATGCCTAAACTCAATCTCCGCCGCCCCTTGTCTCAGGTATGCCCTACTCTTTCTCAATCTCTCTTGTTGTTGTTGTTGTTGTTGTTGTTGTTATGTAAGAATATTGTAGCTTTCTTAAACCATGATTTAACAGTTATTATTAATAATACTTGTACCAATCGAGAATCGTTCAATAGAATATGTCGAGGGTGCCAAAGTTGAGTCTAACACAATTAAGTTCCGATTGAATATATTGGTTTATAGCCAAGTTGGTTTATGAGCGATTTCTCAACTCGGGTTAGTCTTTAACAAATCTAGTTCCACTAGTCTATTTCCTATGATTTAGCAGTTAGCTAGTAGATATTATATTGTGTTTAGATTCTGGATTTCGTTGTGCCTCGTAGCAAAGGCCATCTTGGCTGTGTAATACACTTAGGGAAATAATTCCGGAAATGTAAAACAATTGGCTGGCAAATTAACAGTAAAGCTTGTGGGAGAAGGAAAAGCTTTTGTATTAACTTGCACAACAATCATCACAAATTGTAATGACTGCTGAAAGATTACAGAAGCTTAAAGGAGAAGTTTGTGAGTAATAATGAGATAAGATTACAATGACATGCTAAGTTGTTATTTATAGTAGAGCTAAAACTAATTTTGCCAGCTAATTATTCCCGCGAGCAGGACCACTTGCAAAGTTTGTTACAGGCTGTAAGTTTGTCTGCACAAAGTTTGCCGTTGTTATATGTACACCTGGTAGTCCAAACCATGGATGAAGTACTTGTTTGGGATCATATTCCATGTGGCTCTTGTGTCTAATATCCCATTAATTACCTCATTAATGTCTAGCCTTGCTGCCTCATCTGAGATTCTGAGACAGAGTTTTCTTTTTTATCCACCATGCATGTTTTCAAATACAAGCCAGATTCTAAATGATACCGTCTTTGAAGTTTGAACCCCAAACCTCCACAGCTTTTTGGTTTACAGACTTGCGCCCATGAAACCAATGGGGCTCTCACATAATTTTCCTCCCCGTTCCTGCATATGGCCATGACTCTGTATATGACTTTTTTTTGGTATGATTAAGATATTTGCCCAGTAGGAGGTGCAAATGCATTACAACTGAGCCTACCAAAGTCTGTCTACCAGCATAAGACAGTTTCTTGATCCCCAACATCTAATCTTCTTCACAACTTTCTCTGCTAACACATTGCATTCCTAATTGTGAGCTTTTTAGAAGAGATTGGTAGTCCCAAGTACTTGAAAAGTTTCTTTCCAACTTTAAATCCTGACACTTGTATTATTTCATCCTTGACTTCTTTTTTCACCCCGGACAAGTATATTTCAGATTTCGAGAACGTTGGAAAATCCCTTAGCAGCAGCATAATGGACTGTTTGTCTCCTTTACTAAACATAAGGTCATCTGCGAAGCATAAGTGATTTAGTTTCACTCCCTGGCACTTAGGGTGATACTTAAACTCCTCACTTTGCGTACTTTCCTCAACATTCTTGATAAGTAATCCATGCATAGAGTAAAAAGTAGTTGTGACAGTGGATCACCCTGCCGTAACCCTCTTTTTGGCCTTAAAGAACCCAAATTTATTAAGTACCAATGAGAATGTTGGAGTGGTCAGACTTGTCACTCATTGCGTTATCCGTTGTACAAATTTCTCAGGAAACGTTAGAGCTCTTAGCATTTCCTCCACATAGCTCCATTCTATAGAGCCATATGCTTTTTTGAGGTCTATTTTCATTATGCACCTTGGAGAATTGTGAGCTCTGTCATATTTCCGCACTATATCTTGACATATCATGATATTCTCGATCATATTTCTGCCTCTGAATAAAAGCTCCTTGATTTTCATTCACAATCTGAGGTAACATGTAACCTTGGATAGGCATTTGTATACTGTATTACAGCATGCAATTGGCCGAATTCAGTTATCCTTTCGGGGTTCTGAAATTTTGGCACTAGAGTTATGGCTATGGCGTTCATTTGCTTCACTAATTTGCCTGTTCTAAAGAAGTCCATTATTGCTGTAGTAAACTCCTAACCTGTAATTTCCCATGTGTCTTTGAAGAAGGCACTCGTGTAACCGTCTGGCCCCGGAGACTTGTCATTTGGAATATCAAACATGGCTTGTTTATTTCTTCCAAGCTGACTGGTTTTATCAGTGTTTGAGTCATACTTTCATCAATCACTGTTCCTTTTCTCACAGTAAGTACATGAACCTTTGAGACAGGAGCATTAGATCCGAGTAGATCCATATAAAATTGTAGAAAGGCATTTTGTATATCCTTAGCATTCTGGTGCAAAATCTCCTTAGTATCCTTCATCTGATAGATTCTATTCCTCCTACTCCTTGCTTTTTGAGCTATGAAAATATAAGCTGTTTTCAATTTTTCATCCCCTTCAGCCAGCCATTGAATTTTGCTTTTCTGCTTTAGGAACGAGTTTTTTTGCTTCCCAACTTTGCTACAATTTTGCAGCTATTATTTTCTCCTTCTCAATCAGCTCTGGATTCGATTGCAGTTGAAGTTGGATTCCTTCCAGATCCATGCTATCCTTGTTTGCTCTGTTTTCTATATCAGAAAACTGGTCTTTGTTGAGTTTCTTAAGAATAGGCTTCAATGCTTTCATTTTCTTAACTAATTTGAAACTTGGAGTCCCCTGAATGTTCATTCTCCAGCTTTGTTTTACAATATCATGGAACTGCGGAGCTTTACTCCACATTTTAAATTACTTGAAGTCGGGTTTCCTCTCCATTCGTTTTCCAAATAGTTGTACTACACTTGGGCAGTGATCAAACAATCCCTCTAGGTAGAAATGTATGTAGCTGTCTAAAAATTGAAGTAGCCAATCATCATTGTGTAGCATCCAGTCTATTTTACTACACACTCTATGATCCCCTTCGTGTTTGTTGTTCCAAGTATATCTAACTCCAGTTGTCTTCATCTCCAATATACCACATTCATCTAGACATTCTCTAAAAGGTGAGATTTCATTAAGGGCCACCTTAGACCCTAGATGTAGAACATTATTAAAGTCTTCCCCAACACACCAAACACCATTAGATTGTTGACTTCAGATCTTTCCATAATGCCATCCTATCCTTCCCATCATTAAAACCATATACCATGGTAATACAGAAACTCATCCCAGTTTGCTTTGAAATAACTGTAGTATAAATGAGGTGTGCTGACATATACCTAATATCCATGTCATATGTCTCTGGATCCCATAGAATCCACACTCTTCCACCAGGGTGAAGAGAAGAGTTCGTGCAAATAGACCATCTGTTACTTAGACTAAGGTGAACCTTTGATTTGGAAGTAAGTTTCACCTTAGTTTCCATGAGGCTGAACAAACCCACTTTATGCTATTCCATGAACTGCTTGACCTCTTGCTTCTTTGTGAGTTTGTTCGGCCCTCTAACATTCCAAAACCCGATATCCAGGTTCCTGACTCTACCTTGTCTTCCAGAATTTGAGTTTTGTTGTTCATTTTCACAAATTATTCAATTTATCATATTCGTTGTTGTTGATTCATGATAACCAATTATTTAATTTACCATTTTTCGGGCAGGTGCAACAACATCCACCCAAAATTGTGCCTTTGATGGAAATCAGTGAGGATAACAGCGAATGGTTCGCTAAGATACGTGGCACGCTAGATTTTCGCATAGTCAAAATTCGTGTTAGCCCGCAAAAACCATTGATATACAACTTTGATGAACTTTGCAAGTTTCCTCGTTTTGTTCAGTTTGTTCATGCCGGTTTTGATGAGCATGTTTTAGTGTCACCTATACTTCAGGTTTTCTCTGTTGCCATCGAGACTGACTTTGATGATGGCAGACCATGCGAAATTTATGGTTCTGTTGGAGTCCGAGTTTTAGCTAATTCGTCTGATGATGAAGAATGTAGGAGCACTAGTCTCTATGACAAAGGGTCTACTGATTCCGAGGCATTCTTGAAACGTGGCAACTTATTGTTAACTGATGCCCCAGAGACAACTGGTAGTGCTATCTGTTACTCCCTGGGTGACCCCAGCGTTACTATAGATGTAAACCTCAAGGATAGGTTGCGTGATGTAGAGATTATGAATGGGCAGTTTGAGTTACTTTCTACCACCACTGAGGAGAATATCATTGAAATATGCTCTGACAAGCTTTTGAAGGCTTGTGTCCGGGGGGATCATGGGTGTGCATATGTATACTATAGTATTTTTAGGTTTGCTGTTCTAGCTTATGTGACAGTGGCAGTCTTTGAAGCATTTGAAACAGCTGATCATGATCATGGAGCTGATCTTTATGGAAACATAGTTGGTTCATACAGTAACATTAGGAATTACGGTAGCAGTGAAGAAATCAAGTACATGGAGAGCACACTGTTTAGGAGGCCGTCCCCTGATCAGTCCGTGCATGCCATGGTTGGAGATCCCATTCCTCTTTCCAGATGTGTCATGGCAGTGCCAGCGTATACTTCTCTTATTGTCCAAGTAGACTTAAGGGGTTCCCTGGGTGAGTTTGCTAAAGGTAGCCCAGAATTTACTCCTGATTATTTGTCTCATGTCAGTTCACTCATTGAGGGGAAAGGTGGTCGTGTTTTAGTAGATGTCCAGTGGAGCAGTGGTTATCGGCACTTGTTGGATGAAAAAAGAGCAAAAATTTTGCGGATAAAAGACGATGAAGACTGGAGTGAAGAGAACTCGGATGAGGAGACTGAGACAAAAGATGTAGGCCTGGGTGAAGATAAGGATGAAGAGAGCGAGACAGAGGATGCAAGTCTGAGTGAAGATGAGAATGACGAGAGTGGGACAGTGAATGCTAAGTTGTTTGAGCTTTATTATTCGTCCTTGAGTCCATGGGATCCTATGATTGTAAGCTGCGTTCCAGATGGTAATCCAGGAAATGGTTGCATCATGCTCGAAATATTCTCAGTGTATGTGGCTGGCCTAAGCCATGACATTTCATCCCTTTGCGGCACCATCAAAATTATGTGGGGGTCGAAGGGGGGTTTGTACAAAAGAGAACTAAGTGACCCGGAGTGCCTGTTGCCAGATAAGAGTGTTGCATCCGTAGGAGGTGATTCTGCTATCATTGGCGGTGTGGATATAAGAATTGATCTGGAGGACCCTGTTCGAAACCTTCAAGTTAGCAAGGGTTATTTCGGTTGGTCAGGCTGCTTTCTTGAGTACGATTTGTATTATCAAATGACATTCTTTGACAAACGCCTATGTTCAATTGTTCGTGGGGCAGATGGCTATGCAGCGGTGCATTACACATACTTCAGAAAAGCCTTTGAAGCCCATGTGGAGGCCACATTGATCTTCAATGACCCTGCCACATCCTCTGCTGATGTTTATGGGAGCCTCTTTGCTCAGTATAGTGGCCACAACTACTCTAGTATTTATGAGAAGAAATACTTTAGAAGTAGACTATTCGACAAGCAACAAGCTGATCCAATGCAGGTGACGATCAAGTCTTCTAGAATTCCATTGTTGAAGTCAGTGGTGGCTATTCCACGTCTGGCCTCCCTAATTCTTGATGCAAACCTTTGGGCAACTAGTGTTAGAAACCTATCTGATAGGTTGCAAGGCGAAGCTGTATTTGACATTGATTTATCTCGTCCTGTTACCCACGAATTTCGTGGAGAACATTGTCGAATTCTAGTGTCTGTAAAATTTGTGAAGACAGGTAAATTGGGATGAAATGACCCTACTGGTAAATTTTCTTATCGGTGTGTATATATCTGAGTACCTGTTAAGCTGAGGGAGATCATGGAGAAAGTTGACCAGGCTGAGGTAACAAGCTGGAGGGCTAAGAAGCCGCCTGAACCAGAAGATCGTTCATTTGGTTCGCCTCAAGGAGGTAGGCTTGCCAACTTTGATGATCTGGAACTTGAATGCTTGAACTTTACTCTGTTTTTATAATTTTCTTTGCTAGAATTTAAGTTCACCACTTACATGACTCATTAACACTGGTTATAGCTAACCATTGTCCAAAAAAAAAAAAAAAAAAAAAATTTCCGGTTATAGTTGAATGATCCTATAGAATCTGTGGTCTGTGGGTCAACTTTGAACCTTGTTTTGGAATGTGTACTTTAAGTCTAGGTACACATCCTATACTGGACTATGCTTTTAGGGGAGTTACGAGTCCTTAGTGAAGTTCTTCTCTAGGAACTGTCTGTAACTTTTGGTTTACAAATCGGCCTTAGATAGGTCCTCATGTAAAACATGGCTCGAGGAAGATTCATTATCGTTGATTTATTACTACTATACTAGTATAGTATATAGGTCAGAGATAGTGTAACTGACAAGCTTAGGAATCTGCCGGTGATAATGTAGTTTCTCAAATCTTTGCTTAATATGTAAAGCCTCTGTCGTTTTTTTTTAGTTGCCTCTTTGCTCTTTTTTGGACTTTGGGTTGAAGGGAATGTAGTCTGCATTAAGGATTTTTGCCAAGTAGCTGTTTGGCCTTGTGGATCAGTGGTAGACTCGTAGATCAAGTTACTTCTTAGTTCTTCGAGGGATTGAGATTTGATAGGGTGATGTCTTCATATTGCATTTAGACTTTCATGATGGTCGACGTTATTTTGGCACACAGTAGTAGTAGCCAGGCTTTGAATAATTTGGACCATGTTAGACAATAATAATCTATGATGATCGTTGTTAAATTATTTGCTAATATTCAGCTTTTCGAAGTTTTTGTCGAATCTTATGTATACAGGATGCCCTTAATGATGTTCCTCCTTTTTTTTCTAACAGGTGATGTTCTGCTGTGCCTACATTCATTTCCGTACAGCAATTTGATTTGGAAAGGAAACCTTTGCTGCCACCGAGTGGCTTTACTGGATCACCGACACCAAAGGAAGGAAAGTCTGAGAAATCAAAGCTTTTAAAACACCCAACATATGGTGTTGCTGACTTTGAACTTCAGCAGTTTAACAGAAGGCTTAAGCAACTCGAGGATGAGAGGTTTTAACCAGGGGGCGGGAGATTAATTTTGAAGCAGGAGATGAAGGATTAAAATTACTTAGAGAGATCATGGAGAAAGTTGACTCGGTGCAGGCTGAGGTATCAAGCTGGAGGGCTAAGAAGCCGCCTGAACCAGAAGATCGTTCATTTGGTTGCTTCAAGGAGGTAGGCTTGCCAGACTCTGTTTTCATATTTTTCTTAGCTAGAATTAAGTTCAGAGTTTACCACTTACATGACACTGTTATACTTCTAGCTTTCTTTCCCAAAAAAAAAAAAAAAAATGATAATAATTATAGTTGAATGTTCCTATAGAATCTGTTCCCTGTGGGTCTTGTCTTGGAATATGATCTTTTAAGTCTAGGTTCACTTCCTGTACTGGACTATGCTTCTAGTGAAGTTCTAGGAACCTTCTGTAACTTGTGGTTTACAAATAGGCCAGAGATAGGTCCTCACGTAAAACATGGCTGGAGGAAGATTCATTATCATCGATTTGTTACTACTATATAGGCCGGAGATAGTGTAACTTACGAGTTCAGGAATCTGCCTGGGATACTGTTGTTATTGCTTCTTTGGTCTTGTTTGGCCCAAACAGAATATAGTTTGTATTAAGGATTTTCGGCCAAGTAGCTGTTCAGGCCTTGTGAATCAGCCGCAGATCAAGTTACCTCTTAGTTCTTGGGGGGATTGGGATTTGATTAGGGGATGTCTTCATTTGCATTTAGAATTTCATCGTGGTTGACGTTGTTTTGGCATACAGTAAGAGTAGCTAGGTTTTGAATAATTTGGACCATTGGGGGGGGGGGGATAATAATCTATGATGATCGTTTTGATAATTTGCTAGTATTCAGCTTGTTGAACTTTTTGTCGAATGTTATATACACAGGATGCCCTTAATGATGTTTCTCCTTTTTTTTTCTTACAGGTGATGTTCTGCTTTCTGCCTTAATCGTGTGCCTAGACGGGTGTGCACATTCATTTCCGTATATTCTTACCTAGACCTGGGTCATGAACAAGGATGCTAAAGTCGGATGTCAGAGAAAGATGTTTGCTGATTTGTTTCACATGAAAAGCCAAGAAATCGCTTTATCATCGTTTGGTTGTTCATTACTCCAGAAAGGCAGAAACCACAGATTCACAATTGAAATCAAGTTGGAGCTACAGAGCAACTTTGAATAGTATAGTAAGAAAAAACCCAAAAGTACAATCATTACTAACTTAACATGTCCTTGCTAATCTGCTCGTATGAAATTGGGCGAGAAAAGGGGGCGTCATTGGATCATGTCTCAGAAGCAAAAATCCTGCTGTGATGCCTTGACTTAAAGGACCATGCTTGCATTCTTGGACATCTTCTTCAACAGTTATTTCGGCGTCATTAGCAGGAGATCAGAACAGAAATTATCAGCAATGTCAGTGGCAGGAAGCTAGGTTCCATGTGTGTATTCACCAAATCCATCTTGTGATACAGGACAATTTACAGTATGTATCAAGAGGGAACTTGAAAATATAGACTCTGACTTGGTATTCCTCACCGATCAGTTCCTTTTCTTTCTAGTCTTCTTGGATTGGGGGGAACCTTGAGGGCTGTTGGGAGGAGCAGGGCTTAATTGCGTCTTCAGGATCCAAAGTGTCCAGAGCTACATCTGACCTTTGCTGCCAGTTGTGCATCAAATCTTTGAGCTCTGGAGTGATCTTCACCTTACCCCGATGGGTTATTTCGGAGGGTTTCCTTGAATGCCTCCTCAATAACAGTTGTTCTTACTGGCTCAATTACGCTCATCACTAAAATTATGAAGTTGTACGCCATATTTTCTCCTTTGCTCAACCCAATCACAGCATTAATCTGAGGACCTAAGAAGTTCAGTTCATTCATGGTACCCTTATGATACCCAACTTTGAAATAAGTATGTTCTTTCATTGCAAACTTTGGGATTATATCAGAATCCTTACACTCCAACCAATCATCACCCTCCCCTTCCTTAGGACGATGTGCAATGCCATACAAATTACCCTTCCGAACCTTCAACGTAACTAAAGTCTTCTCTTTAGTAATGGCATGATATACTATGTGAAAGACAGCAGGACACTGAGAATGATCTGTAGCATATTTCTTTAACTCCGGAATGTATCGGACACCAACCAGATTCCTTACCTCCGAAATACACTTTTACAAATCGATCATAAGCAGAGAGCTCAGACAACTCAGAAGACAAGTAAAGTTCAGGATCAACATAGTACTCGATGGTGTACTGTGGGTAGCCTCTGCAAACAAACAAAAAAAAAATGTAAAGACATTAGTCCTGGAATAGCACATCATTACTTCTCTCTATTATCAGTAACTCAGCACTCTCTTAATTTCTTTAAATATTCTTGAAAATACTAAAAAAATGGCGCCTGAAACTCATCAAATTCCTGTTAATATAAGTTTACAATCAGATAATCCTTATTTTCTGGCTCTCAGAGATTACAGCTTGTTTGAGTTCTATATTCCCAATATGATCAAAGAAAATTCTCGGTATTATCAGTGAATATTATGGAGAGACGAAGCAGTATTGGCAAGGCATTCGAGAAACAGACGATTTCTAAAATGTATTTGTGGCACTACTAAGAATTGCTGAAAAGGATTCTAGAAACTGAGAACTTGTGCTGTTTACAGACTCAAGATCCTTTTACCACACATAAATAAAAATATTTCAAGAAAAGAAAATGAAAAAGTTATTGCAAAAATTCCTCTCGTAAACGTTTGAACATGCATGTAGAAATTTATGTACGTTGTTATTATAAAAAAAACTCGACATGATAATTTGGAAATTCAATTTTGTATATCACATTCACGTAAACTAAACTGTTTTAGGAAATCTCGAACCAACCAAAAAAAAAAAAGTGTATTTTAGATAATGGAACAATCGCTCAGAGCTCTTTGATCAGATTAGCAGTCACTTTCCAGAACACCACCATTCCTTCCTCTCTTCACACCAAACCCTAACATGTTTTTCCTTGGCACGATGGCTTACATGCTACCCCTTGTCTCGCCTTTGACAGTCGAGTGTCAAACCGTGTCTCCCTTCCACTCATTGTCACACGACTTCCATTCTGCAAGCTAAGGTATTCATTTGACCTCTTGTACACTCATCAGTACTACTGAGCATCTCTCGTAAAAAAAGGAGAGTGGCGAAGGTTCAGACATTGTAATCAGGCCAATGTTGGTTACCAGTAATCACCACAAGAGCACTTCCCATCCTTGAAGTGATGGAAACGGTTTGAATCTCTCACAATGATATACCTCTCAACATACATGGAAACGAACTTGGTCCAGTTGTGGCAGTCTCCACAAACCCTCAAGTTTTTGAAAATCCTTATGGTGCTTTTTGGAGGGGAGCTGATTAGTCCGAATGCAATAGCCAACCTTTCACTGTGACCAGAGAGTATAAGCTCCTTTTCATCATCTTCAACATCCTGAAGCACAAAGCTAAAATCTGGAG
>JBBYHQ010010071.1:0-10998 GCA_038382645.1 Spergularia azorica | reverse complement strand
AGCTTTAGCTAGAAAGCAGCAAAGGGAATTCCAACTGTCCCATGCTAGACACAACAATATAGCAGCTACTGCTAGAGTTGCAGGTCAGCCTGAAGTAAGAGGAAGGGCTGAAACAGAAATTAGAGGAAGTGTTCAAGGTGATGGTATAGGTAGGGGTGCACCTGATGGTAATGGTAGAGGAAGAAGTGCACCTAATGGTAATGGTAGAGGAAGAAGTGCACCTAATGGTAATGGTAGAGGAAGAGGTGCACCTAATGCTATAGGAAGAGGTGCACCTGATGCTAGAGGAAGAGGTGCACCTGATGCTAGGGGAAGTCAATCTGGTTCAATACCTGATAACTTACCAGTTTATCAAAGAGGATTTGGGCAGTATTTCCACAGCAGTGGTTACTCTAGACCTGCTACGGTAAGTACATTACCCTAAAGTTTACCAATTACTGTCGCTCTTTATTATCACATAAATGGATTTTAATTCACATATTGCAACAGATGAGACGAGCACCCGTTCAAAGGAACATGGCCATCTACTCTGATTTTGAAGGAGAGCAGACATTACTATCAGCTACAACCTTCACTGATGCACCAAGACTCAATCTATCTCAAGCTAGTTCAAGTTCTTCACCGACACCAAGTTTCATGGATTCAAATGGGAGGATAAACATTACTAGTACAAGTTTGCAGGTATTTCATTGTTTCATTAATAACCATTCCATTGTATATTTCATAATTAACCTTTCCATTGTATAATTCATAGTTAACCATATTGTTTCAACCAGTACATAATCAGAGCATCCTCTATTAGGAGAAGCCACAATCAGTCTGGTATTTCATAACAATGCATATTTATTGATTTGATCAAATTACAAAGTCGAGTTAGACGATTACATGATTCAATTTCTAGTATGCAACAAATAGATTAAAACTAAAAGAATTACAATAATAAATTTTAGGAATCGATTGTTTCTCGTCATTGTTTGAATGTCAACTTCAAGTTGTTCCGCCCTTTGCATCAATTGAACAATTTCAAAATGAACTTCTTCAACGTGTGGTGGATCTATCCATTGAAAATAATCGCATCCATTGTAAAGCTTGTATCTTGTACAAATGTAGAATCTTCGAAATGGATTGCGTTTCGTTCTCGACATTCTTTGAAAAGCTGGTAAATGACAATGGCATCTAACAATGACCATTCTCTTCTTTCTTTGTGTGCACACCAGGAGGATTGTGAATTTTGAAGAGCTGAATTTTTTGTGATTTTGGAGGCTGAATTTTTTGGGCATTTAGAGGGCGTTTGTTCAAGACAGTAGAGCCTCAAGATATATGTACTAATGCTGAACTCCCAACGGTCATCTTTTTGGATATTCATGTTCATTTATTGCAATAACATTTTCTTCACAAAAGTTCAGGTCCTTGCTCTGTTTTATTCTGCTTTGTCAGTCTCAATCATTGTGTTCAGATAGTTGAGGTCCTTTCACGTACACAACGTTAGCAATTGAACGGCGAAACACACTAAGGTCCTTAATTCTTCCAAAAAAGTAATGGGGTCCTGATTTCGCCAATTTGGACGAGTTCAGGTCCTTCTTTCACACTTAACTCTTTTTGAAGTAAAAAAAGTTAAATAGTTTTGGTTACTATTTTTCTCTACATTTGGTTATATGCCAAGAGAGAGAAATGCATTGGAATTAAAATTGCGAAAATTATAAGATACCCCTGGGGTATATTGGCTCCTCATGCCCCCTCACTCATATTTTAGAATTGATTAAAAAAGAAATAAACTAAGTGGTAAAAAGTAGTGGGGGTAGTTATGTGGTATTGTGAGAGGGGGTACAAGAACTTGATGTACCCCCGGGGGTACTATATAACAATTGTTAAAATTGTGGAAAAGTTTGATAAAACTACCGAAATATCACTCATATATGTTTATTGGCACACACATGGATATATATTCACTGCTTGTCATCAAATATGAATTAGCACGTGAGTTTTACAGTTTGTCCTATATACTCCCTCCATTTGATATGATTCTTTACATAGAGAAATGGGAGGAGAACCAAGGTGGGTAGAGAGAGAAGGAAATTAGGAAAAGGAGGGGCATGTATTAGAAGAAACTAATTAGATACTAATCTATGGATGAAGATCCTCTGGAGTTATTTTTCCTAGAGTTCCCTGGAGTTTACTTGAAATGTAAAAATAAATTTATGAATGTCTTTTTTTAAAAAAGGAAAAACACTACATGATATAGTAATGTTTTCATTTCAAGTAAACTCCAGGGAACTCCAGGAAAAATAACTCCAGAGGATCCAGATCCCTAATCTATTATGAGATTTCATTAGTAAATTAATCAGCCACCATAGTTATAACTCGAAACCACCGCAACCACCTCTGCCCTCATCCCCGACCGCAACACCACCGTGCGCCTCCTCGAGCTCCACGCCGTCTTCCTATTCGAACAAAATGAAAGACGAAAAAACTCCAAAATTCATTGAAACTCGAGCACAAATGCGCACACAAACTTCCCAAATTCGAAAATAAAGAAACACAAAACTAAAAAATTCATCAAAACTTAAGAACAAATTTAAAACCAAATTCATGGAAAAATAAAAGATGACCAGATCTAAATTGTGCCCAAAAAAAGAAGTGGAGAGGGGTTGGTCACATGCCGGTCAACGACCAACAACCGACGGTGGTCCTTTTCTGGTACAAATTTTTTTAACGAAAAAGCTAGATCTAAACTTGGTGATGATAAGGGGATGATTTGTGGGTGTGGGAAAGCAGTCGGCGGCGACCGATGGTGGCGGTGTCGGTGTCTGCGCAGGCAATGTTGGTAATGGGTGCTTGTGGGGGCAGGCAGGCGGCTTCAGAGGGTGGGTCGGGTGGTGAAGAGGAGGAGAGAGAAAATGGAGGATGTTTATGTTGGTTTTATTTTGAAACAGTGAGAAAAATAATGGATCGGAGATGAGAAAATTTAGAGAAATGAAGAACATAGATGAATGACTATGGGAGGTTGATGGATGAGACTGGGTGGTTGGTTGAATAAAAAGGGGGGTTTTTTTTTTTGAGAAAAATGTAAGAAGATTTTGTTGCTCACAACTTGGCATCAGCCATACATTTTAACACCAATTGAGATCAGCTAGTAATTAGCTAGACACTCTCCATCCACAAAAGGTCATTAACTTTGACATTTTTACACAATTTTTTTGCTCTAATCTTAATACATTCTAGCACCTCTCCTACGATTGCCCTCGGAGTTCTAATGACGTTTTCCAGCCTACATCTATTCCTCTCTCTCCAAAAAAAATAAATCATACCATAGACAATGGCTGCAATAATCAGTTTTTGGAACTTGGATTTGTCTCTTCTCTTGCTGCTCCACTCAATAACCCCACAATCTGGGACTTAAATTTTTGTTCTATGGCTGATCAATTGCCAACACTTCCTACTGTACTCACATTCACTGATAAGGTGTATGTGTGTTTCTTCTTTCATCATGCATATACAGCATTGCTCATCTGCGCTTATTCCGAGCTTAAATAACTTGTCTTTCAGCATCAATCTCTCCCACCCAGCTATCCACGAAATAAAGCTATATTTAGGGACTGCATACCTGTTCCAAAGTAACCCAGTCCAAGCCAGCTTTGAACTCTGATCAATAAGCCATTTATAGCCCTCACTGATTATGTATTCCTTTTGAGTGTTTAACCATCTTCCACCTGTGAAAGCATTCTCCATTTTCATCCTCACTCTACAGATGCTCCTCCAATTCCAGCTAGTGTCCATTGCAGGCTGATAACTCTCCCAATTCTGTTCCTTTATATAGACATTGCTCACCCACTTAATCCATAACCTCTCCTCACCTTTGTAAATCAACCAGCCAAATTTTGCTACTGCTGCAATATTCCATATCATACTGTCCATGAATCCCAAGCCTCCTTGGTTCTTTGGCTTGCATATCTTATCCCACGCCACCATAGGAGATCGGACATAGTTTTCACTTCCATCCCATAAGTAATTCCTACATACAACCATAACTTTTTTTATTACCGTTTTGGGAATGATGAAGATCTGTGCCCAATATGAATGTAGATGCAAAAGCACCGATTTCACCAAAGTAGCTCTGCCTGCATAAGAGAGTTTTTTTGCACCCCAAGCTCTAATCCTATTAACAATCTTATCCACCAGCACGCTACAATCCATAGTAGAGAGTTTCCTAGATGAAATAGGAATCCCTAAGTATTTGAACAACATCTTCCCTACCTTAAACCCAGAAATCTCCAAAATATCATCCATTACTTGTCTCTTCATTCCAGAAAAATAAATTTCAGATTTATTGTTATTCATCTTCAGTCCAGAGGCTTGAGAAAAACTTGCAAACGCCCTTAAGATTAGCATAATTGACTTGGTATCACCTTTGCTAAACATTAAGAGGTCGTCAGCAAAGCATAAGTGGTTGAGTTTCAACTGTTTGCACATGGGATAAAACTTGAAAGCCCCTTTATTCCCCACTCTTTCCAGCACTCTTGATAGATATTCCATGCATATTGTGAATAAAAGGGGGGAGAGGGGATCCCCCTGTCTCAACCCTCTTTTGGCTTTGAAAAAACCAAAATTCTCTCTATTCAAGCTCAGGGTGAAGCTGGGGGAAGTGACACAAGCCATTATCCAGTTAGTCACTTTATCAGGAAACTTGAAAGCTGCAAGCATACCTTCCAGGAAGCTCCATTCTATAGAATCATACGCCTTTTTTAGATCAATCTTCATAATGCATCTTGGAGATAGATTTTGTCTCTCATATTTTCGAACTATATCCTGGCAAATCACAACATTTTCCACAATGTTCCTCCCTAGAACAAATGCTCCTTGATTGCTGCTTATTAGTCTTGGAAGTACCTCCCCTATTCTATTGCATAATACCTTAGATATACACTTGTACACCACATTACAATAGGCAATAGGCCTAAATTCTGTCACACTGGTAGGGTTCTTTATTTTTGGAATCAGGGTAAGGGTGGTCGTATTTAACTGTTTTAGCATCTTCCCCTTAGCAAAGAAGTCTTTCACAGTTTTAATTACCATCTCTCCAACCACCTCCCAAGCATCTTTAAAGAAACCACTAGTGTAACCATCCGGGCCTGGGGCTTTGTCTTTTGGAATGCTGAACATGACCTCCTTAATTTCCTCACTAGTCACTTCTCTCATCAGCTTTTCCTCCATGTCTTTATTTATACAATTCCCTTTCTGCACTGTGCCTCTATGTACTGGATTTATCTTTGCAGATGATCCAAGTAGTCCTTTATAGAACTCGAAAAACGCTCCCTGTATGTTTTCCTCTTCAGTATGTAGCTTCCCATCTGCATCCTTGACTTGTAGAACAAGGTTACAGTTCCTTCTAGCTTTTATCGAGCTATGAAAGAACCTATTATTCTCATCCCCTGCCTCTAACCAATCTATCTTACTTTTCTGCTTAAGGAAGCTGTTTTGAGCATCCTGCAGCTTAGCCATCAGCTCACTTACTTCATTTTCTCTCCTCAACAAATTCAGATCCTTAGGCCTATTTTGGAGCTCCATCTGAACACATTCCAGCTCAGCTCTTGCCTCCACCACTCTCTTTAGAATATCAGTATGAACTACTATTTATTTTCTTCAGCTCCTGCTTCAACATTTTCAATTTCCTGACCAACTGGTAGCTCAATGTGCCCATTACATCTTTGACCCATACACTCTTCACTTTCTCCAGAAACTCTGGGTCTTTACTCCACAGATTGTAATATTTGAAGCTCCTCCTCCCTTGCTTTTTTTCCCCATAGATTTTAATCACACAAGGAGTATGATCAAACATCCCTTCAGGTAAGAAAAAAGCACTACATTTCTCAAACTGATTCACCCACTCCTCATTATGTAATATCCAATCAATTCTACTGCAAACTCTATCCTCTCCTAACTGCTTGTTATTCCAAGTATAATAAGCTCCTTGAGACTTCATTTACCTCAACTCACAGTCTTCTACACATGACTTGAAAGGCATAATCTCAGCCAGCCTAACCTTAGACCCAATCCTGTCTTTAGGGTACAAAATACTGTTGAAATCACCTCCCACCAGCCATGCTTCCTGCATTTTATCACTTATCATCCTTAGATCATGCCAAAGCTGCATTCTCCCATATTGGTCATTGAAGCCATATACCAGAGTGAACCACCAAGATGAATTATTATGTTTATTAATCACCTTGCTATGTATGAACTGCATTGACATGCTCTTGTCTTCAATTTCAAACACATCAGGTTTCCACATCAACCAAATTCTTCCCCCTGGGTGGAGAGATGTATTTGTAGTGACTGACCACCCCTATAACACCCTAAAGTGAGCCTGTGCTAGTCTACCAGGCTTCACCTTAGTTTCAAGGAGACCAAACAAACCAATATTATTTTGATTAAGAAATCTCCTAATCTCTTGCTGTTTTGTTGATTTGTTTAGTCCCCTTATATTCCAGAAACCAACATTAGCCATGATCAATATGATCATGGCCACTACCCTTGTTGCTCCCTTCATTTTGCTCTTTATTCATATTAGTTGAACCCTGCAAAACCTGAGCAAAGCTTGGAGCACCCATCCCTGACATGGCAGGAAATCCTATCAAACCAAAAGATTTAACTGCCATTCCTGAAGTTAGCACCAATTGCCTGTGAACAGGCCTGCTAGAAGTTGGTCTAGGCATTTGCTCAACCTCTGGAGTGACAAAAGCAGCCTTATCAGTATGCAGCTCAAGCGTTGGGGTTATTTCCCTAGTCTCCACCACCCTCTGTTGTTCCTTAGGCACCCATATCCGTTTCTGCTTCTGTATCTTTTTCAGATTCTGTTTAGGCCTGTCATTCATTTTCCTCCTACATATGCTAGCCTCATGTCCCAGCCCTTTACACTTTCCACAAGTAATAGGCTTCCACTCATATTCCACAATAATATCAGCCTTAGTCTTACCATCCCCCTGAATTTTTATGATTTCAGGGAAGTTTTGATCAATACTAACTTCTACCATCAATCTAGCATAGCTGAGTCTACTCCTAGATTCAGTAGCTGCATCACACTTCACCACTTTCCCCAAAGTTGAAGCAATCTTAATCAAAGTATTTTTCCCCCAATGTTTCAACTCCGATTGCTTCAACTTAATCCAAATCGGAACCATCTTGATATTTCCTTTGTTCAAAGACATATCAGGGGTCCATTCCTAAATTATAAGGGGTTTATTGTCAAACAAATGATATCCCCCATTTAGAACAGCAGTTTTCAACTCATTAGTTTTAAACCTAGCCATGAACAAATTCCCGGGGAGAATCGAAATGTTTTCCAATCCCCTTTTCCCCCAAATTCGCCATAAAAAACCAATCATAATATCTGGGGGGGGGATTTTGTCCTAGGACATAACAAACTATAGCAGTAGACCAGAGGTCAATACCTTCTTTGAGGTCTTCAGGAGTAATTTGCACCACTGGTTTACGGCTCTGCTGGGTTGGAACCCCTTCTTCTGGAATTGCATCACCAGTGTTGAGCTTCTTCCTATAGCGCACCACAGTTGTCTACCCTGCATCATCATCATTCCTTACTTCACCCATGTCACCTTCCTCAGTCGCTTGTTCCGCCTCTACATCTTCAGCAGAATCCTCACTCTCAGATAAATTCAACGCCGGAATCGGATTGATTTCAGCCATTGACTTCATCTTGTTGGTGTCATTGCTTGAGGGTTTGTTCTTCCTAATTCCGCTCAAAAGTTGTTCATTTCCACTATTGATTGATGTATTTTTATTAGATCTATTACTATTTTTACTATTTTTGTGATTTTTATTGCCGGAATTCCTTCCTCTCGCCATAGCTGGAGGTTGTTTTCCGAACGAAGAGTTAGGTTTTCGAGATGAGGAGCTTTCTCTCACAACTTTCTCTCTTTAAACCCATTCTTTTTTTTTATAAAAAGGGAGGTTAAATCTGATTTGGGTTGTTTGATTATAAAAGGAGGTGAAGTTGGGGAGTTAATTGGGGATTAATTAAGCTAATTGGTTCAATTATAAGATAGATAAGTATAGTTAGTAAGGGCAAATATGGTCCGGAATAGAAACGTAAAGAATCAAAAGAAATTGCTATATAAGGAAAACGTAAAGAATCAAAAGAAATGGAGGGAGTAAACATTTGGCCCTTCCTAATCCAACGTGGCGTTAAAACTCCTCGACCACAAAAACTTGCTTACAACAAATAAATTAAGAGACCCTCATTGATCTGGCCTAAGGTTTATTGTTCAAGTCAACGATATTAATATGTATGTATATATATACACCCTCAGCTCATGCACTTGGTATTTCACTCTATGAAGATTTCCAATCTATAACAATATTATGTCAAATCAAACATATTGAACAATTTCTAAGAAAATGTGAAAATACTAAAGAGCAATATGAGGTATTAATGTATTAGTCGATATTAGACAATTCGTCCAAACAGGCATAAACATCTTAATTATTACATAAAGATTCAACAATGAACAATAATAGTTATATCATATTTGGAAGAACCCAGATATATTGTAATAATCCTCTGATGGAGGTTATTCTTCATAAGGCATAGCCTTGGCTTGTTGCCTTTCAGAAGCAAACATCTCGGTGGATAGGTATCGCTCTCCAAAGCTAGGGAAAAGCACCTACGGAATTGCATATATCATATGCTAAAAATTAATATCAAAGTCGACGTAATTATTAAGACGGTTAATTTATCGTTCATGTTTTGTTTTCATGTTTAAACAATGGTACACCAACAAGTGTCTTACTACTTTTCAGGATTATATATACATAGTGGATGTTTGATTGCATAGCCCAATTCGATATGGATTGAGATCCCCTGTGGTTGAAAAATAACTCTGCATGGTAGATTTTACTCAAAATGGAAAAGTAACCCTATCATGTGGATTTAGGCTATGTTTGGTATGCACAATAAGCTAGCTTATTTGGCCAAAGTAGCTTATTTGACTAGTTTTTTAAGGTCTTTGACCAAATAAGTTTGTTTGGTAACACCACTAGCTTAATTAATAAACTAGCTTATTTAAGATGTTACCCCCTGTAACTTATTTAAAAATAAGTTAACTTATCATAATTTTATTCCTAATTTACCCTTAACTATTTACTAAAATAAAATGAGATTAAAAATAAATAATGCATGTTTCTGTAATTATATATATACCAGCTCCTATATAAGCTAATTTTGCCAAACACTTCTATGACTATAAACTAAAAACTTTCAGCCACTATTTCAGCATTCAGCTACTATTTCAGCGTTCAGCTACTATTTCAGCTAGTTTTACCAAACATACCCTTATTCCTTATGTTTAAAATTACATTTTCATTTATATTTTCCATTTATAGTAAACTCTACCATGTAGAGATATTTTTCAACTCCAGGGGATCTCAATCCATTCGATATTCCCATGAAATTCTAGTTACAGAAATTCACATGGATTTCTCCAAATTGTTTAATAGCATGTAAGAACTGAATTCCCACGGGAATTTCGAATCACTGGGGGGGGGAGATAAATACGGAAACAAAGTTTAATAGTAATTCTACAATAGTTACCAAGGATTGATAGCCACTGTAAGGGGATTACCACTAATCATTTTGATTAAACAAAATCGTAGCCGTTAATTAGGTTTGACCACATCAAAATTTTACCAAAAAAAACCATCTCGTTCCTTTTCTCTCTCTCCCCGGCCTTCTCCTTAGCCGTTAATTAGGTTTGACCACATCAAAAATTTACGGAAAAAAACCATCTCGTTCCTTTTCTCTCTCTCTCTCCCCGCCCTTCTCCATCCTCCCGACCCACCATGTGCTCTACCCCCAGCCAGCCCCATTACACTTTTACCAGCGTGGCCAATCCACCGATTCCGTTCGCCAGATTTTGGCAGCCATGATCTTCTGTCCCCATAACCTCGTTTATCTTCTCCTCTCCCTTTACGTTGTGGTAAGAAGGGGAAGGCGGGCAGGAGAGAGGTGGCAGAAAATGAAAAGGTTGGGGACTTGGGGGTGGGTTTATTTATTCGGGTTTTCTAACGTGTGCCCAATCGTCACATGTTAAGAGCCTATTTACTTCCTTAAATAATCGACTTTCTCACTTGAAAAAACAAATCATGGAATCTCAATGATTAATTGAGGATATAATCACTTATTTAAGGAAATAAATAGGCTCTTAACATGTGCCCATTTGGCACACGTTAGAAAAACCGTTATTTATTTATTTTCTTTATTCTATAGTCAACATCTAGAGGGATGAGATTGGATTGGAAATATGAATGATCAGATTTGTCTTTCTTATCAGGACTCTAAGGCTTGGTAGCTATTGTGGAATCGTTTCAAATTTTAAAAATCATGGAAATTATGGATAGCTGGACAACCAAATGTCCACGCTGTATTAGATACTATTATACTTGATTGGATTTATATTAGATTAGATTAGATTATATATTAGATAGATATATGATATGATGACAAGACATAATATGATATGATGATTATTAATTACTCCTCTGGTCCTACTTAAACTTCCTTCTCAATTTTTCAGGGTTTCGACTTTGTTCTTCCCATTCCCAAAATATTACGCTTTTTGTCGAGAGAAAAATTAGGGAGACAACATAAAAATGTTGGCTAAGATTAGCTTTTAAATTTATTTGCTAAATAAATCATAAAGTATTATTTATTAGTTCTTCTTTTGGAGTGCGCAAAAGGGAGAAGGAAGTTTAAATAGGACCGGAGGGAGTATGTACTAATTATATTGGGTTATTGATGTTGCAATTAAGTAGAAGATCCTTATTTTATTTCTTTTTTTTGTTACAAGTAGAAGATCCTAATTAGACTTACAACAATCAATTTTCCAGCATTTTCAGGCTTCTTTGCTATTTTAATAGCAGCCGCAGCAGCTGCTCCTGATGAAATACCCACCTAGAATTTCAAACATATATGAGAGATCAGTTATA
>JBBYHQ010010054.1:0-35423 GCA_038382645.1 Spergularia azorica | reverse complement strand
TGAAATTATTTCATCACTTACAACAAATTAATAAGTTTATATTACTTAATAGATCTCATCACCTAACTAAGACATGCCCAGAATGATGAGGCTCTGAATTAATAACTTAATAACTTAATATTAGTAGGCTAACAAAATAGGTCTACAAATACCACGTGGCATGCCCAAAATGATTAGGCTTAGTTGTCTTAAGTTTAATTCAATTTTATCAGCTTACGTGTCAATCTCATATTAAATCAGATGAGTAACATCTCTTGAGATGCCTTTCCGAGAGTTTATAAAGCACTTCCACTTCTTTAAATTTAATTATCATAAGTTTCACTATTCAAATAATTACTCATGATCTTTATAGTGGTATTAAATATTGTGTTTCTTGGATTTTCGTTTGCCAAATTTGTCAATTACATGTTTGATCGACATGCTATATATACCTGGGTTGTTTGTTTGAAGTTAGTAAGAAAAAATGCACGTCATACATGAGCGATATGTCCAAAGAGAGAAATTAAGTTACGAGAGGAGAGATGAAACTGGTAGTGTAGATAATTGTCTCTCACAACAATTTAGAGAGATATTGACAACTTTTAGTGATTTATGTAAAAATCGTAGTTAGATTTTATGTAATTTATATGTTTATACATACTTACAAATTATTTTTAGTTATAAATTAAGATAGAAATTATTTCAACTTATTATGTTGTACTAAAAGTCTTCTTTTTTTTATAATGAAAGTTGATCGTTTTGGTCACAAATATTCTTTATCTTGCATGCAAATGTAAGACAATTATTTTTTACTAAATTTTACACATACACCAACTAAAAATTCATAAAATATTAGTCAACTCATGACATTGTCCATTGTGATATGCAAATCACGGTTATATTATTAACATACATTCTTTTAATTTTTCAAATATAATGGACACTCCATTATTTGATTTTTAAATGGGAACACATATATATATCCGAAAAGAGCGAAATGAAGTTTGTACACGGTAAACTGGTGCTTATATGGGAGAGCGAGGATTCCATTGGGTTAGAGAGGGTCTGTTACCTATCGTTAATCACTCTGAAAATATTGATCTTGAATACGGTGGTTATCACTAATTATACTATAGTCAATCGTACCACCACGTATGCATTAATAATGATGTTCAAGAACCCCCCCATTCCGTTTCCTTTAGATTTGGAGTGGAAAAATAGATGTAATCTTAAAGAAATTTCTCATATTAATATTGTACTCAAGGCGTTAATCACTCATGAAGTAACCAAATGACTTTAATATTCTTACATATAACGTACTCATTAATCTTCTTATTAATTAATTTTTTAAAAAATTTGGCTTCAAATTATATAACGAACTCTATTTTGTTAACCCTGGTCCCTTTTCTCACCCTGCTTACACAATTTCAAGAAAGGTACACAAACAAGATATCAAGATTTTAGATACAATAATTTTTACGTGCGAGTTCAGATTATACATGTGTTACTTTCTTAGGTTAACAACCTAACTTTTGGTAAAGGTGGCGCAATGATAGATCACGCAAAGTTAGTCATAGAAACATCTACAATTTTTATTTGAAAGGAAGAAAAAAATTAGACCCGTGATTTCACGGGCGCAAAAACTAGTTTTTTATTATTAAATAGACGGATATATATTAGAATTTGTATCCGTAGCTTCATGTGATGTAAAGACAAAAAGATCAATAATATATAGTTTTGACGTCTTATTGAGAGACATTGGTGTATTGATAACCGTTCTACAAACAATTTGTATGTAAACTCTACAAAAATAATTTCACTTTTATGTGGGTGGGTTCTTGTTTTACATGGATATTACTTGTACGATTTTCTTTGTGATAAGGTCAATATTTTTAACTAGGGTATTAGAACTATCACTTTCGAGTATGACGTGTTTAGATACTTTGAATTAGTCGATAATTTGATTAGGTATTAGTTCATAACTTATGGGGTTGAGCAAAGATTCTCATTGAATCAAGAAGATGCATGTCATTTTTATTTCATTAAATTATATAATAAGGTGGTGTTATAAAGAAGCACGCAATTGTACGTGATCCAAATGGATAAGGAATAAAATGTTCTAAATTATTATGTGATCGAATTATAGTGAAGAACAACATTTATAAATGATTGGTTATTTGGTTTTGTCACTTGCACTAGCCAATAAATATATTGCAACGCATTGCTCTGTCTTTGTTGTTGTATAAATTCTTTGATTTAGAGTATGATATTAGATAAATTTCTTCTATTCATCATTTGACTTGTCATTCTCTTTATAGGACCCCCAAATTCATAAAATAGGGTTACCTAAATGGTTGTAACTTGTAACACTTGCCACTTGAAATATTGAAAATGATGTCAATTGAAACAATTGGGTGACTATAAAGTTGCATTTTGTATAGAACAAAAAGGATACATTCAATCGATCTCTTTTGACAAAATTGAGTTATATATAATTTGTTTTTTTTACAGAATTGTATGTTAGAGGTAAAAGTTAACCTAAATTGTCAGCGATGGATGTGTATTTAGGCCAAGTTTTAGTTTCTTACAAGCAATGAATTCTTATGAATTAGGTTTCTGTTGCTTCTTACAAGATTGTTCATATATACCAAATTCTAAAATTCAAATAATATCGAGGTGAACTATGTTTATGTCAAAAACTATTTCAAAAAAAAATGATAATATAAGAATTCGAGCTTTATTTATTCTGCAATTCAAACGAAACAAAAGAATTTAAATAACAACTTTCAATAATCAACGAGTTAGAGTTGAAAGAATCTGATAAGTAATTTTGTAGTCAAATTCAACAGAAAATATCCCCAAAAACACAGGAGGAGGTATCGTAACGCCAGGTCTAGCAAATAATTTGCTGCAATCACCCACTCTATAAAAATAGTCTTCACTTTATATTTCATTCCTCAGTGGGTGTACGGTGGGTTTTCTTAGCTCGTAGGAAAAGTGAAGACTCATACATATTGTAAAACAATTTTCAACCTATAAAAGAAAAATGGTGAAGAACCATAAAAGGTACTCGTACAAGAAAGTCTAATGAGAACATGTTAAAAGAACTTGCGTGTAATACCACCATAAACACGAGATTTTGAGTAGTAAAGGTACAAAGTGTACATTCCCAAATAACGAAAAAATACATCAAAATTTCAAAGAAAAGGGGGAAAAGTTACTAAATGAGATTGTAGCATAAATTGCACTACCTAATTTAGATCGGATTCAAGTCAGATAAAGTTTATAAACTACATATAGTACTAGCTTTTTTAGTAAAAGAAAAGCAATATCATAATTGATGCCACTTAGGTCCAAAATTAGACACAATTAATTTGTCCGTTGCATCTCATATACAGAGTACTCCACATGATGAACTTAATCCAAAATTTAGCTAAAACTACTCATCTTACTGCTTGACGGGACCATACCCCATAGTTTCCTTAAGAAGGGTTAATGTCCTCTTCTAATAGCACAACCTTCACATTCATGACTATGTTACAAAACTCAATACGTCTCGATTACTAGACTAATCCCTAAACAATAGATTGAACTCATTAAAAATAGTACTTCAGATGAAATATTAAGGCCCTGTTCGGCAACACATTAACAAGTAGAAAGTAGCATTTTGACCGGGTCAAACTGCTACTTTACCTGTTTGGCTGACATTTTGGAAATACTCCCTCCATTTTTATTAGGTTCTTTGCATTTGGTTTGAATCTGTGAGAGAAATTCAAACAAAATGCAAATAACCTAATGAAATGGAGGGATTAGCATTTTAGGTCGTAGTTAGCATTTTAGGTAGCATTTGGGAAATGTTTCCCAAAGTAGCATTTTGAGTAAAAAACTACCATTTCTATTTCATTTTTCTATGCACTATATAGTTTTGATAAACTCAACAGCTATTTTTACCGAACACGTCTAACATCAACTGCTACTTTTAGAGCTAACAGCTACCTGTTATCTGCTACTCGAACAGCTAACTGCTACTCAAACAGCTAGTGCAGCCGAACAAAAATCGAAAACTCAAATATATAACGTCATATTTCGATCCTCGAAAAAAGCCTGACATCAACCCCAATGAGCCATGACAAAATGTGTGTTACTCACACCTCGATACTACTACTATTAGTCTATTACTACCACACTAAACTAAACCGTCCACATCCTATTTTATTTTCATTTTTTCCCACTTTTAAGAACAAAGAACATGAAATAATAAAAACAAATGAAATTTTATTTAATTAAATTAAAATTTAAAACAGTTTTTCTCTCACTCACACAAATTCCTAAAAATCGCGTTACTTCATCACTCTCTCATTAATTTAATAACTTCCCCTTCTCTCTCTCTCTTCTTTCTCTCTCCTCCCCAGGTAATTTGTTAATCCCACTTTTTTCCCCAACTTTATTTTTAGTTTCCCAATTTAGGGTTCTTATTAATTGTTGTGTTTATACCATTTTTTGTTGTTTTTTTTTGGTATATTATTAATTAATTTCTGTTGGATTTTTTTGATGTTTATGCGTTTTTTTTATGCAGCTTTAATTTTGTTGGTTTCGTTCATTTTTAATCATCATTTTGTATATTGACCCTTTATTGCTAATTTAATTTAATGCTGTTATATGTGTGTAATTATGGGTTTTTTTAGCTGAAGTGTAGAGTTAATTGGGTTTTTTTTGGTAAGGTTTAGGGTTAATTTTGCTGTGATTTTCATGGGTTTTTTTGGATGAGTGTTTGTTTGAGTAATAATGTTAGATTTATGGTATTTATTGTTAATGAATGTGTATATATGTTGGAATTGTTTACTTTTCGGGGCGGTGTGTGTGTGTGTGTGTGTTGATGGGTGTGAAGTGAGATGGGTTCAATTGGAGGTGGTGAGATTGTGGGGTGGAAGTTAAGAGGGGCTGTACGAATTTCGTGTGCGGGTTCGTGTTTGGTTTGCGTTTTGAAGCTCGATTTCGTGTTATTTGTGTGAAGAATTTGAGGGATTTTTGTAGAAATGAAGTGAGGTGGGAGGTGAGGAGCTTTGGTTGATCGGTAATGGATGCGGATTTTGGGTTGACAGAGCTTGGATTGTTCATTTCGGGTTTTTGTTGCTATTTTAAGTGATGGGTTCATTTTGGGTGAACATACAAGCTCTTGAAATTATTGGGAAGGAGGAGGCCAGGTTATGTTCTGTGAGAAGCACGATTACCACTTCCGATTACAATTGTATCAACTTGTCTCTTGTAGGTTATAGAACCCCAATCGAAATTCCCGTGTTTTTGGTGTATAGAAAGCGTGGTGAGAGATAGGAGGGTGGTGGAAGATGAGCACGGAAAATTTGCATTAGTTGTTTCTATAGAGTGAATAAGTTGCTCTAGGAAGAAATAGATGCTTGTTCTACTCACCAAGATATGCTCGTTCATTTCCTTTCATATTTACCTTATTGTACCTCATACTATTAAAGAAAGGAAATGGGTATAATTTAGGAAACATTTTCCTTCAAATCAAACTAGGCTTAAGTTTACTTGGATACCTGGTTGTTGCCCGTCCTTGATTAGAACAGTCTAGAAAACCTTAGCTCTGCATGTCAGACACTCCTGAAGAATCTGAGTGACAGTGGATTGTAATCATCATTTTCATGACCCTCATTTCCTTGGTTTCCGCACTATACCTCAATCTTATCAGTCTTTCCCACTGACTCGTGTGATAATTCGACTAACCTGAATTCAGTCTGTATAATCTTATTGACTACTTCATGAGAACTCTCAAATGGAATGTTTCCATAATGAAACCGATTGTTATTTGATATTCATATGAACTGTGGAGCATTAGTTTGATACATATTATGAAACTGTTATTTGATGTTTTTATGTTATGGAGCATTAGTTTGAAACAGTCTATGAACTGAGACTTATTACCTGTGAGCTCTAATGGTTGTCATTTTTTTTGGTTTGCTCATATAACGTACTACAGAAGACGATGTGATATGAAGATATAAATTTTGGAAACAATGGGAGGTTGCTGTTGCTCTGCCAGAAAAGTGCAATTGCAAGGAACACCTGTGTATTACTATGTGAGTCAGTTAATCTTTTCTCCGTTTTATATTATACCATTCTTTAGTAGAGCATTCTATTGGTGTTGATGAAACACATAACAGGATGTGTATTTATGAAGAGCTATCTTCTAGGATATGATATAGAAACTCAAAGTACTTTGTCCATGCATCGAGTAATATATATTCACTGTTTCTGACAGTGGTAGGGGACACTTGTCCTTGAAATCTCCTTCACCCACTCTCAAAACAGTAATACTTTCAAATGATTGTATTTGACTGCTATACTTTTGGGAGCCTTCATGTACATGATTGAGGTTGTTTAAACTTAATGGTCTGAGACTCATCATTAGCATCCATGTTACTTTGGACACACGACATGTGTCCGATATGACCAGGACACTTAGACACCCCATTTTAGGCCTGATATTTTTTTTCCTGCTCTCTTGAAGTAGCCGTTCTGCAGTGTCCGAGTGTGTTGCCTCGTCATTCTTACTTCCCGAGTGTCCGACTGTGTTGCCTTGTCATTATGATATCATCAAATGGCTTTGTTTGTTTTGTTGCTACTACATTATGTTGTTATGGATGAGAAGTATAGTCTCTGATAGCATGCAATTATATTGTTTGACAATTTTCTTGTTAAATTGTGTAGTGTCCACCGTCTTTGGAAGCACAGGAGAACTTGAGATCGTATGGTGGGACAGCCTCAGGGCTTCCCACAGGTTTCCTGGTTGGGTTGAATTTGGACACATCTAGCCCTGATACATTCCGCCCCCCTCCTGCACCCATTCCATTTAATGTGCTTTTTGGACGTCCACAAACTCCAGTTCATGCTCTTGGAAGTCCTGGACCTAAAGGCGAAGTTGGTAGACAGACAATTGAGTCTTTAGCCTTTGGAGAGAATACTGATAGCTGCGACAAAATTACTCCTGTAAGCCATGTTGGAAAATCGACGGGTAAAACACTTGCGGATATTTTGCTCGCCTCGCCAACTAAGTCTGATCTGGAAAATCCAAAGCCAACTGAGGACCATCATTTAGCTCCAGAAGAAGAGGATGGTTGCCCTATTTGTCTTGATGGTATGAGTTTGTTTTCCATCCAAAAGCAGAAAGCTGTATTTGAGAAATTTCTTCACATTTCTCTGATGTGTAACTTTCATAAACACTAATTAACTGCTTGTGCAGAATATGATACTGACAATCCTAGAATGGTCACATCTTGTGAGCATGATTTTCACTTGTCCTGCCTTCTGGAATGGATGGAGAGAAGTGATTTATGCCCTGTTTGTGATAAGGTTAGTCCTTCACTCCTCGTTGTGAATTCATCGATGGTTTTCTATGGTAGATAACAGTTACCAGATAATAATCATCCTCCCTGGTTCGGGAGTTCTGCAAAGATTTAGCATGTGCAAACCTTTTGGTTTTATCTCTTCAGGGCTTTCCTGTTTACTTTCAGTTTCTTTTGAGGTCACCTTGGTAATATTTAGTGTGTAAATTTGTGATTTGGTGATAGCTAATCATGTTTTTGGGTTTTTGTTACTCGCTTTCAATTTGTAAAAGGCTATTTGACTGAATTTTGCCATTTTGAATGTGGCACAGGAAATGATATTCGATCATCCAGGTGATCAGCTCTGAGGAGATCCCTTGATACACAGATTTAGTCATTTAGTGGCTACTTTTCATTTGATGGCCACATAAAAAAGTTTGGCATTTCTAATGGCTGTCATCGTCTTCAACATCTTCGTTCCTATAAAGTCTTCTGATAATCGAGTCTCGTATCCTGATTTCTGGTTGTGCGTGGGGAAGTCGACTAGGACTTGTAGAAGCTGCAGATCGCCATTCTTATTTATTCACAAGCTACATTCCCGGAAGACAGCAAAGGATGCAATGGTTAGCGCTTGTCCTCTGTCCTGTATTTACACAAAATTCCATTTCGCTGTACATAATTAGCATCTTACCTCTTCTCCTAAACCTTTTTTTTTTTTTTTTTTTGCAAATTCTTTGGGTTTGCTGTCTTCCCGCCCACCTCTTCTTCTTTTTTGTCCTTCCCCCATCCCCCCCTTTTTTGTCAGGTTATGTTTCTATTTACTCATTGAATTAGTTAATCTATGTGCTGTTGGTCGATTTCGCGTCTTTTTTCTTCCCATTTGACCTCTCCCCTATTCAGATGATCTGAAATTATAATGCACATTGGCCTCACACTCTGGGTACTTAGATATTACACTTGCCGTGAGCATCGAACGAGTTTTGCTCACCTGTTAAGAACTGGTTCTCTTTCTGGAATCTGAACCAGTATCTGCATCATTTCACCTCTAATGTGCTGCAATAATTTACGGGTCTTCAGGAATGTCCGACTGCATATCGTAGTTGGTAACTTGCCATAATATATGCAGGTCTAGTTTATCAGTATGGATGATATATAATGAGTTGCAGTTTTCTGCTCCTCGTGTGCATTTGGGACAGTGACAATATGACAGTATTGCCCCTGTGATTGACAAAGTCGTCAATCATTGTGATCGATATGCCGTTTCCTCGTGGTGGTTACTTGGTTCTTTTCATAGAGTAAGAAAAAAGAATGAGATGTCCATATCCAATATACATGCCAATTTTTGTTGTGTTTGGTTTAACGTAGAAAGTTTAGCCATTTCCATTGCTCTACTGATTAGTTCTCGAGAAGTACTGAAAACGATTGATGCTCGATCTTTCAGTAGTTCAGCATCTCATATTATTTCGCGAATTTGTGGGAAGTAGAACTTTCTAGGAAAGTAATTGATCGATTGCCTCTTTGTCCGATTTTGATCTCCTCGCTGTTCTAGTTGAACTAAACACCGGTCAGACTAGCTCGATCTCCTTCCAACTTGATCATAGGGATCAAAACTCCGGTCTACAATTTACTAGTTGGGATGATTTCCTTCCATTGAATTGTGCACTCGTGCCTCGTTCGGGTTGCAATAGTATGAACGCACTGTAACGTGTGAGCTAGATTTGCTGAAAACAAAGTTCATCGATTATTACATAGCTCGATCGAAATCTAGACAACTTTGGAGGAGACAACTTATGACAGATCTTAATGTTTGTCAGTTCACTGTATACAAATGTTCTGAGTTATTGTAATGTAAGCTCATGAATTTTTTAATCCACTTAGATTATACAAATGTGATTCAAACCTGATTTTGTCTGCGTCCTACTACTCCTATGCATAAAAATCCAACTTCTAATTTTTAGAATCCAGATTGTACTAAAATTGATCATTTTATGAAACTTTTGCACCCATATATCGCCCATGCAGAACCGCTACGGTTTTTTTTTAAGATACGGAATACTAGTTTAAGGCTCGAATTTGATCTCCTAGACATTGAGCTACCACCATTACCTTTGACCAACGATTGCTTATAGTTGAGTTGTTGGCAACTTGGCATGTTGTGAAAAACTGAAAAAGTTATGAGCCGGTCTATATCGACCAAACGCCACCAATCATATACTCATTAGAGTCTCTTGCATTCTTCTCTCGTTTAATTATCATTACGTAAAAATGAACTCTATCGAATAAATTAGCTGACATCTTACACGTACTACAAGTCTACTACATGTTTAAAGTCTTGGGAGTCACAACTCTCAACCATCTTCCCTCTCATCTGACTTTTCTCCACCCTTTCACACTTTACATTTTACCAATTTACCCTCACTCACCCTCTCACCACCTCAAGATTTCCATTCTCCCTCATACCCAAAACCGTCATTTTTTACCTTTTTTCACCACTCCTCATTTTATCATCCCCCCTAAAAAAACCAAAAATGTCACCACCCATCACTCCCTCCACTCTCACTCACTCCCAATTCTCTCTCCACCCCCAAAACCAAAATGACAATAATACCCTTCCTCCTCCTCCTCATACTCCTCCGAGTCAACTCGGTCCCGGACTCAGTCCCATTCCTCCGAGCCAACTCAACGATTCAAAGCTACCCAAACGGAACCTTCACACTTGGCTTCTTCTCCCCAAACAACAACCCTCTCTCTAACTACTACCTCGGTATCTGGTACTCCGCCCTCCCAATCACCACCGCCGTCTGGGTCGCCAACCGCCGTGTCCCTCTCAAAGACCTCTCCTCCGCCGCCCTCTCCCTCACCACCTCCTCCGCCACCCTCTCTCTCTCCGACGCCGTCAACTTCGTCGTCTGGCGCTCCGACAACTCCCTCCCTGCCTCCCGCCTCCTCCTCCTCGACTCCGGCAATCTTGTCCTTTACGCTTCCGATAACTCCACCGTCGTATGGCAGAGCTTTCACTCCCCCTCCGACACGTGGCTCCCTGGTATGAACCTCACCGCCACCACTTACTTCACCTGCTGGACCTCCTTGTGGGACCCTTCCCCTGGCCGCTACTCCCTCCGCCTCCGCCCGCCGCTCTACGGCGAGATCGAGCTAGTGTATAATAACACCGATTTTGTTAGAAATTCCGGTGGAAGTGGGAGGGTTGTTACGACGTCGTATTGGAGTACCGGGAACTGGACCGGCACGTCGTTTGCTAATGTGCCGGAGATGACCGTCCCGTATATCTACAGGTTCGTCTGTCTCCGTTATAATTTTTACACTCTCAGTATTGATTTTTACACTCGGAAATAGTAGTACATTTTTTTGAATTAAAAATTCAAGATGTATAGTACGGAAAGAATCATTTCAATCAAAAGTCTAAACACGGGTTTAATACGAGATTTTATGTGTACAGGTTTTATTTCGACTCTCCGTTTAATGAAACGGCGTCGTTTGGGTTTAATGAGGTAGGGGTGGGAGAGAGTGGACCTCCGTTGACGAGGTTCCACGTGGAGTACACGGGGGAGGTGAGGCAGTACACGTGGTCCCCGCAGACGGAGTACTGGAACATGTTTTGGGCGAGGCCGGAGCCACGGTGCCGGGCTTATGGGTTGTGTGGGCCAAATGGGTTGTGTTATGAAGGGAGTTTGGAGGTGTGTGGGTGTCCGGTCGGGTTTGAGCCCGTGGACGGGTTTGGATGGGGTGGTGGGGATTTTTCTGCTGGGTGTAAGAGGAAGGGTGGGTGTGATGATAAGAGTGATGGGTTTGTGGAGGTGGGAGTGGTGAGTTTCGATGTGGAGAAGATAACGGCGGTGGTTCAAGGGGTTGGGAGTCGAGGGGAGTGTGAGAAGGGGTGTTTAGGGGATTGTGGTTGTGTTGGGGTGGTGTACAATGAGAGGAACAATTTTTGTAAGTACGTGTTTGGCGAGTTGATGAACTTGAGGAATTCGAGTGGTGGTAGTACTATGATTATGAATAATGAGATGTTGTATTTGAGAGTTGGGAGAAATGGGTTGGTTAGAAAGAGTAAATTGTTGAGTTATAAGGAGGTTCTTTTGATTGGGGCGATTTGCGGGGTGGTGGGAATTTCCATCGTTATGTGTTTGATTTTGTTGTTGGTGAGAAGGGTGTTGAGCAAGAGAAGGGACGAGGAAGAAGACGCAACTTTAGCAGCTACTCACTTGAGGGTTTACACATACAAGGAGCTGCAGGCAGCCACGCGTGGATTCTCTGAGAAGTTAGGGCATGGTGGGTTTGGGACTGTGTTTCAAGGGGCATTGCCACCTGATTCAGCACATGTGGCAGTCAAGCGCCTAGAACGGCCAGGGAATGGTGGGGAGAAGGAGTTCAGGGCTGAGGTGTGCACCATTGGGAATGTGCAACATATGAATTTGGTTAGATTGAGGGGGTTTTGCTCTGAGAACTCTCATCGGTTGTTGGTCTATGATTATATGCCTAATGGTCCTTTGAGTGGGTACTTGAAGAAAGATGGGCAGAATATGAGTTGGGAAGTTCGGTTCAGGGTAGCAATCGGGACTGCTAGGGCTTTAGCTTATTTGCATGAAGAATGTAGGGATTGTATCCTGCATTGTGATATTAAGCCTGAGAACATCCTGCTTGATTGGGATTACACTGCTAAGGTGTCGGATTTTGGGTTGGCGAAGTTGATAGGCCGTGATTTCAGCAGGGTGTTAGCGACAATGAGGGGAACTTGGGGTTATGTTGCTCCTGAGTGGATCTCGGGGGTTGCAATTACTACCAAGGCAGATGTTTATAGTTACGGAATGACAATGTTGGAGCTCATTGGGGGGAGAAGGAATGTTGAAGCACCGCCACCATCACCTCCACCTAATAATGCCAATGCCTTGAGAGAAACTGATGGTGCTTCTGCTGACGATGCTGATAACGCAAACAAGTGGTTCTTCCCTCCATGGGCAGCCCGGCAAATAATCCAGGGGAACTTGGGTGACATAGTGGATGCAAGGCTTGGTGTAGCCTACGATAGACTTGAGGCAGAGCGGCTGGGAATGGTCGCAGTTTGGTGCATTCAAGATAATGAGGAAGCTAGGCCTTCAATGGGGATGGTAGTGAAGATGTTAGAAGGAGTCGTGGAAGTCAGTGTTCCTCCACCTCCGAAACTGCTTCAAGCCTTGGTTTCCGGGGAGTCTTTCGCTGGTTTAGGAGCTGATGTCGATTCGAGTAATCTAGTTTCAACTGTGGGTGGCGTTTGCTCTGGTGATAACCTTAGAGTATCTGTAGATTCAGTATCATCTCAATCTCCTGGTATTGCTCCTCCTTTACCTACAAATAGAAGTGTATAATTAATTATATGATCATTTTAATTTGGAAATAAAATTTAGCTTTGTTATTCCTTGACTTCAATCCTTAACCCTAAAACAGGATTCTGCTGGAAAAAGTTCTGTCATAATTGCTTAAGAAAAAGACTAATCAAAATTTTAAGCCTTATAATGCTTCATTAATCAAATCAGAATTCCGATATGAGTTCATGGTCTGCACCCCTGAATCTATTTTGGTTTCGCACATCGGACCGTAATTAGGGCGACTAAACTCTCCTTCGTAATATCAACAGGTCATTGTCCCTGTTATTGTCCATCTTAAAAAAGTTGGAAAATGAACGCCTTTGTAATAATGTACCTTTGCTTTCTTAGGTCAACATGGTGGCCAAAAGTTGCCATTGTTTTTGTTCTGCTATACAGTAAATTGAAGTTGATTGAGTCATAAAGGCACCAAAAGTTCCATCACTTCTTGATTTCTTTTTTCCTGCCTAACTTTTTGTATGGGGAGGAAAACATGCCATAATGATCTTTTAGTTGTCGTGTTAGGATTATGTAAATGTCCTCTTAGAAGGAAATTAGATCTTTTCATAGATGCTTATAACGAAGAATTTCCGAGGTGTTGTGTTGATAGATGAAAAAAAGGTGAAGATTAAACTTTTGAGTTTTACGGATCTTGGTTTTACGAGGTCGAGAATTATTCAACAAATTGACGTTTTTGTATTTATGTTCTAGTGTTGCAAGTCTCTATTGTAGATATCATATGAGCTTTTTCAGATGACCAAAACTTTCCACTCAATAAGAAAAAAAGATTTTGGTTTTGAGATTCCCTCTCTTTTATTGCTTTGATATCAGAATACTTGACATTGGGAACTATTTCAATGGTCTCAGCATTTCATTGAGTTGTGTTACGTTTTAGGGAAAAAAACATTTTGGAACAATTGGGACCAAAGCTAACATGATTCGTCATATAAAACCGTTATATACAAGCAATAAAAGTACGAAATGACTTTATCTGTTAACATACTGATATTTTGAGAACATCTCTCAGTTTTGGGTTTAAGCAAGTGAGTTTCCATGGCTAATGTTACTCCTTGAAAAATATTCCATGATCAGGGATTGCATGAAATATAGGGCTCTCCTGAGTGTAAGGGATAATCAAACACCCACTTTTCATGGTCTTACTAAAAATAGCATAAACTTTTAAGCTTACTAGCAACCATTCTTTTAATTTTTTCCTAATCAAAGCAAAAAACCAAAAGAGAAAGATAAGAAAAACACAACACATGAACATTAGAGAAGAAAACAAGGACTATAATCATTAACTTAGATGCATTTATAAAAATAATTCATAGTTCCTGATTCATGATTTAAAAGACACATTAATTTCTCAGCTTGTGTAAGAAATATTACATTGTTGTGTAATAAAAAGTTAGTAAAAATTGGGAAGGAATTAGAACTTGCACAACAGAAGGCAGGGGAGACCTTGGTCTCTTCTGCCGAGTTGGCGACCTTACATGCACATAATGAGGTGGAAAATGAACGTATGGAGGCACCCCTGATGGGTTTACGCCACACCGGTGAGAAGGAGCCCACGGCTGAGCTCCATCCGGCACCATCAGGGGTTTTAGTGGCGGGGGACGAGGAAGGTGGTGGTGATTATCCACCTGTTGAGAGCTTTGTGGATTTTAGATACTTATGGTGGATAGAATCTACAAAGTTGTGGATCATTGCTGGTCCAATCGCATTCAACATTCTATGTAATTATGGTATCAATTCCTTCACCAATATCTTTGTTGGACATATTGGAGATGTGGAGCTCTCAGCTGTGGCCATTTCTCTGTCTGTCTTTGGAAATTTTGTGTTTGGTTTCATGGTGAGCTTTCTAACTTAAGTCGAAATTTTTTCTTAAAATTTCTCTGTTTCCCCTTTTTCCTGTTGAGCTTAAGTGGTTGAAAGATGATTATATGAAACTTTGATCCATTCATGTCACAAACTATTTTGTGAATGTAGGAGAGGTAATATACACGCAACATCATTCCTATCTGTGTTAAAAAAGAGAGGAGTTAACTAAAATCGCGTTGACAATTGCGTCATTTGACTCCTATCTCGCAGTATAGGAAAAAGTTGGTTTTTTAGGAGTCATTTTACGAGTCTTTGATTCATTGGTAATTGATATATAGACTAAAAGGTTGTTATAAGAAAAAAAATTAAGGTTATGAGATTAATTGAGCAAGAACTCACGATAAAGGTATAATTTTTCATAGAAATATTATCATTACAAGGTAAGACTGATCAACCTTGTGTTGGTGACAATCCTCAGCTAGGTATGGGAAGCGCATTGGAAACATTATGTGGACAAGCATTTGGAGCAGGGCAAATCCAGATGTTAGGAGTGTATATGCAAAGATCTTGGATCATCCTCTTTTCTGCTTGCTTCGTACTCTTACCCCTCTACATTTACGCTACTCCGATCCTTATACTCCTCGGACAGGAGCCAGACATAGCTGACCTTGCAGGAAAATTTAGCATACAATGTCTCCCACAGATGTTCTCTCTGGCAATAAATTTTCCAACCCAAAAGTTTCTGCAAGCACAGAGTAATGTTACAATCATGGCATATATCGGCCTTGTAGCGTTGATTGTCCACATAATCATGCTTTACTTTTTCATTGAGGTGTTTGGATGGGGAATTACTGGTGCGGCTGTGGCATACAATCTGTCTGCTTGGGCTATTGCGATTGCTCAGACTGTTTACATTATGATTTGGTGTAAGGGTGCTTGGAATGGCTTCTCTTGGCTAGCTTTTCAGGACCTTTGGCCGTTTGTTAAGCTCTCAGTCGCGTCTGCTGTGATGATCTGTCTCGAGCTTTGGTACTTCATGAGTATCATTGTTCTCACTGGCCATCTTGAAGATCCTGTCATTGCTGTTGGCTCCCTTTCTATTTGGTATGCTACTTTCTAATCTTACCTGTCTATTTTTGGGGTAAAGAAAATAATGTCAGGTTGTTTCTAGGCAAAATTCTAGATATGACTTTTGACCCAGAAACCTTGAAGATCACCATATAATGTCCTAGGACTGTCTTAGGGAAAACGCGTTTTATGTGTTAATTTCAAATTTGCACTGAATATAACCTACTCGCATTTTCGTGTACAGTATGAATGTAAATGGATGGGAAGGCATGCTGTTCATAGGTATCAATGCAGCTATAGGGTAATGCACTGTACTTTCTTCTCCTCTGATAATATCTACTAGACATTTCTAAGCAACAGATGTTCATTTAGGGAACAGTGTGTATCTTTCTGAGAGCTAACTTGTGATTCATGATTTTCTAGTGTTCGGGTATCAAATGAGCTCGGATCAGGGCATCCAAGAGCGGCTAAATACTCTGTATTCATAACTGTTACGCAGTCTCTCTGCATAGGGATCCTTCTGATGTGCACTGTCATGCTGACCAAGAATCATTTCGCTGTAATTTTCACGGACAGTAAAGAGATGCAGAGAGCTGTTGCTCATCTAGCTTATCTTTTGGCCATCACAATGGTTCTCAACAGTGTTCAACCTGTCATATCAGGTACTTCCTCAACAATTTTGTAACATTCATACCCGCACATTACCTTTATGGGGCTAGATTTGGGTCTGTTTAGGTTTGAATTTCAAAATGTCGTAATACATGATTACTATCTCAGGTGTTGCCGTTGGCGGAGGCTGGCAAGCCTTGGTTGCTTACATTAACTTGTTTTGCTACTATGTTATCGGATTGCCTCTCGGATTTTTACTTGGTTACAGAACTCCTTTAGGCGTAGAGGTAAAAGAAAAAACATATATACTATACTCAAGTTCATCATAGGAGTACCTCTTTGTATCAAAGAGAGTTCCTTGTAATCGATACTGAACTGAACTAAACTAAACTCGAGATGTGAAATTTTTATGCAGGGCATTTGGATAGGGATGATTTGTGGGACGCTTCTACAAACAATTATCCTAGTTGTCATAGTTTACAAAACAAACTGGAATAAGGAGGTAAATTATCATGCAATTTCTTTTATCAATTCACTACGGAGTATTTATCAAATTTTTAAGTAAACATTTGTTTGATTTCGATTTTGAAATGTAATATTTTTACAGGTAGAGCAAGCTTCAGAGAGGATGCGTATATGGGGTGGCCAAGCAGAAGAGTCTCGTGACGACAAAATGTCTCTTGCTATGATCGCTGTGACAAGTCTCTCACCTAAGTAGTTTTGTATGTAACTTTTCGACGACTTTGGAACCTACAATCGCTTCTTTAAGTGCGTACTTAGTAAACCCCGGCGAGAGTAGTAGTGTAACAGAATTTAAGGGTGTACTTGAAAATTTTCACCGACGCGTATCGTAGTTTAGGATTAGCCTAATTAGGAGTAGGAGAGTTAATTAGATCAATCCAAATACTGAAAGACCTATGTATACATCCAGTTTAAGAAAAATAAAATGTAAGAGTAATTTTTACTATTTTTCTTACTGTTATGAATCTTGTGATCAAACAATTTCATTTTCAGGTTCTATATACAAGATCATATAAATGCACATTAATGTAGAAATAAATTAGATATGAAACTTACGACTTAAATTATGAAATAATGAGCAAAAAGGATGCATTTCTGACGTACAAACGTACAGTTTCTTCACCCATCATAATAATTTCATGTAAAAAACATTAATTTGATTCTAATAAAAACAACACTTAGATTACAGATTTTGTTAAACAAGTGTTGATTTTGTTGAATTATTAGAAACTTGTACACTTGAATTTGATAAAAAAAAAGGTAGCCAAAATAGGTAAGGAATTGGAATTTGTAGGACAAAAAGCAGGGGAGTTGAGAAATGGTAGGAATGCCACCCTCTCCCCTGCTTCTCTGTCCATGGAAGACGTTTCTACGGACGTGCCGCTCATTGGTGGGGCCCACGACAATGAGAGCGTTGAGCTGCACCCGGCACGGTCAGGGGTGGTGGTGATGGCGGAGGGCGAGGGCGAGGGCGAGGGAGGTGGTGATTATCCTCCTATAAGGACATTTAGAGATGTCGTATCCTTATGGTGGATAGAATCTACAAAGTTGTGGATCATTGCTGGTCCAATCGCATTCAACATTCTATGTAATTATGGTATCAATTCCTTCACCATTATCTTTGTTGGACATATTGGAGATGTGGAGCTCTCAGCTGTGGCCATTGCTCTTTCTGTCTTTGGAAATTTTATTTTTGGTTTCTTGGTGAGTTTTTCAATCTTCACAATTACTCTTTCAATTCCATGAAACCAAACATTTGCTTTGTTTCTTGTACTTGAAAAGTTGTTTGTGGACAGGGCGGGATCTAGTATAAGGACATCCGTGAACGGTTGTTCTCGAATATTTCAAGAAATTTTTTTCTTTTGCATGTAAACTATAAGAAAATAATCTTAAAAAGTCGTCGATAAAGTGTTTATACGACATAGAATTATGATTCGTTTTACTATTTCACGAGTCAGAGATCTATATCCGAACCATCAATCTAATCTTAAGTCTAGGGCGCCTTGCCTTTGTTTCCTTTTTTATGGTTGTTACTTGTTATGGTGTCACAATGACGTTTCCATAAACGACAACTCATTCTAGGCTATCTTGAGTTTATTTTGCGACTAAGGCTTTGTTGTTGCTGCTGTTTTCCGCAGCTAGGCATGGGAAGTGCCTTAGAGACATTATGTGGACAAGCATTTGGGGCAGGACAAATCCATATGCTAGGAATCTACACACAAAGATCATGGGTGATTCTCATGGGAACTTCCTTCATGTTGTTGCCTCTCCACTTATACGCAACTCCAATCCTCATTCTCCTAGGACAGGAACCTAAAATAGCTGAGCTTGCAGGCAAGTTCACCATGCAATGTATCCCTCAAATGTTTTCCTGCGCCCTAAATTTCCCTGCTCAGAAATTCTTACAAGCTCAAAGTAAGGTTGCTATTACAGCGTATATCGGTTTCGTGGCCTTGATCATACATGTTGTTATGCTGTACCTCTTCATTGAGGTGTTTGGATGGGGGACTACTGGTGCTGCTTGCGCCTTCAATATTTCGGCCTGGGGGATCGCGGTCGCGCAGGCGGTTTATATGATGGTTTGGTGTAAGGATGCTTGGCATGGCTTCTCTTGGTTAGCATTTGCAGATATTTGGCCCTTTCTTAGACTCTCTGTTGCTTCTGCTGTTATGATTTGCTTGGAGATTTGGTACTTTATGAGTATAATTGTTCTTACTGGCCAGCTTGAAGATCCTGTTATTGCTGTAGGGTCTCTTTCTATTTGGTATGTTATAACGTTACATCCTAGTAAATTTTTCAAGTTATCATGTATCGTGACTTTGTTTAATCTCGGCATCTATAGTAGATATCGTATGGCTTTTTCAATGATTTTATTTCCAGCCTGAAAGTAAGTTAGGCAACACATATGTTAAAGTTTAGTCACTTCTTGGTATTTCTCTCATTTTGGGAAACCTTTATGTACACATCAAAATCTCTAACTTTGGTGTGTCTTTCCTCATGCAGTATGAATCTAAATGGGTGGGAAGGCATGTTGTTCCTAGGAATTAATGCGGCCGTAAGGTGATTTATTCTCTGTCTCAAATGAATTGTTTACCTTTTCTATATTAGCCTCTAAAGCCTATGTTCTTATAAAATGACGACTTTTCAGTGTCCGGGTGTCAAATGAGCTTGGATCAGGGCATCCAAGAGCGGCCAAGTTCTCGGTGATCATCACCACCGTGCAGTCCCTCTGCATTGGGCTCCTTTTTATGAGCACGGTGATGCTAACAAGGGACCATTTCGCCGCGATCTTCACGGACAGTCAAGACATGCAAAGAGCTGTTGCTCGTCTAGCTTATCTTTTAGGCATCACCATGGTGCTTAATAGTGTGCAGCCGGTTATATCAGGTGCTCTTTAACAAAATGTTCCAATAATTTCGAACCATTATTAATTAAATGGTTGATGATTGTTTGACAAATGAGTAGTAGTGACTCCATTTCATTTTTATTGGCCTCATTTATCGTCAGGTGTCGCGGTTGGCGGAGGGTGGCAAGCCTTGGTTGCTTACATTAATTTGTTTTGCTACTATGGTGTTGGGTTGCCTTTAGGATTTGTACTTGGTTACAAGACTTCCTTGGGCGTGGAGGTAACATATTGAATCCTATGTCCTTCATTGTAATTTTCTATCGTGTTTCACATAGTGTAAGTGAACTGGTAATTTTGAGTAAAGATTATAATTATGACATAATCAATATAGCGTGATATAATAATTTTACGGTTTTTGGAGTGAGTTTTTGAATTTGAATTTGAATTTTGAAAGTTGAAATGTTTTATGTTTTACTCAAGACTTACCGTTTACCACATGCTTCTTTTTTGAAGGGCAGTTGGATAGGTATGATTTGTGGGATTGCCCTTCAAACTATTATCCTTGTTCTCATAGTTCACAAAACAAATTGGAAGAAAGAGGTAATTTGCACTTTTCTGGACTCAAAGGAGATTACTCATTTCGTTACTTTAAGTTGATTTCGTTTGGTTTTAAAATCTCCTACATGTGTCATTATTAAAGCAAATATGAACAGCTAATAGCAATAGAGGAAATAGTTTGTGTAAATCCTTGCAAAATTCTATTTTACTATTTATTATGGTGAATTTACAGGTTAAGGAAGCATCAGAAAGGATACGAATTTGGGGTGGCCAAGTAGAAGAACCGAATGAGAAAATGTTGATTCCTATGGGTACTATGGCCAAAAACCGTAGTCATAATAAAACCCCTCATCATTTATAGTAACAATTCATGTTTCGTACTCTTTTATACTCATGTGCGATAATGTAACTAGTACTTTCGAGTTTGGAACTTTTGCAAATGCATCTGTAAGCTTTATTCTAAAACACAAGAAGGATTACAATGCTCCTCATGGTCCAGAGATCTTATTATAAGCATTGCAAAAAGTTGGTGAATTGCCACCTAACTTTGAGTAATTTAAAGAAACCTCTTAATATGAGTCAAATTCTTTAAGTTGTAAAACTATCCACCACCTTTAATAAATAATAAGTAGTCTCGCAAACCAAAAATGAGAAATTAATTTGTGAATTGTTATTTCGCTTCGGAAAAAAAAAAGTGTGAATTGTTATTAGTAGGGATGGTAAATTTAGGTGGGCTCTACTAGAACCCAAACTCAAACCCATGACTTTTGGTTTTCAAGGAGAAAATTTAATTTCAATTTTCGAATTAGCAGCGTTTCTCCTGTGAACTGACCGTTTTAGATTTGACCCAGATCTAAAGGTTCCAAGGTATCAAAACTCATATTTGGACCTATCTGTTCATCCTCCAGTTTGAATTGTCCACGTGTCCTTAATGCGAGAAACTTTGATGAGCATTTAAATTTTGCGTTTTTTCTGTCCGGCTATTAATAAGCTTTAAATGAACTTTTTTTCCAATCTGTAACGTAATATTCAGCCGTTACAGAGTCAAATATACTACAGCAGGTAAAAGTTTCAATATACAAATCCCCATAATAATCTGCAACCAAAATAATACGCTGACCAACAACCATTAATCTAGACCTTTGATTGAAATTTTGAATTTATTCATTAATATTTCATTTACATTTGAGGTGAATGTACACTTTGAAAAGATGGTTGTGTACTTGTGTCCTACACTCCTCATGCGTGAATGTAAAGCATCCATTTTTTTGTTATTTTTCATTTTTCTTTTATAGAAATTGGTTTTAGAGTAAAGGTATAGTGCATCTGAGTAAAGACCCATATTCTGATTAGTGTTCATGGAACAAATTTGGGTTCAAACCAAATCCTTAGGGTTCAAATATATGGACCAAGATCTGTGTGACAATACAAGGTCCACAGAGTCTAAATGGTTCAACAATTCGGGACGTGGCATAATTGTTTATCCAACCAACTTAAGCCCGGTTTGATTCAACTTAAAAAAACAGTGAAATTAAATTAAATCAAATCAAATCACATTAGTTTCATTCAAACTAAATCAAATTAGATCAAAATTATCCAAATAACAATTAATGAATATAGTCTAATTCTAGTTATTAGTTCGTCTAAATGCAATTAATTTTTCAACAAATTCAGTTATGATCAAATCAAATCAAATTCATTCACATCAAATCAAATCAGATGAGCTCAAATCAAATCAAATCACAAAAAATGCAATCCTATCAAACACCTTATAGGAATACGAAAAGATAATTCGAAATAATTAGGTCGTCAATAACCTTAATTATGCGAGCTCAATGTCGCATCAAAACACTTAGGGATATGAAAAAATAATTAGAATAACCTACGAAAATCATAATAAAATTACACGGCCCATTGTCATTGCTACCCTACCCATGCATCAAAATTCAAAAGTTTTAGGAATATGAAAAGATAATAATAATAATCAGAACAAACTACGAAAATACATGGGCCCCTCCCTCTAAAGATATCATACAATTTAGAAGACAAACAGCCACACAATCATAATATCTTCCCATTATTATCTCGAAAAATAAAAACTATATATAAACACATATACCTAGATCTGAATTTCTCAAAAACCTAATTTCAATCCAACTCACTTCCCACATTCCACATCCCAAACCCACCTCCCACATCTCACATCCCACATTGGCACATTCTCCCTCACTCTCAACCCTCCACCTCTCCCACAAACAATTCCAATTACCCTAGTTTAGTTTAACCAACAACTATACTTCTCTAGTTTCCCCCAAAATCACTATAAATTAGACCAAATCCCTCACAAAAAACACCTCAATTTTTATACCCCAAGAAATTTCTTCTTCCTTTCTCTCCAACCCACACCTCCTTTTTTCCCCATCTCCCCCCTCAAAACCCACAAAATTTCCCTTCACCTCCCTCAATCTTTCCCTCTCTCTCTCTTATTTCTTCTCTCTCTCTCCTTCAATTCCCAAATTCTTTTGGGCACCCCTAAGATCACCAAGATTTCTTTTAAATACCCCTAGAAATAAATCAAATTACCAAGATTTCTCCAAACAAGGTAGAATTATCAAGGGTAAAAAGGTAAAAGAGTGAAAAAGAAGTCAAGAAGGTCTATCACAATCAACCCCACTTCCCCTCCCCTTGATTTTCTCTGGTACGTCTCTCTCTCTCTCTCTCTATTCTCTTCCTTTTCCAAAGTGTAACAATAACGCAACAATATCAACAACAACAACTACAGTGTACAGTATTCATTATTTTCTCGAAAAAATTGCTTGTATTTTTTTTTGGTGCCATTCTCCCAAAATTTTCAAAACTTCCCCCCCATTTCTTTCCCTCTCTCTTCTCTCCTCTCTCACCCTTCCCGCTTCCCTTCACTTAATTTCCCCCAAATTTGGTGTTTTTCATGCCCTAATTTTCAATTAAATTTCAATTACTCACCCCACACCCCTTAAAATAGAAATTCATCATCGACCCAGATAATATTTCTGGATTTAATTAGTGGGTTTTGTGTTGCATTGTTGAATTTAATCAAAATCTAAATCCAAATGGTTGTAATTATAATTGATGTTTTTAGGGTTTCGAAATGGGCGAAGAGGATAATTCATGTGTAATTCAATGTAATGAGACATTAAAAAGCGTAGAATTGAAGTTACAGAGTTGTTTTGTTGAGTTGGTATCTGGGTTTCTGAAGTGTTGTTGTTCTGGTAATGATTGTTTTAGGCCTTTACCACCAAAGTTGGGAAATGGGGATTCTGTAGATTTGCATGAATTGTACTTTGTTGTGAAATTCAAAGGTGGGTTTGAGGCCATTTCTAAGGGTAATTTGTGGGGTGAAGTGGGTGTGCAATGTGGGTTTGATTCCGGTTTCGGTTCCGCTTTTAAGTTGATTTACGCCAAGTATTTGGGGTCATTGGAGAGTTGGATAGTGAATTTAGAGAAGGAGAAGTGTTCGGAGAGCGAACCGTTGATGGAAGTGTTGAGGAAGTATAGGGCTTATGCGTCTAAGATCATGAACGTGAAGAAGAAGCTGAATAAAAGTGATGGTTCTAATAGCTTTAAGTTGGAGAAGAGTGGGATTAGTTTCATTGATTTGACTGAGGAAGAGGAGGAGGATGAGAATGAGGGTGAGAAGTTAGGGTGGAAGAAGCTTGTGATGGATTTCGCCGATTCTGAGGGGTCTAATGAAGGGTTTGTTGAGTCTGTGAAGTCGAAGCAGATTAGTGGGAGAATGTCTGTTATGGATGCTGTGGACTCGACTGTGAAGTCGAAAAAATGTAGGGTTGGGATGAGTTTTACGGATGCTAGGGGTTGTACTGAAGGGAATGGTGATTCTGTTGATTCGAAGCAGCAGGGTTCTAATGGTGAGGGTGTTTTGGAGGAGGGTTTCGATTATTTGAACTCGAAGCAAGTTAATAGTGAGACGAGTTCTGTTGGTGGTGTTTCTTCAGGGAAAAGGAGGTTTTTAGCTAGGCCAGTTGTGGCAGCAGATGATGTGGTTAAGAGTTCGGAAAATTCAGTTGCTTCTAAGAAGTGTTCGACAAAAGATGATGAGGAGGAGATGATGAATGCGGATTCTGGAGTATTGAAGGAGGTTTCTAGTCGGAAAAGAAAGCGTGATCGTGTCTCAGGGATACTTGAATGGATGGCTAATGTTGCTAAAAATCCTACTGATCCTGTGATTGGCGAAATGCCTCAACCCTCTAGGTGGGCGTCGTATGGAAAAGATAAGTGCTGGAAGCAAGCTGTGGTAGCTCGAGAAGCGCTCTTTTTGGAAAAGATCTATAGTGCTGAGCTATATGGTTGTCAGGTACTTTCTGATTGTTCCTGTTGTGAATTTTGTGAACTGTCTTAATATTGAAAATTTATCATGGATGGTTCACTGCAAATATTGGATGATTCAGTTTTATGTGTCTGAGCATGAATTTCTTGTATGTATATAAATCAGGTGCGTCGCTCTGAAATGCCCTCTTTGGATATCGAGTTTACTTCTTACGCTAGTGTTTCTGTTTTTATTGTATACTCCTTATGTGGTATGTGTTGATTAGTAATGTCGTATCGAATCTTTGCATGAGGGCTCTTATTGCTCGATGGTGAATGATTTTCAGTTTTCACATACTCTTGTAGTCTTGTGTATAATGGCCTGACCACAATGGAAGCTAGAATTGTGCATTCTGTTGTAATGTTGTATAACTCGATATTAGGTCTGCTGTAGAAGTCCTTATCTGGTTTCTACGTGTAATTTAAATCTCTACCGTCTATGTACTTTGTATTTGGGTATCGGTTATGCAAAATTGGATGGCATAAGTATTTTATGGATCATGTTTAGTAGAGGACTTTGAGATGTTTCGCATTCTCACGATTTCATGCATTCGAGGGATGATTTGTAGCCTTGATGTTAGGAAGTGTGAACCAGACAAGTTGAGGAAAATTCCTTGGCGCTAACTTATTCTGTAGTGCCTCCCTCTTTCATGTTGTATAGCTGTACCTATTTAGAGGTAAACAATAGTTAAATAAATTTAGTGATGCTAGAAATATGTTAAGTAAGTAATTGAGTTGATGAGTTACTCTTAACAGCAATAACTCCGTACCAGTGACCTTTAAGCTTAATCTAGTCTCTGTATATAGAAGGAAGGGATCTGGATCATTTAGGTTAGCATTGAGTTCAGCGCTGACTGAATGATAACAACTGATATTACTCCGGTATCATCAGCTGGAAGTGCATCAAGTATTTCATTCTAGGGCTATGATTTTAGAAAGAATGTGTCTAATTCATAGTATACATTTCATGGACCAAAGTTGATTGCGTCAGCTATTATTACGTGATATCCTCTAAGGTTCAAATATAATCTTCATCTCTTCTGAGATGCATCTTATGAAGCTTTAGAGGCTGTTTATATTTCCTACTTTTCATGGACTAAGATTTGACCCCTAGTTTGTGCTCTTTTTTTAACTGTCATCTCTAGGTGATTGTGGATTGTTCTGTAAATTAAGTAACATTTCCTCGCTGGGGGCTTTATATGGTGCTCATTGAAAATTACTTACAACACTTGGATGAGATGATGCAAAAGTTACCATCATCCACCTCAAAATTAACATTCTAAACCTCAAACTTATTTCAAAAGTTCTCGAATGTCCCAAATGTTGTGCTAGAAGTTATGGTGCATTTGTTCTTTGTGGTGGATTCACAGCTGACAAGATTTTTGTGTTGCAGAAAAAGCTGAAAACACTTCCCTCTTTATTTGACCAGCGTCAGAATGTACGTATGGGTACTTCTTACCAAACTGAAGCATACCCTATACGTCTAAGGCAACGATTGGAGGCTAGACTTGACATGCAACCAACTGCCTCAATCTACACTTGTCGTCCTCAACAAAGAATTCCTATAGGAAAAGCTTTTCAGGCGGAGGTGCCAAAATGGACTGGTGTACCTGCCGAAAGTGACTCCAAATGGTTGGGCACCCGAACTTGGCCATTAGAAAAAATCGAAAGCAGGGGTTTAGTTGAAAGAGATCCAGTTGGAAAGGGAAGGATGGATAATTGTGGCTGTCAATTTCCTGGTTCCACCGAGTGTGTGAAGTTTCATGTTGCTGAGAGAAGAATGAAAATGAGGTTCGAACTGGGTTCTGCATTTTATTCTTGGAAATTCGATAAGATGGGTGAGAACTGTAGTTGTTCCTGGACTCTTGAGGAGGAGAAGAGATTCAGAAGTATAATCAAGGAGAACCCTCAATCCTCCCAAAAGTGCTTCTGGGAACCAATGTGTAGGGCTTTACCCCAAAAGCGTTGGGCAGACCAGGTTAACTACTACTATAATGTCTTTATTCTTCAACGTAGGGGCTACCAGAATAGACATAATCCCAATGACATTGACAGCGATGATGATGAAACAGAATACCGGTCCACTAACAATTCTATCAAATGTGGAAGTGCTTAGTCGTGTGCAGTGTGTCCCCGACTTTGGCTCCAAGGCTTCTTATACAAACATCATACGGAGTATCATGCTTCTCAACTGAATTAGCCATGCAAGTTCCTCAGACGAAAGGAGACCTCTGAAGAAAAGGGCAGTCGCTTTTGTGGATTTCGTCAGACATTTTTCTCAGTGATCATTCAAGAATCTGCACATATCACCAAGTTTTGGTACCAGAAAAAAGTGAAGTTAACAGTGCGTACTGCGGGTTGTGGCAAGAATATTTACTTTTCCAGTGCCATCTTATTCTAGTAGTAACCATGGCAAATTTTCGATTTTCGACTTGTGGTTATTTCTTGCTAGCATTATAGGAATCTGAGGTACAGGTGAAGGTACAGTGGTGTATATACCCACCATTTTGTTGCTAGCATTTCTTGTTCCTGCCAATATTATTGGAACTTTTGGAAGTAAAGAAGGTTTCAGACTGATGATGGTTTATTACTTCCTGAATTAGAATTTGCTTGTTTCCATTCTGCACTTTGTTTTTACATGCAGTTTTATAGCAACGGTTTTTCTACCGTGTGGCCCTTTGTGCTCACATCTGTTAGAAGTAATAAAGAAGAGTAGACTGGTTTCAACTTTAACTATAAATCATTCTTGAGTGATAGTTTGCCGTCCGAACAAATTAAAGATGATTAAAGTGCAAACATTGTAAGAATAGTTGGTGTTTGACTTTATTATCATAATAAGAAAGAAGATGAATCTTGCATTAAGTTTATTCCTAATTCACACGCAACTACATACGAAGAATCATTTACCAAAATGGATGTGAATAGCCCATAATTCCTAACTTTGTCAAGGTTGATTAGTAGTTTAGCAAACTCTTTAAGCATCCTAATTGATTAGTAGATTCTTTTCTTGTCATTGAATCTGCCTTGTATATCCGACCCTAGTATAGTACGAGTACATCGTATTATTCATTTATAAAACTTTCAAGGGGCGTTTGGCCTACGCCATTTATAACTTAAGTTAACCAATTATATGACGAAAACTCAAATGAAAAACAAGTATCGCGATTTGACCAATAGCTAACAAGTTGCATCATATCTTAAAGAATAAATTGATATTGTTCATTTCTCAATTATCTGAGACCCAAAATACATAAATGCTCCTTTATACAATTGGCAATAATATAAGATTGATGTCCAGAAATGTTCAATTGATGGTTTATAACTCCTTTGTTTTTTCTCTGGTGCACAATAAAATGCTGCAATTGAAAGCAACTGAACAACCAAATCTTCATTAATTAATCATTGTAATGGTGATATCATCATGTCCACATATACTTAATGACAAAAAAACTTAATTTTTTTTATCTCAACTTAATGACAAAATTAAGGTCTTACTATTTGTAAATTTCTCATATTTTAAGCTTGGACCAACCTCTAAAATAGTTTATAGTCTTCCAGAAATGTGATGCACCCCCACTCATCTCAAGCTAGACAAAATTCATGCACACTCTAGACTAATATCATATACACCAAAATTCCAACACCTCCAAATTTGTAGATAAGATTCAAAGATTAATGTAATCTTCTACTGCTGATCTGAGAATTTGTTTTGTAGTTTTCCATGAACCACACACATGAACACAATTTGAGGAGTGACTGACCGAAGGGAAATGTGTCAACATATCATGAAGAGAGAATCTTAGAAGTGCTAGACACCATAATAACTTTACAAGTACTTGTTGATGTAGATTGGTTTCGAATCTTTAACAATATTTATATATACGACTATGTCCATAGGGTTAGTTAAATTTCCTTGATGTACTCTCATTTCGTCCCATACAAGAAAAATATTCAATGAGTCATCATAATACGTACCTCACAAAGTCGACTGATGAAAATCTTACCCAATTCTTTTTTTTTTTTCTTTTTTCAGAGGGTCAAAACGGTGCTTTATGAAGTACTCGTATCAGGAATCGCATATAGTGAGTCCGCCGCAAGTGCATCATCTAGCCACACCGAACCAACATAACCCCACGATACATCGATTTCAGCGCTTACGTCCAATCTAGCAACTCTATGAGCGCAAACATTATAACTTTTATTTATATCTACAACAATGATACTACTGTAATAACAATAGTAAATTGGTAGAGTAATTCTTAATCTTTTGGTGGCATTATTTGGACCCCCATCATCATATTTGCCCCTTACTTTTTCTTCCATTCTTTCTTCTATCCTCTTGTTTCCCCACTCATTGATGTTTGCAAAATCCCCATTTCTTACTTCTTCTTCTTCTATCAACAACAACTCAAGTTAATCTCTTTCTTTGTGTTTCCTTCTTTATTTGACACCTCACACACACAACCCACAATTTTCTTACTACAGAAAACAACCATGTCTTCCCCAAGCAAAAGGAGAGAGATGGATTTGATGAAACTGTAATTTCATCTTAATTATTATTAATCTTTATTTATCATGATATAATATAAAGTTTTGATCTTTTTATGGTATGGGTTTGTTTTTTGGGCTGATGGGTTTTTTTGTGTTTGTAGGATGATGAGTGATTATAAGGTGGAGATGATTAATGATAGCATGCAAGAATTCTATGTGGAATTTCATGGGCCAAATGAGAGTAATTTTCTTTGTTTTACTCTTTCATTTGTGTAGGATAATTTTGCTTTAATCTCTGTTTTTGATTGATTATTCTTGATTTTAACTGAGTTTCATGTTTTTTAGATCACTACAATTATGTCTGTTTGAGCCCCTTTGTGTAAAGATTAAGCTATTGCTGTGTTTATTGACAATTCTTATATTGGTAATTGGTATTATAATTGGAAATGTAATCTTCCCTTCTGGGGTTAGATTCTTTTGTGATGAGGTTAAACTGAGACATAGAAATTGAGGGCATTCTTTTGTGTCGGTCTCAAACCCGGATAAAGGAGAAGAGTTGTGGTAGATTTGTCGCATCCAGTGTAAAACTGGTTAAAATTCGAGTAATGTTTGAACCTCAGTGATTTTATCTTGAGGAAATTCAACTAATTTACCCCTTGACCTTTTAGGCTGATATATGGATATAAAGTGGTCTTGTGTTACTGTATTAGTAAGCCACTCCCTTTACCATAAAATAGTAGCACCTTATATGTTGTGGTGTATGCAAAACTGGACTTGTCCTTGATGACTTTGTAGCATGATGACATTATTGCTGAATTGAAGTCGATTTCTGGCAGGTCCGTATCAGAAAGGGGTGTGGAGGATTAGAGTGGAACTTCCAGATGCTTATCCCTACAAATCTCCATCTATAGGATTCATTAACAAGATATATCATCCGAATGTTGATGAGATGTGAGTTTTGTGATACTGGCTTTACTACGACATTCATTAATCTAGAATTTATCGTATTTGTGAACTGATAGAGCTTCTATAGTTCTATGAACTAACCTTCCTGAAATATGGAAACGATAATTCCAGGTCTGGATCAGTTTGTCTTGATGTTATTAATCAGACTTGGAGTCCAATGTTTGGTAAGGCCAAGTTCCTTTGTATCATCGAAGAATTTGGATATGTTGTTGTTGGTTATTGGTTAAGGCAAGCTTGTGTTTCCCAGATTTGGTGAATGTTTTTGAGGTGTTCCTCCCACAACTCCTTTTGTACCCAAATCCTTCCGATCCTCTGAATGGGGAGGCTGCTGCTCTGATGATGCGTGATCGAGCTGCATATGAGCTAAGAGTCAAAGGTATCAGCAGTCCTGCATCTTTATGATTGTGTTAGTTGAGATTGGTGTTTGATATATTGTTTCATGTTTCTTTTGTTGGTGTCCATTTTTCTATTATCGTAACTCTTATCTTCCTTGTATATGGTAACTAACCCTCTTTCTTGGTCCTGCACATTGACAAGTCTTTCTTTTGATAAGCATGATTGTGATAACTTTGGGGGTTATGTGTCATTGAAGGAAATAAATCTTACGCATAGAAACTCTTCAATGTGTTAATGTTATCATGTGACAGACTGATAGTGTTTAGGAGTGCATCAGATAGTGTCCTAACTGTGTTCACTAGGATAAACAAGATTGAGGATCTCCTTGTATCCGAACTTCTGGTGGCTGTGGTGGACAGTCTCTGGGTATCATATTAACTATCCTGATCCGTCGTATGAAGTTTCTTGTTTTGTTTGTTTTTGAAGGGGTCTTATGAAGTATTGAGATCTAAGGTTTATGGGATCCTTTGCTCTAGTCTGTTCATTTGTACCGCCCAATGTAGAAACATTTCAGATTCTTGAAACTTTTTCGCATTCATTTAGTTTTACTAGGTAAAGTGCGAAACCACTAGGGCTTTATATTAACAGTTTACCAGTTTACCTATTTAACTGGTCATCAGTTATCATATTAGCGGCTTAAAATCCTTCTGTAAAGGACCACACTATTGTTTGCGGTGCCAGCAGGATATGATCTTCACTGCCTATTGGTGGTTTTTGGGACAGTCGAGATTTTTTTTTTTTTGGGTTCATAGGAGCCTCTAATGTGCGGATTCTTGTTGTTGTTCTGCTCCTTCTCCCTGCCTTCTGAATTATTTGAAAAAATCAGTGCCACAGAATGTTTGAAATGCTAGTAGCTCCAAGATTTCGGAGTGAAGAAAGGAAATTAAGCAGCTTGACCTAAAGTTTACACCTTGTGTATTTTCTTTTCCGTTGCCATATGACTAAAAAAGGTTGCCATAATATTGCTCTATAAAAGGAATGTGAGATCCATCTTTTTTCTGAGAATGTGATTAACAAGCTCGTTACTCATAATGCCTTGGTATATCTATACGATGTTGTCCAGAGTACTGTGAGAAGTACGCCAAACCAGAGGATGCAGGAGCTGCCCCCGAAGAGAAGACTAGCGATGAAGAACTGACAGAAGACGAAGGTGCTTCAAGCGATGAAGAAATGGTGGGTCAAGCAGATCCTTAGTTATATCCAAACACGTAGAACCTGTCCGATCAAATTCACCTGTATGTGTACATTATCTTTTAGGTTTCCTTAACTTGATCCCCAGCTTATTGTAAAGACTCTTAGTTTGCTGGGGTATATTTCTGGGGAATGTATTTTTTTCCCCAACCTCCTTTAGTTTGTTTAATAATCTGTAAATAATGTATGCTGTCTATTTATGCAAAATTGTTACACCTTTTAAATGATTCGGAATTTCGGATTCGAATTTGCTGATATTGCACCACTTACTACATACTGATCTCAATATTGTTTCAGCATGTGTATGTAAATATATCTGTTTAATAGTCTCCCAATGGCAGCGACCAGAGTTCTTATGCAAGTATGTAACAAACTTCTCGACGCATACATACTAGGTAGCAATCCATGATCAGGAGGGAGTTGCCAAAGTAATATGACAAGATTCTGAGCAGCAAAATATACAAGGGGCTAATGATGCTCGCATTATATTTCAACAGGAAGTACAAAAGTAACTCAGATGGGGGGCAGCATTCTTTGTTAAAGAAGATGAAGGGGTAGTTCCTAGTACTGATCTTTTACATACCTAGGTACACTATACTAACCCCGCTTGCCTACACGTTAAGCGCAACAAATTTTCTTTCAGTAACTAATACACCAAATAATAACTGTAAACTCACATAATGCTAGGCCTTCTTTTCCCAGTATCTGTCCTCAATCTCTTTACAGGATTCGCCCATCCGAAGGTTCCCCCACTACTGCTGCCATTTCCCTGTTGAGAAGACTGGTTAGACCAGGGTTGCTGTTGGCCTGCTCTAGTTTCCCTAGGGGTTGACACTGAACCAGGGCTCCTTATACCGCGGCTCATGCTAGAAGGCGAGACAGGACCAGCAGAACCGGATCTAGTATTTACAGTTGGCTTCTCCCGGTCTTTCCTCTTTTTCTTGCAAACCACCAAGTCACCCGGATGGGTCAGTCGGGGGGAGTCGTCACTCTGCTGCCCTTGGTCCCGGTTGCTGCCGTTGCTGCCAAGTCTGGATTCCTTCACAGCCGAATTAGACCTTGTCCTTGAGTCGTCATTACCCATAATAGGTCCCCGCAACGATTGCCTAGGGGATGGGCTCATCTCCTGCTCAACATCATTCATCATTCTCTGTTTTCTAACCTGTGATGGAGCAGCAGATCTTGGGGCAGTAGAAGCTGATGTAGATGTAGGGCCAGAAAAGGATACTGAATTTTTGGCCTCCTGTGGATCAATGTCTGGAAAAGTAACCTTCAATATGTCAAAGAACAGATCATGGACCTTCTTTGCTTCACATCGAACCTGCACATAGGAGCAGGAAATCATTAACTTCTGTATGCATACTGTAATCATTCATTTACAATCACTCAGACTACTAAGCTGTTTGTTATTCAGAGACCAGTATGCACTTCGAGTCACCATATCTGAAGTGGTGCACAGGCGCACATCACATAGACAAAATATAACGTTCTAGAAATTCCCATGTTAGATAGGCGATCCTTGTCTTGACACTCCCCTCTAATCTTGCTTACACCACCGACCATTTGTAACTGATGGCACTCAACACTCATTTACAGCTGGAAAAGCTTACTTGGCTTGAAAAAGAGAACTGGGGGTAGATACTGATACAGTAAGATTTCATCACATAACGGCTTCCTGACAACTTTAGCCATAAAGTACTAAAAAAACTTGAGTGTCAGGTTCACCAACCCCCCAAGTGATAACAATAATATCATCCACTTCAGGCATAGATATAACAACAGAAAACGAAAAGGTAAGAAAATGAAGTAAACTGGCACATCTCTACGAGGAATAAATAACATTCCATTAGCAGGACAAAGAAAAGGTCATAAAACGGGCCAGAAATGGAAAATCATGTCTAAGAAACTATGATCCTTTTGCTTGCAACAATTAGTTACCCTTGGAGACATTATCAAAAATATTCTTTCTGAGAGCAAGATCTATTGCATGAGCTTCACGATACAATTAGTTCAAGGATTAGATTACAAAGAAAAAGTAAGGACGCCAATGGATCTTATTCATGCTAAGAATAATTATAATTGTCACCCGAGCTGTGCATTATAAACTACCAAATAGTTCTAAAAATAGACGAAATGTACCTCATGAGAAAAACCATAATGCTGCACGGCACTTTTTAGCAGTGATTGCACATCATTAACAAATTCCATAACTCCAGCGTAATGTAACTTTTCAATCCGAAGGTCAATCTTACGAAAATCCAAAACTTTATTTCCAGCCCCAGAACCAGAGGTTGCAATTTTCTTCCACAAATCTGTTAACAAAGGCACAATCTGAAGGCCTTCTTTCTCTATCCTCCTCTGGAACTTGCGAAGGACGGTCTTGCACTACAGATGGAAAGAAAGCCAAATTGGATTATGAAACTGTATAATGATCATACATGTGGCCAAAATGTATACAACCATGGCACATACGTCTCCCTCCTTTTGGGGAATTAGTTCAAAAACATGCACATAATTGTTCCAAACATCACAAAATGTAGTCTGGTTAAGGAAGATAACTGTCAATCACAACTATATGTCCCTTTCTATAGATTAAGATAGCGCACTCTAGCAGCAACAGAGATCAAACACACCAAGATCTAATGAAAACATTGGAAATAATATAACGCCATATACCTACGCGTCAAGACTTTGATTAGGTCAAAGGCTACATTGCCTCAGCCCCAACATCTGCTATCAGTGCAATGTAGCTACTATCGTATTCACCTAAGGAAAAAGTAATAAATGTTGACCAAGTGAAGCATACCTTTTTCTGAATGATGTCAGGCATCTTAGCTCCGTAGCTGCAGTTTGCAGAAACGTCAATATCTTGAATACCGTCCCAACTGTCCCTGGAGTTCTCACCAGCTTCATCATGGGTGTTTGACAAGCTATTTAGTCGACCAGGCTTCATAGAAGCATGGAGCTTTGATGTACTTCCGGTCCTTCTTGAAGGTCCGCCACGCCGAGGCTTTGAAGACATCTCGCTCCGATCTTGCTTGAAGGCAGCAGAATCTCCAAACAATTTGCTTTCAGGTTCAGTCTTCGGCTGAGCTCCTAAGTTCTTTTCTGCAAAAGATGGAGTTTGAGATGATTCTCCGCGCTGAAGACACGGCTTTTCATTACTGTATCTCTCTTCCCTTTCCATTGTCTGCCGTGGTCGAAGTCTTATACTTCGTTTTCTTTTGATTTTTGGCTGCTGCAGCACTTGTTCATCTTCACCTTCTTCACGCTCATGATTCCAACTTCCTGATTGCTGAATATCCAAGTGTGAATCCCCAGAGAGAGCAATTTCTCCTTCCTCAAGATCATCGGACTGAATAATAAGGCAAAAAAAATAATATGTAAAAATTGGAGCAAAGGATGTACGAGAAGGATAAATTCAGGAAAAGAGAAAGAGGAGCACCAGTCTTTTAGAACCAGGACTCGGCCTAGCATCTATTGCAGATAAAGTGGTGAACTTCTGAGAGGATGCAGAAGGGGATACTGCTTGTATCATCCTTTGACTATCAGAGGATGATTCAGGGGACGCAGGTTCTTCAACCAAATTAGCAGATCTGATGCTTCCACTGGCTCGAGGATAGTCGTACTCATCATTACCAATTACAACTTCTTCTTCTGATTGCTCCTTAATGACTTCAGGTGTTGCATCCTCCTCTTCATCTTCATATTCTCCAACCTCACCTTCCTCGTCAGGGGCTATTATATTTTCACGCCTGTCTTCAGAAGCTTCATCAGAGGATTCTCCATTGTCATCATCCACCTCGGTGTACACAGGGTTTTTCTTCCCTTTATGCCAACCCCTTCGCTTCTCAGTTGCACCTGGCTCCACTACAACAGTGCTAGTGAATATGTCCTTCGATGGTTTTTTTGACA
>JBBYHQ010010017.1:0-11000 GCA_038382645.1 Spergularia azorica | reverse complement strand
CCAATCTCGCCAAAACCAGAATGGCGTGCACTCTTGGATGAGATGGCTGTTGTTGCCACTGAAGAATACCGGTCCATTGTTTTCCAAGAGCCTCAATTTGTCGAGTACTTCCGTCTTGTAAGTTCCTCATGGTTTCATGCCTTTATACTTCCATGTTGTCCTTCATACATTTCATGCCTTTGATGTGCTGCTACTAAAGTTACTTTTCCACTGTAGGCGACACCAGAGTTAGAGTACGGACGCATGAACATAGGGAGTCGTCCCTCAAAGAGAAAACCGAGTGGCGGAATCGAATCCCTCCGTGCAATTCCTTGGATCTTTGCATGGACCCAAACCAGATTTCATCTCCCGGTGTGGCTTGGATTTGGTTCAGCATTTAAACATGTTCTTAAGAAAGATATCAGGAACCTCAACATGCTCAAGGATATGTACAACAATTGGCCTTTCTTCAGAGTTACGATTGACCTGCTTGAAATGGTTTTCGCTAAAGGTGACCCTACAATGGCCGCTTTATATGACAAACTACTTGTGTCAGAGGAGCTGCAGTCATTTGGGGAGCGCTTGAGGCACGAGTATGATGAAACTAAGTCCCTTCTCCTTGAGGTAATATTTTGCTGACAACTGATGAAATTCTTGAGGGTTTTTTATTTTTATTTTTAACGCAAAGCTAAAATTTGCACAACCAGAGTAAGCTCGGAATCAACATGTTTGTTGCTTTTTCGCCTCGCCGAGATGAATGACAGTCTTTGTTAGAGACATTTGAGGCACTAATTTGTTACTGTTATAGTTGAAGACAAACATCATCACTCATGATTTTGGTTTTTTCTTTGTGCAGGTTGCAGGACACAAGGACCTCCTGGAAGCAGACCCTTACTTGAAGCAAAGACTCCGACTTCGTGATCCTTACATCACAGCCTTGAATGTTTGTCAGGTATACACCCTGAAGCGCATTCGTGATCCCAACTACCACGTAACAGTGAGGCCACACTTATCCAAAGAAATCATGGAGTCAAACACACCAGCTGCTGAGCTCGTGAAGCTTAACCCTACCAGCGAGTATGCTCCTGGCCTCGAAGACACCCTTATCTTGACCATGAAGGGTATTGCAGCAGGCATGCAGAACACAGGCTAAGTCGGCGTCTGTGACATGTTCAGCAAAGATCCTGAGCACACAGTATATACATAATGTGGCAGCTCAAGTTGTTCTGCTATGTTTCTATTGTTATTGTTTTTAGTATCAGTAATGTTATCTTTTATAGTTGGGCTGTATTGTTTGTTGTTGCCTAGCTAAGGGATGTTTTTCCTTTTGTATCAGAGAGAGTGAATTTCTAACTCAAACTGGCTTTATTCAAAATTTTATGCATTATTGTTGCTGGTTGTCAATGTGCAAGTGCGATTTCTTTTGCTATCTCCTCAGCCCGACGCTCCATCAAATGGTGCATGGGCTCTTTTACTATGCAATGCTGCGGGTAAAGAAGCTAGTCCATAGTAGTGGTAAGGGTACCAAAACACGGGTTGGAACTAGGAACAAGGAACGTTTAACTTATCGAGGTGATCAAGATAAGTAGTAGTGAAGGTTATGAAACACGAAGGAAGAGTCACATAATGTGTCAGTAACATTACAAGCATTTCAATGCAACGATTCTAGTTATAAGGAATCGGCTTTGGTGAGATCTCAATGGTTACGTGACTCAATTCAAGACAAATTAGTAGGATTTATGCCGATTTAGGGTTGGCTTTGTTTTGTTTTGTTTTGTAAAGGCAAGTCACCAATAAGTCAAAATCTGTCACCAATAACATTTTACGAGTTAATTATTTTTGCAGATTATTGATGCCATGAAAATGTTGTTGCAAACTCCACGTCATTCAAGACAAATCTTGGCATTCAAGGCGTTAAACTAGTTTTACCAAAAAAAGCCGTAACGGTGACGGACCCAAACTCTGCAAAAGAGTTTGCCATCTCCGCTCATTTTTGCCGCTTCTACGAGTACTAGACATACCGCCCACCGCAAGCCACCAAAGTCGCTAAAAAAAAAAAAAAAAAAAAAAAAAAAGCTCGCAACTTCGAACAGTGAGAGACGCCATTAACGAGCAAAAAAGCTTCAAACATACGCTGCAAAAAAGTGCAGATAATGGAGCAAAACAAGCTGAAGAAAATGGCGATAACAATATCTATAATCGCGTCATGCATTATCGCCGCCGTAGTTGTCGCCGAACACGGCAGAAGACGGCGGAAGAAGAGAAGAGCTCCGGCGAAAAAGTCGTGTTATTTGGAGAATGAGGTCAAACCACAGTCTCATTTCAAGCGACTTTTAGCTGATAATTCTTACACTTCCTTCAATCATCTCAATATCAATGGTATATGCCTCCAATTTCTTTAATTTTTAATCGGTTCAGATTTTTAATTGAAATGTATGAATGTTCATGTAGAAATTAGTGAAGAATTGTGTTGTTGAAGTTACGTTGTTTTAGTTTGATTGTTGTGTTAATTGGTTTAATTAGATTTTTGTTACTGTTTTTACTGGAGTTGATTAATTGGTTTATTAGTACCGTGAACTTGAAGATTCATTTTGTTTGTGGTGATTTGTTAGTTTGTCAATTGGAAGTTTGTGGAATGTGATGTTGTTGAGTTGATAATTCGCGTAAATGCAAATTCTTGTGTGAGACTTTGTGTCTGTGTTAGTCTCAGGAGTGAGGGTGCCTGAGCGTAAGTAGCACGTATTGGCGAGTGATGTGGACGAGGCTGATATTTAAGACTTGGGTACGAGAAAGACGTGCATTTGGTGATTTTCGTCCGTGCTTATAGAGGGGAGGGAAGGGGAGAGAGGTAGTCTAGTAGAGTAGTAGTAGTGGAACTTGTATGGGAGGGAGTAGGAGGATCAAAAAGTTTGTGTCTTGAGAACAAATCTACAGGAGAATCAGTTTTGTGTAAGAAAGCAGTTTTGTTTCAAGAACAACAACGACGACAAACAAAGCCTTAGTCGTAAAATGATTTGGGGTCGGCTAAAATGATTTGGCATATGAAACTGTCATATGTGAGCAATAAAAAAAGTTGAGAGTAGTGAGAACATGATATTGAAACTCGTTTCAAGAAGTAATTAGGTTGATGAAAAATTATAAGGAAAAGTAGGAAAACACGTGGAAAAAAGACTGAAGTTCTCCCCCTCGTCTTAATTTAGGTTAAGGGATTCCATGTGCTTGCAATTTTTGAGTGCAGTAATCCTGAATTGGACAACTTGTTTCGAACAAATAATGCAGTCTATAAGTCTGTATACACCCACCATAAATTGGATGGCAATCTGGTAACTGTTAAACATCTACAAAAAGAGTCCATCCAGCGCAACCTGTGAATATTTCCCTTCCTTTGATCAGACTATGAACACTTCCCTTTTCACTCAATCTATCTCCATCCATACAGTCTTAGGGCTAACGTTAAAAAAAAAAAAGAGGAGAAAAGTCTTAGGGCTTGGTTTCCACATTGTATTGTGTGTATAATTGTACGTGACATTTGGATTCTCATGTGTAAAGGGTCTGCATTACTTCCCTTTTGAGTTGTGCTAAAGTGACAGGTTGAAAACTGGAATATTTCACGGGATTCTGTAATCATTTATTGTGTGCCATTTAGGGTTTAAAGCTTTTAGCATGTGCCTCAAAATGCAGGCTTGATGTTTAAGAATCATATATTGGCTCGTTGCATGGTCATCTTTCAGATTGTGGAATTTATTACAATGCTCAGAAGGAGACATGTGTGGTTCTTGTGTGCCGGTCCTGCCTCTTTTCGTTATGCCGTTACAAGCTGCTATGTGGCCAGTGTGCTCATAGTTTCTTACTTCATTTGTTAGGCTGGTGTTGTATACCAACTCATAATTTAAAACTTCTTTGAGACACTGTAATATGAGCTTCTCTGAAGCTTCTCTTGGTCTCATTTAGTAGCTATGGTGTTAGAAGAGGTAATTAGTAATGATGCAAAAGTTTGAAGATTTTCTCTCGTTTGTCAGCAATACAAATTAATGTACTGAAATGTCTATTGTGGGTGACGTTGGTTCAAAGGATTGGACCCCCCCCCCCCCAAAGAATTCCCCGAAGGCTATTATGATTTTAGTCTTTACTGATTTGTCCTTAACCCTGCAGATATATCGTCAAACTCACACCCTTATGAACGAGAGATAAAGACACTGTTGCAGAATCCAGAAGTCGAGTCTAGCATTTTTGATAACATAGTAAAGACAGGAATGGACGAGCCACATATCTGGGTGGAATCAGAGTCAGAACTACGGCAACTTGTTCATGTATTGAGTCATCAGAAGGTTTTTGCTGTCGATACAGAGCAGCATAGCCTACGATCTTTTCTAGGGTTCACAGCACTGGTGCAGGTACTATTATTTTTTTCCCTAAGATGCATATTTTGAGTTTTCTAAGCACATTAAAAGACTGGTCTTTTAATTTAATATATGTATCTAAACAGATTTCTACTCAGAAGGAAGATTATCTTGTTGACACTATTGCTTTGCATGATGTTATGGATATTCTGCGGCCTGTATTTGCTGATCCAAGTATTCTCAAGGTAGGTGCTTGTAATGCTAATATTTACATTAGGTTAAGTGGTGATGTTAGAGGACTGTTTCAGCCGGCTTTTCCTGAACATTTCGCTTAGAGGTTAGAGGCAGTGTTATTCTCTGCTAGACTGCTACTCTAGTGGCTTGTGGTAAATTACTTGTTTGTACTTGGTAGCCAGACTTCCACTATTTCAGAAGATGTTGATGGCTATCTGATAAGGTTTCAACCAAACTAGTGACATAAAGATTGGATTTCGAGATCAAATGATTTCGGATAAGGTGGGTTTATGTGGGAAGGGAGGGGGGGGGGATCTTCTGACCTTTAGAATACAACAAGTGGGCTTTATAAAGGTCAATTAGTTGATTATAATCTTGGCCACTGGAAACTGCGATAACCATTTTTCGTCCTTATAAGATTTATGGTTTGACCAGATTACCCTGTGTAATTTGGTCATTTCCATCTTCTGTTAACCACCTAATATATGTAGGGGTAGTTCATTAGGATAATTATTTACTGCAATTTATGACAATTGTTGTTACGCAAGTGACTCTTATATCCAGACAAGTAGCGTAGTTTGGTCTCCCAAATAGTAAGAGTGTATGTTTCTCTTATTGGGATAGGTCAGTTGTCAGCATGCATGTGTGTGTGTGTGTTCCATACGAGATACTCACCTCTCTGTTGAGTCCAAGTTTATTGGAGCATAGTTGATATACAAATTGCAGCCAATTTTACTTTCACTTAGGAGTTATCTGCAGATTCGTTGAATATTTGGCGTACTTGTGCAGGTCTTCCATGGTTCAGATAATGATGTGCTTTGGTTGCAGAGAGACTTCCATATATATGTCGTTAACTTATTTGATACTGCTAAGGTTGTTATTCCTCTTTAGCCTCGTAGTCCTGTGCTTGCTGATTCATGGTTTAAGCGTGGCAGGACTTATTCTCAAAAGGTTATTTTCATATTTCTTTTCTAAATTGCAGACTCATTCTCTTTTTACAGGCATGTGAAGTATTATCAAAACCGCAGAAATCCCTCGCTTACTTGCTCGATAGCTATTGTGGTGCTACCACAAACAAGTTATTTCAGGTCTCAGCTTTCTTTTTTGTCAAAATTGCCTTCCTTCGATGAATTTGTTTATTTGATTGACTAATGGCATTATTGTTGTTAAATTTCTATTTCATTTGAGGGGAACAAGCTTTTCCAAAAATTTATCTTTTAGGAGGAATTTGTACAGAAGACTTGTGATAGTTGAATACTCTTTTAACCTTATACTTTGTTTATGATATTTTATTAACATATAAAGGGGGGAAAAAGGTTGATCATTGGCTATCACATTATGGCTTATGACTTCTGACGTCAGGATCCATTACTTTGAGTGAAGCAAGTTAAGTTTTCGTGAAGTATCTAGCAATTGAAAATTTGGTATCAGATGAAAACATTGAAGGTGGCTGTTTTTCTGGGCAGCTAATTCTTAGGCTGAAGGTTTAGCTTAATATTAAAGTGTTCTGTTGTTGGCACACAAGTGAGTGTTAGCATGTGTATCGGAAACTCTTTTGTGGAATGAGCAGCTCAAGTGATAGCAGTTGGCTGGTGTGTTTTTGTCGCAAATTCATTATGGGTTAATCAGAAACATCTCTATGTTTTCAACATAGGGGTACGACTGTGTAGATCCGACCTCCTTGGGCCATTAGGCTGGAGCCTTTGAGGCATTGGGGTATAGTTGTTGTAGCAGTTTAGGTAGCAATGTTAGGGCTTTTTTGTTATGGATGAAAGAGTCACAACTGTTACCCGAACTCTTCATATTACCTCACGTACCCGTGTCGGACACCCGACACTCGGACATGGGTATGACACTTGGATCCTTGATTTTAGGCCAAAAATAAGAGGTTTTTTCATAAAATAGGCGAGTCCGACACTTGGACACGCACCCGAGTCGGATATTTGGATCCGAGTCAGGGTAACATTAAGAGTCACTAATTTTTGCATATGAAATGATTAGAGAAAATGTTTTAGCTATTATTTATCGTTTTTGTACTCTACCTTCTGCATGTCGCTGTAACTTCCCTTTCTAGTTTCTATCATGTCTGTCTTTTCCCTCTGTAAGGTTAACCTCATGGAAATGCATCTGATATATTAATTGTTACTGTGACAGCGCGAAGATTGGAGACAGCGCCCTCTGCCTGAGGAGATGGTTGATTATGCTCGGTCAGATGCTCATTACCTTCTCTATATTGCCAGATGCTTGATTGAGGAGCTTGGAGCAAAAGAAAATAGTACGTTACCGTTTCTCCACTTGCATTCTATGTTTTGAATTATATTGAGTTGTTTTTTTTTGGAGGCAGATCTAGAGTCAATTAGTGCTATGCTGCCTCAAATTCTAGTGTTCTTGTTACCTTTGACTACTTTTATGTGTTTGGCGGTAAGTTCATCTCCTCATGAACCATAAAGTTTTTAAGGAAAGCGACTGGGCAAGTGAAGGTAAGGGAGAACTTGAAGAACAATCAGGTATTAGGTGCATGCGGAATGGGATAATGGGATTCATTAAAGTTAGGCACGAATAGCACAAAGTTGCTAGATTTCGGAAGCACTAAACATTGTTGGGAATTTCTAATATGTCAAATGTCCCACATTGGAAATTGTAAGAGGTGGGAAGGGTGTGGTTGTACCTCTACCAATTGGCTTAAGCTTTTGGGTAAGAATGGGCTACAATCCTACAACTCACTTATAAACCGGGTTACCCAACTCCACATTTCTGTCCAACAAATTTATTTAATTAAGAGCTTCCCTTATTATGAAAGGCAGTAGCGAACAGAATCTATGGTCTCAAGTCTTATTCCTATACGTTCAAAATTCCCCTCCTGTATGAACCCTTATGTGTTCCGACTGTGAACTTAGTAAACTTGTGATAAATTTGGGATATTCTGAAGTCGTTCTTATGATCTGAGGGGTCAAGTTCAAATTCTTCTGGTGTATGTTCTTGAGTCTTGAGAGTCCTTTTATAAGTACATCAGGTTCTGAAAGGAGGTAACGGCTTTGAGTCTTTGACAATTTGACGTAGAACAATCATTTTGGGTGAACTCAATACGAACGATTAACTTCAGATCAAGAAACCAAATTAACCACTTCTGATAATCCACAGCTTTGGAGTTCTTCCAATGTAATGCGTCAGTTTGGACTTAAAAAGAAGGGATGAAATTTCTTTGTACGATATGAGTTTCTAGTCGGTGGATGCATGTTGAATTCTCGATGTATCAACTTCTCTATTTTCAACGTAGGGGTAAGGGTTTAAGGGGGGCTACATACAGCGGGCCTCCCTTTAGGTGGAAGCCTTTGAAGCACTGTGGTAATGTTATTGTGTAATATGAGTTTCTAGTTTCTAATGGACAAGGTTAAGATTACGGTGCATTATATCAGATGGACATATGCTTGATTATGCAAGTACCATGTTCTGATTTGTAGTCTGTGGGGACTGGGGGTAAATCTTTAGAGCTCTTAGTATAGCTATGTTATAGCCTTATAGGTGACTAAGGTTCATGGATAGAGTGGAATGATTTTTGCTAGAGTAGGATTATTAAGTGTCACAACAAAGAAGAAAACAGAACCACAAACTCTCATCGCATGATTAATTCATGATTTACGTTGCTGATCTTGCAGAGTTTATATCTACTCTTGATAGTTTAAAAACGTAACAGATGTTGATCAACAAAAGGTATCAATTCACGGAGATGGCACAAACCAACTTCTATCTGAGGCCAGTCGACGATCACATACAACTTGTTTGCAGTTGTATTGGAAAGAAGATGAAGGTTTTCCTGGAGAATCGGTAGCATCATCGATACTTTCCCGTAATCTGGCTTGCCGTGGCACTTCTCCAAAATTTTGCGAGGAGCAGGTGCTGAAGTTCACTTGTGGTTATGTTTATTATATAGCAACCATTTTGTGTTCCATACTAACACTTTGTTTCTGATAAATTTGATCAGTTCCAGAATCACGTCAGAAAACTTTGCGCCTGGGGAGATCTAATGGTCAGTGATTAAGTTCTCAATCTGACTGGTAACTTTCTGGCCTTTGTGTACTCATGTGTCCCATCATTGTCTTTTATATGCTTAAGTTCTCTGTAAAAATTTCTGATTATCTCCCTCATTTTGTCTATAGGTGCATGTGCATTTGCGTACGCTTTCTTCTGTTTTGCTTTGTATAAATAGTTTGCAGCTCCCTTAAACTTTTTACTCCAATCATTAAAAGCAATTTGAAAATTTGTGATCAAGGTAGATTACTTGAGATGCTCTCGCTTGCTCCAAGGCCTGGATTTAGAGTTCACGACTGATCTGTTAGGAACCTAAGATTGTATAGATCTCTGGGAAAAGAAACCACAATCTGGAAAGTTCTATATGGCTTGCGTGGGAAAACAGATTTCTTTTGAAGCTGGTTATATGGTGTGCTGAAGGTTCTATTTCAATCAGGAAGTAGCTCATTTGGCCTAACAGGAGTCTGACAAATATGGGAGTGAAGAATATCTGTCGAGTGATATTGCTGGCGTAAGAAAACCTAGGGATATGGAATGGGTTTCATCTTATTATCTGTTTAGGCTATGGTAGTGGACAAAATTTCCAGATTCTACAATTCCTCATGATATTGATTTTTGGTTTTAGGTAGTTACGTAGGCCCTTTTGTTTATGTGGAGCCAAGAATTTACACTTCTCTGGAATTCATGGAACAAATCAAATTGGCTTGTCAAGTTGTCCGTACATTTTAATTTATATTGTGGCGCCGTTCCTAGGCAAATAAGATCCCTGATTTTGGTGGATTTATGGAGTGGATAGATTTGAGGAGCCTGAGACCTTAGCATTTTAACCACTTTGACAAAATGCACGTATGAGAAAAAGCTTTATATCACTGGTAGAATGGATACAGCATCTGTGGATGCCGTGAAAGTAATTAGGGAGTATCCTTCAGGTGGAAGGGGAAAGAACAGGGGAGTTGGTGAAATCGTGACACATGCAATTGAAAATGCGGGGTATTCTTCATTAGTATCAGACTTTCAAAACACCATATTTTTTTCTATAGATATTGTCACTCTCGGACGAACGCTTTCGTTGATATTTTTAGTTGACACTGATGATTGGTGTTCACTTTTCCGGGAAAGTCCTACTTCCCTTAATATTTATGGTCCATTCATATGTGTAGGGTGGTAAAGATATACTTTTTGGAAATCATCCCTTACAGACTGCTTGATGTCTTTTGATTGTGTTCCCTTTATAGAAAATGATAAGAATCTTCTACAATGACAACAGTGTAAAACTTCATCTTTCATGTTTTTCTTATCCATGGATGTAAGGTGATAAGAACCATTTGGAACCGATTTTCTCATTCATGGATGCCAAATTGCAATTACTAATGCTGCTGAAGTTTTGTTCTCTTAGCTTATGCCACAGGGCATTTCAGAGGCTAACTGATTTTGAGTGCTAGTTTGGTCTTTGTTCCTTGCTTCTCTTCATATAATGAATACTGAATGGAATTTTCCTAATTTCTTCAACATAGAGGTAAGGCTTGTGTACATCCAACCCTCCTTACCCGGCCTTAGGCAGGAGCCTTTGAACATGGTCGACTTTTTCTCCCTTTAGCTATTGGAAAGAAACAGATTACACTGCAACCTGGTTATTGGCTCACTTGGTTTCTCTGTTTCAGGCTCGTGTTCATGATGAGAGCTTGCGATATGTGTTGTCCGATCAAGCTATCATTGCTCTTGCAGTGAATTGTCCATCGTCTGATAAAGACATATACAGTACCATATTTGTAGCTGAGCAAGAGAATGATTCATCAACTTCCTTAGTGTCCCCCTCTCCTATCATCTGCAGTCACTGGGACGATGTCCAGTGTTTGTTGGAAGATACTCATAGCGACTGTGATATCATTTTACAGAAACTTCTTCAAAAACACATTGGTCCAAATGGCACTTGTTCACTTTCAGTTTACAACTACAATCTGCTATCCAAGTCTAACCTGAAGTTTGCAAATGGAACATTTGCTTTACAAAGTGGGGTCAAAAATGGAAAGTCTACCACACGTAAATCTTCTCGAGATCTCTTTGTTCAGAAATTTTCCTGCAAAGCTCCAGTTTATCATAACTGTAGGATATATGCCAATGATCATCGGCTGCTATGCTATTGTGATCGCAGAAAGCTTGAGTGGTTTGTCAGATCTTTGCACTCCCCTTCAGTTCTCTTGAGTATACTTTAAGATGCTTTTCAGTGTAATTTCATTAATTTGACCATGACTTTTGTAGGTATCTCAATCGAAACTTGGCGAAACTTGTAGATGATGACCCCCCTGCTATCATGCTTTTGTTTGAACCCAAGGGACGCCCAGAAGATGAAGACAATGACTTCTACATCCAAAGTAAAAGAAACATGTGTGTTGGCTGTGGTGAGAGTAAGCATTATTT
>JBBYHQ010010006.1:0-11002 GCA_038382645.1 Spergularia azorica | reverse complement strand
GCTTAAGAAGAGGCTTTCAGAGAGAGGCATCGATCCTGTCACACACAAGCCATTCTCTCAAATTCTTGCAGATTACAGCAAGATTGGCGGCCTCTCGAGGGCTCCAGCAGGCGGGTCCCGCTATATCGGAACCATTAAACGGGACTTGAAGAAAGTTGCTTCATTCATCACCCTTCAAAAACCCGAAACCTCATCCTCTTGTTCTTCCTCATCTTACACTTTCACCTCGAATTCACAAGATTTTACTGATAATTTCTCACATTTCCAAACCAATTTTGCTAACCATGATCATAATACTAATGAAAATATTGGTACTACTACTCATTCACTAGACCTTTTATCTCAATTACAAGCCATAAGCCTTGTAACAGAAGGAACAACAAAAAACCCTGCTGACAATAATAAGTTTCCACATTTAGAACCAGCTCAATTCGGAAATTCATCATTAGATTATTCTGCATCTTATAATAATTGTAATAGTAATGCAGGGCAAATTGTCAAGTCCCCTGAATCATTCAGCTGGCATGATTTTCTCCTCGACGAGGCCGGTAAATCAGTACAACATCAAGAACAAGAGCAAGACGTACAGTTTACCGACATAGAATGTCATTTAGCTACTTCGCAACTGCAGCTACCAGCTACTAAAAAAGCGGAGATGAGTGAGGGTTACGATATTCAGTCTGCTACATCATCTACAGTATCTTCGCACGGTTCATCATTTTTGGAGGCCATGTTGGACCAGGAAAAAGACATGTTCTTGAACTTTCCTGGGCTTATGGAGGAACCATTATACTGAACCATCCTTTACCAAATAATTAAGATTCAAGAACTACTATATAATGATGATTAGTGATTCTTATTAACTTGTGTTTATACATTGATTCTGTCAAATTAATTGGTCATAGTAAAAGTTGTCAGAAAAACTAGCTGGTGTACGTATTTGATTGATAATTATACATGTCTTCGATTGATATATTCACTATTTGGCTGACGAACACTATAATACTCAAATTCGGCTATAAGTATTTGCCATGGGTATGTGTCAAGTGTGACTCCAAATCCCCGTATTTTGGCCTTAAATAAGATATCTATGTGTCACACCCATGTTGGAGTGTTGAATAAGTTGTACAAGGAGGCCGGATCGATAATCGATAACTCACCGTGATTATGCTATGAGTACTCGTAACATTGAATTTTTCTAGTTGACACAAATAATCCATGTACTTCAATTAATATTTACGAGTTTAGAATCTGATGGGGATAATGAGTTCTATCTCATTAACATTATTATTGATAAAATTGATCACAAAATCCTGGATGATTTTTTTTTTTTACTCTTAACTTGGATGATGGTATCACAAAATCCGAACACATGTGTACTATAAGAATTGATGATGGTATTAGTCCAAAATCTACCACTATATTTCATTAATATAAGAATTGATGATGGTAACATATTAGTCAAATAAGATGCGAACGTAGCTTAACGGATAAGAGATTTGGCTTCTGGTCAAAGAATTATCATGGGTTCAAATCATGTGAGTTATTACAGTAGTCCGCCCTAAAACTACATTGTGTATATTTTCAACATTGGTTTGCATTCGTTCATAACCATCGTATAATTAATTATTTATTTATTTTGACAACATCGAATTTCAAGTTATGTTTATTAACTTTGTATGACTTCTTAATAATAAGATGCGCTTGTGGCTTAATGGATAAGGCATTTGCCTTCTAAGTAAAGGATTGTGGGTTTGAATCCCACCGAGTGTGCTTCTTTAGTATTCTTTACGATTAAACTCTTAAAGGATAAATTTTCTTTTTAATTTTTATCATCAAATTTTAGGGTAAAAATCACTACCCCAAATTTCATGCCTAAGAATTGAAGTAAGAAGCGTCTTTGCTAAGCCCTAATTTAGCGGTGGTCAAGACTAGCCTAGTAGCCTCCATGTCCGACGGTGTGAGAGTGATTTTATAGCTACAAAAAAAAGTTATATAGAAAACGTATTAGAAAACAAACAATGAAGCGCTCGTTGCCTTGTGGTTATAGGAAAGGCGTGGGAATTCTAACCAAAGGATCGTTGGTTCGAATTCCCAGCGAGCGTGTTTTTCCTCACACTTTTTGCGGTCCGGGCTGGGTAGTCCTCCACACAGCTAAAACTTATGGACCTCTGAACTGGGAGTGTACTGTGGATAAATTTTGGTAAAATTAATTGGGTTTGTCTATAGTGTGTCTCGAATAATTAATTATAGCATATTCTAATAAAAAGTTAATATTATTCTTAATAAAGTTACTACACAATTTTAATTTTCACCTATCATACTACTACCAGTTTGCATGCCCGGTCCGCGCCCGAGCTGTATATATATATTATATTGTTATACTCATTTTATGCATATCACCATGAATCATAAGGGTTAGATGTGTAATATAAGAATTGATGATGGTATCGGTCCAAAATCTACCAGTAAATTTCATCAATATAAGAATTGATGATGGTATCAGTCCAAAATCTACCAGTAAATTCAGTTATGCAACATAATTAATTACTACATTTTCCACTTCCTTTATAAGTAACACCTAATCAACATGTACAAACGCACCCTACCAAAGGAAAGTAAGTATTTTTCTTTGTATTACTGATCGAATAAAATGAAGATATTCGATGTTGTTACTCTCCTGCTCTTGATCGTCCTACTTACAGGTACGTACAACCAATGAACCACATATTGCGTCTTAGATCCTAGCACGGGCGCGACGGAATTAGGATAGTTATTAACGTTTAGTTTGAATTCTAATCTAGTGGCGTACTTCAATTCGTTGGAACAAACGATTTCAGATTTAATTATTTTCTTGAAGATGATGTTTATAAATTTTTTTTTTTCCATAGTAAATGTTTTTGGTGATTAATTATAACTTGTGTAGGAAGGAATCATGCAAAATGTTCAGCGAGAGGATTGGATGATGATCATGATGATAGCTATACGTGTACAGCTTACAGCAAGAAGTGGAGAGGGATGTGCTTCAGCTGTACAGATTGCGGTATAGTTTGTCAATCTGAAGGATTTGAGCGTGGAGGTTGTCACTTCTTCCGTTGTCGCTGCAAAAAACCTTGTGCTACTGTTATTTAATAATCTTGTAACCTAATTAAAGCACACATTTTAGTCAAGTTAATCTACCTAAAAAATAAGATTCGAGAATTTTTGAAATCACGATTAGTGGTCGCTTAATTCGGCTCAAATATATATTAATATTTGATAAATTGAAGGACGCACTTGTACTGTGATGTTTACAAGCTAAGCTATGTTATTCGGACTCTTAACATTACTTAACGACGTTAGCGTGTACGGGGGTTCAACGATTGACAATCTGACATGCAATTGGGTGTGTGTAACAGTTAGATACTTAGATCCCAGCTTTCAAATGACTCTTGAACACAGATCCATGCCGAATACTTCTAACTGAGCCCGAGTCTTATAGTTTATGAGCAAAATTTCTATTATAGTTGTCAGTATTTGACAATTAGGATAAAGAATAAAATCGCTACCGTTAAATTAGGATAAGATAAATTTCAGCCGTTTGATTTTTCTTAACCATGGTTAAAAAAGTTCCTATTATACACCTTATCACACCGGATCACAAACTATATTATTTTTTTATGTACTCAAAATATTTTTTCCTTAATTGAATTGATTTTGTCTATCTAATTTTATCTTAAAATAATTGCTTTTTTAAGGAAATAAACTTGCTTAATTCCAATTTTAGAAATAATAAGAAGAATTGAAAATTTTGTTTTTTGATCGCACTCGGGTGGCTGCTACGGCTCATAGTTGATGGGAGGCCAGTCATTCTCAATCTCCTCCCACACCACCCAACACAACCCCTCTCCCCGCCACTGTCCCCCCCGGTCAACCATGTAATCGCCTCAATATACTCCATCTACCGCTCCAAGTTAGCCTCGCCCTCCAACCCCGACGCCTCCATCCCCGCCCCTCCGTTTCCCCTCTAACTCCTGCGCGAAGGTGGCAGGAGACCGGAAATTGTGAAAATCGACGACGGAGATCATCTGCGGAGGTGAGATCTAACAAAAATGAGAGTGGGAAGGAGAGAGAAGGCGGAGTTGCGCGGTGGTGTGATGATTGACGAAGGCCGACGATGCTAGACGAAGACTCGCCAAAACGGGTAAAGTAGACCGGCGATGTCAGCGCCGGCAGCGGCCGAGGCCGTTGTAGAACGCCGGCGGCGATGTGGCGGCACGAGGGGAGGGAGTGGGAACTGGGGAGAGAGAAAAGGGAGTGGGTGATTTTTAGTTTTTTTTTTTTTTTTTTTTTTTTAGGGTAGAGTTATTTGCAATTGTTGATATATTTTTAATAAATTTAAATGAAGATTTTCAAAAGATTATGTAATAAATTATATTATTATTTAATTATTAATCGTAGTTAAATCTTATCCTAATTGTCAAAAACTGACAATCACCATAGAATCATCGGTTTATGAGAGCCAGATAATATACTTCATATATCAAAGCCATGTGTATAATTAATCACGCATCAAATGCTATTAACAAAATATGTATGACACACTAGTTATGGATACGATATAGCTTAGTGAAATTTTAGGTGCTCGAATTCTCGATCATTTGCAATAATGAAAGCGTTGGCAATAAAATGTAACTATGTTCATGAATCATGATAGTAATTAAATTAGGTGTGTAATAATATATACGGAGTATGTGGTAGTAAAATTCAGCGTGGTTTAATATATATAGTAAGTTGACGAGATCATAAGTTCATACCAGTGGTCACACTACTAAAGTTTATAAAATCGATTAAATATAAAATGAACTAAATTTATAAGCTCCTTTATTAGAGACGCACCAATCTCAGCAAGAATTCGAGAGAATAATGTATGTCTTGGACTATCAGATCAGTTGCATGAAGCAAGCATGCATGAAAATGGCCGTGGAGATGATCGAATTAGTTAGGTAGATTTAACGAACTATATCATTCATGGTGCTAACTTGGAAATGGTGATCATTTGCTTGAGAGGAGTATTAGAATCGACATTTTTACGCATTGTAATATGAATAGTCCTAGTAATGTAACTTGTAAACACCACAAGTTTATCCTTCGATTGATCATATATTCCTTATTATTCACGTCACCGACTGTTTGCCGGAGTTTAGTTATGGAATTTGCAACTTCAGTAGTTCAACTAATAAATCGATAAGTTACAATATACTCCGTAGTGTATTATTCTTCCAAATAATTTTTAAGTAATTGAATACTTGATCACAATAGCAGAAGCTATGTTACTCCGACACTTCATTTACTTGCCACGACACTTAGACACTCCATTCTAGGCAGAAAAAATCAAGTTTTTTTTTTCTTCGTAAAATAGCCGTATCCGACATCGTACCCCGACACGTATCCACCCACCTCCGACACTTCTGGCCGTGTCTGAGTAACATAAAGCAAATGTTTCAACATTTCAAATATAACTTTCACTTCAATTCATAGAGTTAATTACGTTCTTTCCCTTAACAATTATCAACATTAGTAAAGTTCACGCCCACTTAAATTTAACACTTTAATGAAGAAAAAACAATGCAAAAATCTTCTGGGGGTAGATTCTTAACATTACTCTTGCAACTTAAATTTTAGGGTGGATTTTTATTAATTTTGGTCTGCTGTCTTTTTCTGTTCTTGTTTCCCTATAAATAATTGAAATTGTACATTCCTTGGAGTACCACTCATATAATAATTGCAGTAATCTTGAGAATTACGACAAAAATCATGAGGCAGTCGAGCAAAATCATAGGTGCTCTTTTTCTTGTCTTGCTGTTTGCCTTTGCAACAGGTTAATTAGTTCCCTCCCTACTCTGAACAATAATTTTTGAGTATTTTTCTTTACTACGTACTTCCTTTGTCCCAAGGAATTTCAGTAACTTATATCTTTGATTTTACGTGGATTTTAGGAAATATAAGTGGATCGGAATTACACTATGGTTTCGGGACTATATATATAGGGAGCATGTTACTATTATATATTATTCGAACCTATTATAGATAGACAAACAATAACTTTGCGATAACACTCTTTTTAACTATTTTATTTCTTACATGTACGTGTCAGTTTAACTTTTTTAATATATGCTTCTACACTAATAATTTGCTACCTAAACTCTTCCTACATTGATAGTTGAAGGGCTCTCGAATGAGGCAGGCGAGCCAGGAGAACCGGGCGAACCAGGAAAATCTGGACAACCCGGAAAACCAGGAGAGCCAGAAGGGCCAGACGCGCCAGAAGGACCGGATACGCCAGAAGGACCAGATACGCCAGAAGGACCGGGAGGCAGGGAATGTGAATCGGCGAGCCAAAAGTTTAGAGGAATATGTGTTAGCAAAAGCAACTGTGCTAGCGTGTGCCTAACGGAAGGATTTGTAAAAGGCGAATGTCGAGGTCTACGTAGAAGATGCATGTGCATCAAAGATTGCAACTAATAAGGTCATCATGAGATATAGTTGCCCAGACAGATTATTGTGTAACATGTTTTCTTTAATCTTAAGCCATCATATAGACATAATGCTGGAATAACATTTATAAGGTTACAATGTTACATTGCTAGCCTTGTTTTCTCTTTAAAAACTACATTTAGGGCACTCTTGCAAATGGCCAGTAATTGCCAATACTACTCTTGCACTCTCGGCGCTATCATACCCTAATTAACACAAAATTAACCTAGAAAGATGGAAAAGTGAGTAAATGAAATTGTGAACAATAAGAGTCAAGCAACAAATTATTTATTTTGTTTGTACAATTCCTTCTTTCACCAAATCTTTTCTTTTATCAAGCTTTTTTTTTTTTTTTTTGCCATGCATGGATGCTCGAAATAATATAGAAATTTGATTATTCCTAGAGGTATACAACGTAGACAATTAATTTGTAGTACTACACACGCGGTGATAAAATTGAGTTAGTATTGGAAAATTAAGGGAGGGTAGTAAATTAATTTGTGATGAAAAATATAAGTACTAAATTAAACTGTGTTGTTAGTAAAAATATTCTTGTTTATGGCTGATATATATATATATATATATATATATATAGTAGATAATTTTAAGTATCGTCTAACTATAGATCTCTAGCATTGTATGCAAAAGGCCGCAATGGAACCATTTAAATGTATGTTTTTATAATTTTTACCGTGCTTTATTAAGGTCGACAAATACTCTTAAACCTTTATCTATGGACAACATTGCAGTACATACCCTTTTTGGATATGGCTGAGGATTGGTTCCTTTGTTAGGGAATTTTTTTTTTTTTTTTAATCTCTTTCGGCATATGTCCCCCTTTTGGGCTAACGTGCTCTTTTTTGTTGACATTGATTGACATCTCCCATAGGTTTATGTTGTTAAAACTCATACGTGATCCCTAACGACTTCCACAAAAAATTAACCCTTTTTTTGCTCCGAGATCATAAAATCTTATTTGGGTATGTAGTATGTAGAGACATTAATGCAGCAGTAAATGCATGCAGGTAGATTTCATACTTTTTTTGTATTGGAGATTTTTTTACCATATATATTAGACCAAACCATATGAAACTCGTGGAAATTCCAAATATATAAGGATCATATCCATCCTATACAATTTACATTAGTGGTAAATCAATTGCAAAACTACTAAACCAGATAAAAAAAATGGGGAAGAATATAGGTGTTCTAATAGAGGCAATAAGTGTTGCTTTACTACTATTTGGGTTTGCTTTGATTAGAGCAGCACCTTTGGGTTCTCTAATCACTTCCTTACCAGGCTTCCAAGGCGAATTCCCTTCTAAGCACTACTCCGGGTACGTTTTTATTTATTAATTCGTTTCTCTATCTTGTTAACGTTTAATTTGAATTTGTGATGATTAACTTGATGACAAGTTTTGAGTAAGTTGTCGTCACATTATCATTTATGCATGCGTACTTGAATTTGAAGGTACGTGACACTTGATGATAAAAAGACGAAGCAGATGTTCTACTATTTTGTGGAGTCGGAAGGAAATTCTACAAAGGATCCTGTTGTGTTATGGCTTAATGGAGGACCTGGATGCTCAAGCTTATTTGGTTTTGCTAATGAACATGGTTATAAACTAATAACTACTCTTTTCTTTTATTTTGCAGCCTCTTTGGTAGGAAGGAATTGGACGGAAAGCAAAGGAAAGGAAAGGAAATTACGTTTTTGATTTTCCGGTGTTTGGTAGCTGATAATTGGAAGGAAAGGAAATGAAAAGAAAGGAAATACTTATCTATTTTTTAAGGTTAAAAAAATTTAAATATAATATAAAAAGCTGTAAAAATACAAACTATCCGTTTTACCCCGAAAAAATTATTTCCCCCCAATATAAACAAATGGATAAGATTGTATTTTATTATGTTAATACCCAATTCCCGTCATTTCCTTCCTATCAAACCAAACATTTGAAATCACTAATTTTTTTCCTTTCTTTTCCCTTACTTTATTCTCCCTTCCTTTCCTTTCTTTTACTTTCCTTCCGATTCCTTCCTAGCAAATAGGCCCTAATAAATGAATCATAAATCGACAATGGGTATAAATAAGTCGGGTTGAGATGGAAACTCGATTATTTATTGGTCAATTCGGAAATTGTTGAACAATAAGTTGGTGAAGCTCATCGATCAACTCGGAAAATGAACGAGTTTGGGCTTGTTGTTCGTGTTCATTCGGAAAAAAACGAGTTTTGATTGAGTTTGAGAAGTACTATTATTTATGTTGAATAATGTATTGTGTCACCGGGTGATATTCAAGTAACAAAACTCATTGATTGTAATAGCTTAATTAATTACGTAGCCTTATGAGGTGTACATTTAACCTTTCCAGGGCCATTTATATTCGAAGCGGCATCAGGTCCATTCACTTCAAAAGCATCTACTACAAAACCGGACTACTTGCCTAAGCTACATCTTAACCCATACAGTTGGTCTAAGGTCCGATTGTTATTGCATTTCGATTTTCATTACATACAATTTTTTTGACAAAGCTAAAGTTTAATTGATACGTTAATAATTTAAAAGAACGGAGAAAATACAATTAATATATTTTCATCCACGCAGGTGTCAAACATAATATACATAGACTCTCCTCTAGGTGTTGGCCTTTCATACTCGCTTAATACTTCAGATCACAACACTGGAGATCTTAAAACTGCCTCTGATTTGCATATATTTCTTCTCAAGGTATATATAATGTATCTTTTTTTTTTTTTAGAAATTAGACGCCATTATATATAAATATTAAGGAAACAAACCAACAGCGAAAATGATAATAAATAGTGAAGGCGTACGTTGTTTTGTTGTTCTAAATCGTGAATTCATTACATATCGCAGTGGTTTGAGATGTTTCCGGAGTTCCTTAGCAATCGGTTTTTGATTGCTGGTGAATCATATGCGGGTGTTTATGTTCCAACTCTAGCTTCTGAAATAATGAAAGGTACTAAATTTTAATTAGATGATAATACTGTTCGACGTGAATTTGAAAATAAATGATTTCCGAATAACCCCTTCGCTTCACGTATTTTGCAGGACTTGATTCCGGCTTACGACCAATCATTAACTTGAAGGTATTCACGAATCTTCAATTCGATCTTTGTTAAGATATAAAATCAATTAATAGGGCTCAACCATTAGTCTAAACATTTGGTTGAGTTGACTTTTTAAGACGGTATATATTAGAGCCTCATCAGTGACTCAAATTCATATACTAAAAGCCCCTGCCCCTCCTTTCTGTACAAGTGGAATTTCACCGACCTTAACCATCCGTCTAAACTTTTATATGTAACGAATTTCTCAGTTTTCAAGTACTAATAAGATTGAACCTGCATGCCAATACACAGGGCTATCTAATTGGAAATGGGTACACAGGGGACGACTTTGACGAAAAGTCTCCTGTAACTTATGCCTATAAGATGGGCTTGATCAGCGAGGAGTTATACCAGGTGGATTTTTTTGGTCATTTTCGTTAGAGAATTAAGTACAACAATTTGGTTAAAAAAAAAAAAATCATTACTTTTTTTGTTTTGATATTTTTATTTATTGAATTTTGATTATTACATACTCCTATCTATATATACTTCGAATTACTTGTTCAATCAATTTGTGTATCGGCATATAGGACTTCATCAAATCTTGTCCTCGAAGTATAGACGAACCAAATTGTCGAGAAGTGATAGACAAATATAGTAAGGTTAGTACACACACTGAGACATATTAATACACATGCATATGGATCAATAATGTTTGTCTATTGAGTTATTCTAGTTTAAAACCGTCTCATAGTAAATACATATATCCATTTTGTAGATCACCAAATCATTAAACACATACAACATAGCGGAGCCTTGCTACGATGTACTATATGAACCAGATTATCAATGCAGTAATTGCTTAGATGACGAAGATAGTCTTGATCTTCATTACAACAAAATACCAAGAAGAAGCTTAAATGTATTGAGAAAAATGAAGTCACTTCGTTCGTCAAGGAAACGAATATCATCACTTAACAGTCCAACTTCACTACAAGTTGGGAGCAATATCAGCACTCTCTGTGACGTAAGTATCGCAATGCTTGTTTCATATGCGATTGTAATAATTTATCGTTGTTAGTAGGACGGAATTTTCACTTCTCCTTTAGTAGAAATGTAGAATACTGACGTTAAATTAGTGTTGGGATTAGCATAAACTAATTATCAATGTATATATATCCGCGCGCGTTGTTATATTTTTGCTTTGATTTCAGGATGATATGTCTTCGTTCTTTTGGTTGAACAATGTGGAGGTCAGGAAAGCAATTCATGCTGCAGATGTAAGTACATATATGAATCCTTATCGCATTATTATTGGAACAATTTAACGAAATAGTACTCGAAAAAATAATGTTAAACAAAATGGGTGGAAAAAAAACTTGTTCAACCATATGGGGTGCACGTCACCCATATGT
>JBBYHQ010009916.1:0-11008 GCA_038382645.1 Spergularia azorica | reverse complement strand
TTGTCCTTCATTCAGATCATGAGGCTCTTAAGTATATTAATGGTCAACATAAGCTGAATCACAGACATGCTAAGTGGGTTGAATGTTTACAATCCTTCTCATTTTCTAGCAAGTATAAGGAGGGAAAGAGTAATGTTGTGGCAGATGCTCTGTCTAGAAGGTTTCAGCTGGTGTCCATCATGGAAAGTAGAGTGTTGGGGTTTGAATTTATGAAAGCATTGTATGGAGATGACCCTGATTTTGCTGAGGAATGTATACAACTAAGGGAAGGCAAAGAATGAAGTAAGAACAGGGAAAACAGATACACACTGCAAAATGGTTATGTGTTCCAGGGCACCAAACTTTGCATTCCAAAGGGTTCTAACAGGGATTTATTGATACAAGAAGTGCACTCAAGTGGTTTGGCTGGACATTTTGGGGTTCAAAAGACACTCATGATGCTATAGGAACAATTCTATTGGCCTAGGATGTTGGGAGATGTGCAGATGATTCTTAAGAGGTGTGGAACTTGTCAAAGAGAAAAAAAGTACATTTCAGGGGAGCAGTTACACACCCTTACCTGATCCTGATAAACCATGGGAGGATATTAGTATGGATTTTGTGGTGGCATTACCAAGAACTCAGAAGGGAAAGGACTCCATCATGGTTGTTGTCGACAGGTTCAGTAAAATGGCTCATTTTGTGGCTTGCAAGCAAACAGAAGATGCAAGTAGTGTAGCTGAGCTGTATTTTAGAGAGATCATGAAGCTGCATGGTGTCCCTAAGACCATAGTATCCGACAGAGATGTGAAATTCATGAGTTATTTCTGGAAAACCTTGTGGAGGCTTATGAACATCAGGCTCTTGTTTAGCACCTCTCACCACCCCAAAACAGATGGCCAGACTGAGGTTACTAATAGAACTTTGGGGGCAATCCTGAGGAGCATTGTCAAAAAATCAATGACTGATTGGGATCTCAAGTTAGCTCAGGCTGTGTTTAATTAATTAGGGTGTTACGTTTATTAATCATTTTGAGAGAATTAATAAGAGTCATTTTGGAAATTTGGTGAATTATAGACTATGTTACTAATTGGGTAATTTTGTTTTGGGAAGTTCTATAATTGGGTTATTGGACTTCGATCGGGTTTATGAATCACTCATCTCACCCGACTAATAAAGCCCGAACCCGAGTCTAACCTCTTACCCATTGACATAAATAAAAGGAAACCCTAGCTTCTTTCATAAATAGTCGGCCTCTTTCTCTCCCTCTCTCTCCTTTTCGTAGCCTCCACCCGCAGAAAATTCCCAGCATCACTGTATCAACTTCATACACACATAATTCTCTCATACAATCTCTGATTAGAGCGTGGTTGGTGGCGTTAGAACCGTGCTTTTGATACAAATTCAGGAACATGTATATAGTGCCAAGATTCCATTGGATGCTACTTGTGGAGGTGTTTTAGTGGAGCTGTGTCTATCTACCCCAGAATCTGTTCCGCCCCTCGGTATTTTAACTATTCCCGTCGACTCCTAAGGAATTTGAGGACGATATTTTGTGGAGATGTTCCTTACTCTAGTATTGACAATATATCAAAAATTAGTAAGACCTAGATCTAAGGATAAAAAGTTATATTAGATTTCGTGGGTAAACCCTAATCCTTGTTTATGGTTCAGTGTGAGATCAATTTCCGGTGATGCACTTAGAGTTTGTGGACGAAATTCGGAGGACACGTTCCTGACATTAACTTTAGGTCATACTCAATTTTGGTGGTCATACGATGTCGGAGGTAGAAGTTATCCATGTTTAACTACCATTGACTTCTTTAGATTCATGATATATTAGTTAATTTGTGAGATTATGGCTTATGGTTATACCTTGTGAATTAGGGGATCATCGATTGAGTTTGTGATTGATTGGGCGCCTAGATTGTGGATTCGAGGAGGTGTAGTTCATTGACTTGGTTATAAGAGTTTAATTTAAGAGTTAGCGTTGAAAGGTAAGAACGTTGTTTACACTCCTAAACACATGATCTAACCCACCATGATTATCATTCCATGATCCTAAGCTTATACTTCTATAACCATTGTTCATTGTACGCTTCTTATCACGTTTGTTCAAGCTATTTCTGTATTTGGTTGTACTAAAAAATAACCCTGCAGGCAACAAGCCTTTCGGCTCCATTAACCGGCCCTTCGGCCTCATTGTTCTCGGTCCGGCTCGGCCTCTCGGCCGGTTCGGTCATTCTCGGCTACTCGGCCTCTCGGCAGAGTATGTCTCTTGTTTCGTTGCTTCTCTTGTTGATTCGTTATTGTGAATGCGATATACTCAATTTTGTGTTGTTGTTGTATGTTAAAACGTTAAATGATGTGCGCTGAAATAATGTACCGTTAAAAGAATTAAAAGAAAGTATGATGATGATTACCACCTAGAGTAAGGTGACGCGGCCCGGACCGGTCACCTCTGTACCTTGGAATAAGGGAATCTGGGTTGGATTAGCTACCGACTTCCTAATAGGCTTACCTCCTAGAGGCTTCACATCTTACCTGGCCCTCTAGAGAGAGGTGTGCACACTTCAAGTCGTTAGGATATGTTTTGTACTACTCTAGCTCGCGTTGGTTCGAGATTATGGTGGCTGAGGGGTAGGAGCCCAGCCTTGACTAAATGTATGTAACGAGACCATTGGATCTCGTAGCGATATGATGATTATCGCATCGTTCTATTGTTATAACGTTCGTTTGTTATTTGTTAGCTACGCGCCTCAAAGCGCGTATCTTCTTTGTTCTTGTATTATATGATTTCTTACTCAGCCTGTATGCTGACGTTCTTCTTCTGGTTTGTTCCCTACCTTATTTTTGGGGCCTACGTCATTCTCGATGGCGTAATTGATAGGTCTTGAAGCTTTGGATGCTTGCTTGAGGAGTCGATTTGCATGTTGGGGATTTACAAACATATATTGAAACTTTATTTCTTTTGGATTATGTAATTTGAGTTTGGTTTTGAGAATTGTATTTCGACAGTTTTAAGACTTCTGCTGTTTCTTTCTTGTTTAGTTTGTTACAATTCTATATATTTCTTTGATCAAATTTTAGGGTTGTTACAGACACAGGAGAGAGAAAGTGTCTTGTTGAATAAGTTTTGTATTTTTGCCATTTGTTTATGGGCCGCTTTATGACATTAATTTGTTTATGGGCCGTGTTTGTTCTTTTTAAGTTATGGCACACGTGTCACGTTTTGGGCTGCATAAACACCTGAACCCAGGCTGGGGGGGGTAACCATTCTCTTGGTACCCCAAGGGTATAATAATATTTGTGTTCTAGTTAGGATTTTATCAAAGACATCATCATAACTTTTGATATAGTGATCAATTGCTTACCCAAGTTAAACATGATATCAAGCGGCGAGAATCTCATGAACTAAGACAATAAAACAGTTTCAGGACTTCCAGCCATTTGATCAGCTCTAGTCTCGACGTGTTTATAATTGACCTGAGTGAGATTAGACCGAACCCGACCTATTTGGCAGGTCCCTGTTCCTCTCCTTTCAAGGCTTTCACCCTGGCTTCGAGATCCTCTCCAGTTCTGACAGGAACTGAAAGATCCATTTCTTTGCTCTACAAGCTGCCACGTGCAGCCATAGCAAATCAAACGGCCCAAATTGCTTCCCCTTTAATCTCTTTTATCTCTCCTCTTATTGATCCGACAATAACCACCCCAAACAGCCACCAACAAAGCCACTGCCCACGGACGAATATAACCTCCCACCACCGGTCATCCTCATCGGAAACAACCCCATAGCCGGACAAGATGTCCAGTGACTCTGCTGGGGCTCTCAAGGGGGGTTGTTATTGTGGTGGTAAGTGGGTATCACATCCGATCTGGTTGCCGGACTTCATGGTCGTTCTAGTGATCGCCGGAGACGAGACATCGGTGCGCCGGCGGGGTATGCATGCGGGTAATTTGTGTGGCTGCTATGGGGAACTGGTGATGATTTTTGCAAGTTGCTTGTAGCTGGTGGATTGTGGGCTTAGGATGTATCACGGCCGTTTATAGGAACTGGACCTCCAGTTCACCCTGGTCGAAAGCCCTCTTAGCTTGTGGCCCACGATTCCGGGGCCCAGTTCTATTAAAACTCCCGCCAAATCTGAATTGGCGCCAGATCCGCTTCCCTCTTAAAACCTCTCTTTAACACTCCCGCCTTTCCTTACTCTTCTTCTCTCTCCTCATCCCCCAAAACCTCATCTCATCTCTCTCTTTTTCTTCTCTACAAACTCCAGGTTCAAGTCTTCCACTCTTCTCCAGCTCAGTTTTCACCAGGTAAATCTCATCCCCAATTATTTTGCTATTAGGGTTTTGGATTGATCTGAGATCAAAAGCTTCACAAGCTATTAGGGTTTTATTCCATTTCTCGAAGATGTCGAAAACCCAGATCGCTTTATTTGCTAATTGCATATGTTTATCCTATATTTGTGGGTTTTAATCGAAGATATCAGATTTACTGCACAAGTTACCCCTTTGTTTACTTGTATTGTCTTTTAATTTAATGATTTCGATTTGACGAAAAACGAGCTCAAAGTTGACAAGTTGTAATCTTGACACATTTTCTGGTATGTATTTGGGTTGTTGAAGGGCATGTAATTGGGTGTAAATCGGTTGCCCTCCCGTTTAAATTAATTAGTTAATTTTCGTGAGCAATCGAAAAATTACATTTTTCGCTAATCTTTACTTCCGTGTGTTAAATAGGGGTAATCTGTATTGATATCGATTCCATTTCTAATTGAAACGTATGTCTGATTGGAGTGGTACTTTGGCGTGCTTCTGTAATTGCTAATGCAATTAGTTTTGATCTGGGTAAAGTGTTCATATTTTGCTGGCTCAATGTCAATTATTTTTTTTGAGGTCGGCTCAATGTCAAAGTTGACACCTTGATCCTTTAACATTGGCACTACTGTATTACCTCATCATTGGCTGACTGTTTAAACAAAGCCGAAATCTTTTTGGGGCGGTTATTGGATTCTTCAAGAGACAATTGCTTCTTACATACAGTATGTTATGGTCTAAGGGTGGTAATGAGAAATCAGTTTGTGATTCTCTTAGTTCTTGGTTAAGATTTTTTTTTTTTTTTTGGGTTAAGGAAACCTAGGTTGATATGCGAGAACAAGACCAACCCAACTAATCATTTCGTATAAGAGAAGTACCAATTGGTTAAGCTTTGATCATAAGGTGTTTGAGATCTGATCTCTCATTTAGGAGCTCTGAAGTTGGCACAATAAGGAAAAATGCAATGCCACATTATTATCTGAGTTTCATTGTCCCTAATATAACAATGTCAAATGTTGAACAATGTGTAGCTTGGTTATCGTCATTTGGCCTTCTTACTGTTCGTTATTCTTTCATGTTGTTAGCTACATCTGTTTGGATATGCATTATGCGCATTTTCACTAAACATTAGATTGCTTGTTGTATGCGATAAGTATTCTCAAGGCTTTGTATGTTTTTGCTTCTTATAAATGATACGACAGGACTGCTATCTACATCAAATGGAGCTAAGGGGTTGTAGTCAAGTACACTTCATGTCTGTGATCTGGGATGGTGAAGTAATAAAGATGCACAACATTGCTCGAGGAAAGTCGGTGCTCAAGTTCAAGAACATTGAAGAAATCTATGCCTCGGATGGCTCAAATGATCAGGAATCACTGTCAAGACATCCTCCAAAAGTCGACAGGTCTTTAGCTTCACCTTATGGTGTTGATGAAGAAAAGACTGAGGTCAAAACTGAATGTATGGAGGAAGAAACTGATCTTGACTTTGGTAAGATAACTTTGAAACAGCTTCGAAAAACCTGCAAATCGAAGAAAAGGAAAGCTCCGTTGTCTGTTAAATTGGCAGCTGTAAAGCTAGAAGATAGCAACTTGCCTTGTGAAGAGGATGAACTTGAGTTAAAGGAAACTCTTATTAGTTGGAAGCGGAAGGTGCTCAAGAAATCAAAAACCAAGAAGAAGAAGAAATCGAAACGTTGCTCATTATCCTCTGAAACTAGCAATTCAGGTAGTATATCAGAGGATGATACATCACCTAGTCTAGCTCTGATTGATATCAGCAGCGAAATGTATAAGCCTCTACAGGTCAAAGTAGAAGACCCTGAACCTGAGTTCGTGCAACCGCAAGCCTTGAGCTTCATTCTTAGTGATGAATATGGGAGTTCAACAAGTGAAATGGCAGAAACTTTTGAATTCTATCAATCAGATCAAGATCTCGAGACAGATTTAGGAGATCTTCAGAGGGGTCATTTAACTCAAGCTTCTCAGGAATATGCAGTCCAGCCCAACTCAGTAGACACATCAGAATGTGCTCTCAATGAAATTTCATATGAACTAATAGACCAAATGGGGCACAATCTTATTAATCCTGAAAGTTCCAATTTTGAGGAAATTATGATGATAGAGGGTCCAAAGGTAATTGACCAGTCATCAGTTTGCAGTGGTTCAGAATTTCAGAAAGAAGAAGATATGCCCGATCCAATGACGTGTGATGATTCTCCAGAAAGAGTTTTGTCTGTGTGGCATCCCATTGTTTTCCATGATTCTTGTTCTCATTCTGATGACAATAAACTTCCTACAGCCAATGGTGTGGCTTCCCTGAATAAGCTTACACCTGTGATTGATGAGAAATATTCATTAGTAGCTGATTTCACTTGCGCGGAGTTGCAAGCTGGTAATTGTCAAAATGGGGGTATCGAGGAAGAATCGTTCGTAAGAAGTCATATAGGGGATTCAACAGGGCAATATAACAAAATTTTACCTTCAGCGAACTATGTGACATCCATTCCTAACACCTCATTTGTGAATGAAGACAAATGTTCATCAGTTGATGATCATATTGCTTCTCTATCTAGTTCTGCTATTCAGCCAAACACTGTTAGTGAAGAACTGACTGGATCAGCAACGAGTAAAGGAGATGAAGATTCGGTGATGCCACGTCATCCTGAAAGACTATTTTCCGCGAGAAAGGTAATGAACGGCCTAAACTGGCCCGTCAGACCCCCGCTCCCTTTCCCTTGCTGCTGTAATGTTGAACTAATGAATCATTTTGTGTCTTTGCAGATCATTTCTCCAACTTCTCAGGAAAGGCTACGCAAGGCTATGAATGTTGATGAACAAGATGACGTTGAGACTCATTGTAAGTGTGAAATAAAAAAGAATACTTCTGCTAATTATAATATCGCACTTATCACATGAAATTTAAATAAGTACTTTTGATGTGTATAGTGCTATATGCTCTCTGGTACGAAGAAGTCATTCTCTGTTAACCCGAGTATAGCCACTTAAAGTGTCTTTGATGCTGGTTTTGCTAGGCAAATGAGTCTCCTGATTAGATCGACACTTGTTTCACGTCTTGATCACAGAACCTTGATAATGACTTGTTGAAAGTTCTAACGCAAACCTTAAAGAAGGCACTTGAATGGTTTATCTATTGTTATAGTATATTGTTGGAACTCAACTGACTATTTGCATTTTTTTTGTTATTGTTGTTTTAGCAATGAATTTAATCAGGGATTCTAACTATTTTGCCTTTAACAGCTTGTAAGGAGAAGCTACAATTTGAAGAAAGTGAGATTAGATTTTCTAATCAAAGGCCAGGTGTTAAGAGAGCTCGATTTGTATGTAGTTCGGAGAAGCCTGAGATAGTGAACACGACAAGGATACGAATCAAGAGTAGGCATAGAATGACAAAAAGTATAGATGAGAGAAAAGTTTCTCACTCAAGGTGTGCTGTCAAGGGTACTCAAGGATCTCCTACATCACAAAGTGTTAGCAACATCTTCAGTTCTGTTCAAATGTGCTCTCAAAATGCCATAGCATTTTCACAGCGTCAAGTACATGATATTCAACGCCTAGCTACAAAGCTTGTGGAAGGACTGCAGTCAATGAAATCCATAGTTGTAGATGCGATGCAGCATGAGTCCAGGACAGGTTCAAAATCCAGATATAACACAAATCAGGTAATGAACAACTGCAATCGCCTTTTCTCTTTTGTTTGTTCTTAACTTCTTATAATCTTATGGCACAATCAGTTTGGGTAAAGACAACTTACTGTCTTGACAAGATTTTGTTTCTTTGAAAGAATTCTTTGTTTGATTTCAAATTTGGTGAGTTAATCTCAAAGAATAAACTTTAACAATTATGTCATGTACAAAGATATAGGGGATACCGCTGAATGAATTACCCCCTCTCCCTCCCCCCCCCCCCTGCTCTCCTTCATAAAGAGCTCGTTTTGGATGGCTAAAGGGTTTGTGTAAGCCTGTAATTTCCTTATTTTGGATGTCCGGTACTTTGTCCACTTTCCCCGAAGCCAAAGATATATTGGTTTCCCTGAAATTGGGATGTAATCACATAATAGGAGATTAAAATGGCTCATAAACCCTAGCTAATATCTTTTTTCCTCTAACAAAGTAGCGAATATTGAATAGGGTCAAGGGTCTCACTTGCAAAGAGCCTCTCTGTGTATGTCCTACCTCGCTTACCCTGTTCCAAGTTCGAACCTTGTCATAGGAACTAGGACAATAATTTTGCCTGTCTGTTATTGTTACAGCTGAGAATTTTAACTATTGCAAATTTCAAAAGCTGCTAGTGATGGTTAATAGAATTCCTTCTGTGTGCACTGAGCAGTATGTCTAATAAAAAAACTGGTTAAGCATTCCTGTTTTTTTTATTTTCACAGTGCAGTATCTCCTCGCTGTTTTCTATTTAGACTATCTTCTCATCGAGCAGATTTCAGGATGTTAATTGTTGTTCGTTTGAACTTTGTTGCATGAGGGCTCATGTACTTTTTCTTAAGCATTACATTTTGTAGCATAATACGTAGTATGACATATCCATAACAGACTAACTCATGCAAAAAAATAACCAAAACTCGAAAACAGAATGCATATGCATCAGTCACAGAAATTCTCATCAGTTTGAGTATTTTTTTCAGGCAAGGTTAGCTGTGGAAAGTGTTGGAAAGCTAGAGATGACTACCCAAAGGTGGCTTGCCATAATGTCAAGGGACTGCGATCGTTTCTGCAAAATAATGGTTGGTAATTTACTGTATTAGGCACAGACTGATTTCCATGATGCTTCATACTTTCACTTATATTAACATCATAACTCTTGACACAACAGAGTGTAGCTGAAGCAGATGCTTCTCCTGAGAAACCCAAGACAGAAAATCTGTCTCCCCCCACAAAAACTGCCCCCAAAGAGAGAAAAATCATGTTTGCTGATGAAGCAGGAGAGAGCTTATGTAAAGTCAAGGTCTTCAAGAAGTTCGAGACTGACATGGATGTCGATACTCCTCTCACATCTCAATGCAGCAAGGGATAAGCTAAGAGTGCCTATCCCTGTGCCCTTGTCCATCTTGTTTGTATATTATAATTCCCATTTGTGATTTATAGTGAAAAACTGAAAATATGCATTGCAAATTTCCAGTTGTACGTCTTTCTTGGTCGATTCTCGATACTCTGAGCCTCATGTAATAACGTATTAGTAAGAAATGTACACTCTTTCCCATCACATCAAATGAGAAATGTTCTTCCTCGGCTATTCTAAATTTTTAATCTGTCATTAACATTGCATCTTAGTTTTATGCTAGAACCAGTTTTCGTATTTCCTGTGGGCAATTGTTCCTCATTTCGTTCAATCTGCTCGTCCAATGGACCATAGCTGTCAGAAGTCAGAAGTATGTTCTCACAGCAACACTGAACACAGTATATAAAAGATTATTATGCTAGCTGATCTATGTAAAACACATTTTCACTACTGTCTACTCCACAAAACTCCAAGTTTCAAAGCAATGAACACTGTCACACTCTGCTGCTCAACTCCCTCGTCAAATCCCCTTCCTGCATCCCAGCCATCTCCGTCTCCTCCTCCGCAGTCAAAATTCGCCATTTCTCGGAGAAATGCAGCTTTATCCCTATCCGCTGGCGCTCTCTTTCCTCTTGTTTGGCTCACTACTGCACCACCTTCTTTCGCTTTCGACTTCCGCATCTGTGCGTTTCAGACAATCCTGTACTCCTCCTTTCATGGTTTCGGCAACATTAAGCAAATACTAATGTCAATGTGTGGAAATGATATATTTTTTCAGCAGGACCTAAAGATTGGTTGAAGGAGCAGAAAAAGAAGTCGGTCAAATACATTTTAGCTCCCATTGTTGCCTCCAGAGAAATCCTTAGCCATGCTCAGAAGTTGCTTCGTATGTACCCAAAATATGTTTGTTTTCATCATTTTTCGATGTTTATTCTTATCGTCGCAACTGATAGGTTCTTGTTTTTGTTGACATCTATAGTGGAGAAGGATTCTGGGATTGAGCAAAAGGATATGGACGAAATTCGGGCAATGCTGAACTCTTCTGCAAGGGATTGTGTTGTTGAGGATAGGAGTTCTGTGGTCGCATTTCAAGCTCGAACTGGCGTAGAGGTTAGATTCCAAGGTTTTTTTTTTTTTTTTTTTCAAAAAAAAAATAATAACTTATGTTTTTTTTTATTAAGAATATTTAGGTGAAGGATGCTATGGTCACTCTCTAAAAAGAGTGATCAAAGACACTCTATCTTTTATTGGCTATTGAGCAATAAAATATTCATCTACTTATAGCATTAATTGCAACAAACATAAATTACAACCAATTAAAAGTGGAGTGTTCATTATCACTTTCCCAAAGAGAGTGACCATAACATCTCCCTATTTAGGTTAAACCTAGTGTAGAACAAACCTATTTCATCCTCTCGGATGATTGAGGATAGAGTGAGTGAAGGACTCTCAAACCACCTCATAAGAACTGAACAATTATGGGCAAGTTCCGCATAAAGTCCGCCACTTTGCTCGCCTCTCTATAACAATGAAAAAAATGAACTTTTTTTTAAGGGCTTGCTTGGAATGGGAGTAATTATTAGGGGGGTAATAGAAGCTAAAATTAGGGGAAAATGGTAGAAATGGTGGTGGTAGAGGGAGGAAATAAGGGGTAGAGGAGGAACTATTACCCCCATATGGGG
>JBBYHQ010009856.1:0-35435 GCA_038382645.1 Spergularia azorica | reverse complement strand
CTAATTAATCAAACACTTCCATATCCTCAAAAACAGCATTGTTTTCGAGTCATAATTCTTTTGATTGATTGTCTTGAGTTATCATCACCATTCCATCTGACGTAGTCGACATCAAGAATTCCCAGAAAAATGAAGAACATTGCTAATCAATCCACACAATTACTGGGTCTGTGCATCAAAAAGAGAGAAAAAAAATGCAAGAAATGGTGAAGAAAGAAGATGTGAAGTTAGATAAATGGGGTTATGGGGTTAAAACTTCATCTGATCAGTGCATTTCTGCTATTAATGAATACTATCACCAGGTTTACTTCTTTGTTACGCTTTCCTGCAAATTTTATTTCATTTGAATTCATATTGTTTGAATCAAATATTAAATAATTTGTTTTTGAAGTTGGATTGAATAGTTTGTTGTTGTTGTTGGATTTTGCATGGAATAAATTGGTGCTTGGATAATAATTATTGGATATAAACTTGTAATTGAAGGTGCTAAGTTATGGGAGAAAGAAGGTCATAATATTGGAGGCAGCAGTACATGATGAAAAGTGTGTTTTGGCCAATATATTGGCTGCCCAATACCTGGTTGCTAGTAAATCACCTAAAGTTGCAACCTTTGTTGAAGCTGCGAAATCGAATTATGTAATAAACCCATATCTTTCTACTTTTTGTGATTTGTATGATTAATTGATGGTTTGGGTTGGTTCTTGTTCTGAATTTTGAGGATTATATTGTTTGTGTGATTTAGGATGAAGCAACGGATTATGAGAAAGCGGTTTTTGATGCTGTGTCTTACTCGATCTCGAATAATAGGGATGATGATATTGCTCTAACCTTGTTCCACAAGGTACAATTTATGCTCTAACCTGCTGCTTGATTAATTGTTAGAAGTTTCCGACCTTTTATGTATGTGAAGATTCGCTCTACCAATTGAAACCGAACTCTTATATCTTGTGTTTTCTAACTGACAGCTATTAAGTAAATTTCCAAGAGACCTGGTTTCTTTGAGGAGAGCTCAATCACTATGTTTCTCTCTAGGGCAACTAGGTCGTTCTGTTGATATAGTTCAGGAGGTACTTTATCATCACTTCATTACATGATAAGCTAGCTTAGAGTATTTAACGAAACATATATATCAGGTGAATGCCTAATGCTGTTGAAGTATGTAGGTTCTACCCGAAAATGAAGGGCAGAGTTACGTATATGGTATGCTTTCTTTTCCCTCTATTGAACTTGGCCTCATGGAGGATGCTGAAAGAGCTGCAAGAAAAGCACTTGAGATCAACCCGCTAGACTTTTGGGCACAACATTGTGTAAGTTTTCGTTTGGCAATTGTATTTTGACTGAACTATAACTCCTATGTCTCGGATGCCATATCAGCTGATCCATTTTCTTGTTATTGTCTCAATGCAGTTATGCCATGTTCTGCAATTTGAATGTCGTTTTGCAGAAGCTGTGAAGTTCATGGAGGAATGCTCGCCTTCATGGGATTCTTGTTCACCATTCATGTATGCATTACATACACTGCCCATCTGTTCTGCCATGTTGGTCATTCGCCTTGTATTGATGTGAGGTGGTCTTGCCCAATTTTCAGGTATACACACAATTGGTGGCATCTTGCTTTATGTTACTTGGAGGCTCATTCCGCTCTCAATGGAGTACTAAATATATATGACAATTGTATAATGAAGGAACTAGACAGACCTGATGCAGGCCGTCATGAGGTTTAATCATCTTCACTTTTGTAGGAGTAGTATATATTGCATACTTATTATATGTCTCCTAACTCCTTATCTTTCTTGAACTGTTTAGATGTGCATGAATGCTTTGGCATTGCTGTTGAGATTAAATGTACGAGGTGAAGTCAGTCTCGTTCAGGATCGTCTGAAGGCTTTAGCGGATCTTTTGATAGATCAAGTGAGTTAATGCCTAGTGTGTTAGACTGTTTACTCGTGGATTTTGCATTTTCTAGCTAAGCAGCAGCATGCAATATGTCAAGTATGTAACTTGGAGATTGATGCACTTCTCGTACAATAACTAACATCTGGGTTTCCTGGCTTTGTTTAGGCTACATGGTTTTTTGAGTGGAAGCTTGATTTGCTCATATTATGGGCCTTAGCTAGTATGGAACAGCATTCGGCAGCTCAACAGTTGCTTGAAGGTTTGAGGGTCAGGTTAGAATTGGGAACACTTTCTTCTGACAGTTTAACTTTTCTGCTACTGGTTATCCAAAATATAGTATCAGTTGGTTTTACTTAAGTTTCTCGGTTTGTAGAGTGACCAAAATGAATGAGAAGAAACGGAAGCTGATGCTGAAGCCATTCTCCGTATGTTAATTTTAACCTCTTTTCCTGACATCTTTATCTTCATTACCGTATACACTGTTGGTGTTGAAATTCACATTTCCGAAAATCACTGAATTACTAGCTTTTGAATTAATTATCTGCTTTATCAGCTTGCTGAAGCTATGTGCGAGTATGGTAAAGGTAATGACGAACATACACTAGAGCTTTTCGGGGTTGATTTTGACATCAATGATTACAAGGCAATAGGGGCGTCTGCTGAGCAGCTCGAAGTGTTCAGCGAAATGTGGTATACTTTACTACTGAGCACAGGACAAACTGCAAAAGGTTCAACCTTCTTCACAACAGAGTTTTGATTAGACTAAATCATTTTGATTTTTTTTTACCTTGCAATTAACTTACAAATTCATGCTCTGACAGCGATTGAGGTCGTTGAGAGACGACTACTTAAAGAGAGTACACCCTTTTTGTGGCGTCTACTGGTAAGCATTCCCGACTAATGCACCATGCGCCTTCAATGGGATAAGTTTAGGCCTCGAAGATTGATTTTTCCTCTTGTATCATCGGTTGTATTTCAGGAGAAAGCGTACCGCCTGACAGGCAGGCCGGAGGAAGCTGGAAACGCAGCTAAGAAGGCGGAACATCTTGAAAATTCCTGAGTCAGATAGCCTAGTGAACATTTCATTCTTGCTTATATACACTGTGATGACCAGTTAATCTTAAGTCATCTGTAATCTAGGAAAAAAAATGTATTGCCAGTGACAACATGCACCAAATTTTATCGGGCATGTTGACCACATTGGCAATTAGAAAACTTAGAAAATCTGCCAGTCGCATATTGGTATTAGAAAATATGCGCAAAGGCAAATGATACGCCTAGGATTTTGTCAAGGTTTCGAAAACAAATATTTGTGTTTTCGATTACACTATGACGACTTTTATCTATATAATAATTTTTTTCGAGTTATTCTTCATTGAATGATTTTCACTTTATTTTTTTTTCATTACATACTCGATCATTCAATCTTAGACAAATTGATATTTAAACCATTAAATCAACCTTGACGTGTTGAAATCCAGATCACCTTCCAAAAGAAAAGCAAGAAGAAGGACAAAAATTCAAAAAAGGTGAGAAATCATACGAATACGATGATAAATTAGTTAGGTGTACACACTACTGAACTACAAGACGAAACCTCTTAGACAGGTCATGTATTTTTATGTTCATCCAACAAACACCCATATAACTTGTCCAACTGAAGAACAAAGGCACACCAAAGTCTAAGAAACTTACATTAGAAGACACAAAAAAAAAAAGATTAATGGGTAGTAAAAAAGAAGAGGTGAAGTTAGACAAATGGGGTTATGAAGTGAAGACATCTTCTGATCAATGCATTTCTGTGATTAATGATTACTATTACCAGGTTTTTTTTACTTCTACTTGATTGTCTTTTATAAAGTTTTTGTCTTTGGTAGAAAATGATTAGGTGGGGGAAGGCCGAGTCCGGAAACGGATAGGATTACATAGGGCGACAAAGTTATAATTCGCTAACATGTTTATAATTGGATTATGAGTGATTAATTAGTTGCTTGATTAATGAAACTTGTGTTTGAAGGTACTAAGTTATGGGAGAAAGAGGTCCATCATATTGGAGGCACCAGTTCATGATGAGAATTGTGTTTTGGCCAATATTTTGGCTGCCCATTTTCTGTCTGCTACTCACTCTTCCAAAGTTGCAACCTTTCTTGATGCTGCAAAATTCAATTATGTAATTTCTCACTCCTCTCCTTTTGTTTTTGGGGGGAATTGTATGATTAATTGATTTTTTTTGGTTGGTTGTGTTTCTGAGTTCTTATGATTATGTGATTATGTGGGTTTTGTATGATTTAGGATGAAGCAACGGATTATGAGAAAGCGGTTTTTGATGCTGTTTCTTACTTGATCTTGGATGATAAGGATGATGATGTTGCTCTGAATCTGCACTTCAAGGTACAATCTTTTCTGATTTTTGATAAGTTTGCTATGGTTTTGGTCTAATTGAGTAGTTGAGTAAAAATGTAAATGTCAGCTAGGGGTAATTTTATTTGGACCGAACTGGTTAGTGTTGGGCGATAAACTGATTAAGTTGCGTACATCTGAACCTCCTTATGCCTCGGTTTTATGATCAACTAGAACAACCAAGCCTTAGTTCCAAAATGACCAATTACACTCGACTTAATTTGTTGTTGCGTGAAGGAATGTGGGGGAAGAAAAAAAAAAAAAGAATCTTATGCTGGAGTATTGTAATTAATCTGTTGTAGAACGACTGGCTAGTGGCTATCGAAAAGGATTAGTTTTATCTTATATGGATAACGTCAATGTATCAGAGATTCTGAACCTTCAAAGAGTTTGATTAAATTCTCTGGTCCCCCATTTCTTGGGTGAATATGATGGTGTTGCTTTAATTTGGAATCTTACTAGATACAAGTATTCGGCCCATTATCGTACTTCAGGTGGTGCTTTATTGTTTAAAGATTCTGAATTTCTGAGCTTTTACGTTTGTGTGAAGATTATCTCAACCAGTTTGAGATGTGACACACACTGACATATTTTACGATTTTTAACTGACAGTTATTAGCTGAATTCCCAAGAGACCTGGCCTCTTTGAAAAGGGCGCAACTTCTATGCTTCTACATGGGGGAACCTAGTCCATCCCTTGACCTTGTCCAGCAGGTACTATGTTATCAGTTGAAAAGTATCAGACTGTAGGCTTGTAATTCAATATGTACAAGCGTCTGATGCTGTTGAACCGCATAGGTTATTCCAAAAAATGAAGGAGAGAGTTATGTATATGGTATGCTTGCTTTTCCTTACCTGGAACTTGGCCGTATGGAGGATGCTGAGAGAGCTGCAAGAAAGGCACTTGAGATCAACAAGCTAGATTTTTGGGCACAACATTGTGTGAGTCTCTAATTCTATCTGTTATCCTCTGTCTAGGGAGCTATGTTGGCTGATCCAGTTTCTTGCCAATGCGACTGTCCATGACAGTTAATCCATTTTCCTTTCTCAATGCAGCTATGCCATGTTCTGCAGTTTGAATGTCGTTTTGCAGAAGCTGTGAATTTCATGGAAGAGTGCTCGCCTGAATGGATTTCTTGTGCTTCATTTATGTGTGTACTACACTGCCTTCTATTCTGCCATATTGGTTTATTCCCTTTGTTTTAATTTGACCGATGATCTAGTGACTGATATTTAGGTACACACACAATTGGTGGCACGTTGCTTTATGTTACTTGGAAGGCCATTCCCCGCGGGGAAGAGTTTTAGATATATATGACCACTCTATCATCAAGGAATTAGATAAACCTGATGCTGCACGCCCAGAGGTTACATCATCTTCACTTCTGTAAAGTTTTTCTTACTTGATTATGTATCTCTTTACCTATCTGTAGCTGTTGTAGGTTTACGTAAATGCTTTGGGGTTGCTGTTGCGATTACATGTACGAGGCGAGATCAGTCTGTTGGAGGATCGTCTCAAGACATTAGCAAAACTTCTAACAGATCAAGTGAGTGAATGCTTAATGTTTTAGATTGATAGTTCATGACATGTTTTACCAAGCAGCAGCATAGAACATCTGGTGTAGGACATTAGTGAACACTAATACCTTGCAACTTGAGGAGGTGTCAATATTAGGTTTACCCGTCTTTCTTACATCCTACAAATTCCGTTTTTGGGCTTACAGAGTTACGCTCTGTCACAGCTCTCTTCTACCAAGGGTGTTTAGAACTACTAACTACTAAGTTGCCAGGATGCTTGTGTATGCATTTCCTATCTGGTAGGCAGCTTTTTTTTTTTTTTTTTTTTTTTTTTTTGCATTTATTTTGCATTCTTGTTATGGACAAGTTACTAAGAGACTGTTCAGCTTTTGAAATAAATCCCATCTCTATGGTGCATTCAGGGAAACAAGTACAGTAACTAATTCTCGGGTTCCCTATATGTGTGTAGGCTGTTTGGTTTTCAGAGTGGCAGCTGGATGTATTCATATTATGGGCCTTAGCTCGTACTGAGCACGTTTCTGCAGCTCAACAGTTACTTGAAGGTTTGAGGCTCAGGTTAGTCCTCAGAGCTTCTCTTCTCACGTTTCTCTTCTCTTCTATCGATTATTAGACATGAACTGGCAGCTGACTTTGGTGAACTTTGTGTAGAGTGTCCACTATGAATGAGAAGAAACAGAAGCTGATGCAGAGGGCACTCTCTGTATGTTGATTTTCCACTTTCTTTTCCTAATTTTTGTGTCTTAGTTGCTGTTAATGAGTTCCCTCATGATCTGATAGTGCTGAAGTTTGCATACAGAATCAAATTCACTTTATTATGAGCTTTGATGGTTGTACAATCTGATAGATTAGGAATGAACTGTTTTATTCAGCTTGCAGAAGCCCTATATGAGTATGGCAAGGGTAATGACAAGCGTGCACTAGAGCTCTTTGGCGCAGATTTTGATGCCAATGGCTGCAAGGTATTTGTAGTCCTATGTTTCAGCGTGACCCTTGATTAGAACACTCCTCTTATGGACACATACCTGTTAGCAACATCAAAAACATGTCCACTGTTTCGTCACTGCTTTAATCTGATGCTGTAACGCTAACGGGTTTTTTTTGGTCTTGCTGTAGGCAATAGGGGCGTCTGATGAGCAACTCGATGTGTTTAATGAAGTTTGGTATAGTTTGCTGCTGAAAACTGGACAAGCTGCCAAAGGTTCAACTTACAGCATCTGGCTATTCTCATATTCAATTTCTTCATTTTAATTAACTAGACATTTGTGCCATTGGCAGTGATCGAGGTTGTTGATAGACGACTCAAGAACAGGGATGGTGTGCCGTTTTTGTGGCGTCTACTGGTATGTTAATCTATCATGTACCAAACCCTTCAACGTTCTATCTAATACTTTTGAGGTCAATGATTTATGTTCTCTTGTTGTCGATGATTGTAATACAGGAGAAAGGTTACTTGATGGCGGGAAGGAAGGAAGCTGCAACCGCATCTGAGAAGGCAAACAGTCTTGAGAAATCCTATTTCAGATAGCCAAATAGTGAACTTTTTCTGCTTGTTGGACTGACAAACATTTGTAATACACCTGTGTTCTACCAGTTGATATACAAGGAGTACCCAGTGATATGAATAATGAACCCACCAGAACAATATCCTGCTAAATTCTACTCCTTATAACAATTAAACAAACAGTGTAATCTACATGCTACCTCTGCATTTTAGGTTTATGTTTTGGCCTGAACAACCTAAAGAAACGGAAAGAGTACATCATCGGAAGGCCTTCAAGGATGGGTAGAGAGGCCTCGAATGCTCCGGTGAGTATACATTGGTAGGATCAGAATGATTCAGAGGAAAAGATCAAAATCAAGTGCACATTTCACAATTTACAATCATTAGGTACACTTCACTAATCATACTTCTCAATACATTTCCATTTATGATGATTTCATGATGCATAATCCAAACATCTTTAATAATTACATCCAAAACTCAAAATCAAGTGACCAATTACACTACATAGTACACTTTGAATGAGATATTTTTGTGGTAATAATAACATTAGTACTAATAGTACAAAACAAAGAGGCCATCAAATTTCTTCAATCATCCCCACCCTTTTGTCTTTGCCCCCATCATATAATTTCAAACACTTCATTATCAAATCAACCCCACATCTCAAAACCATCATTTTCCCCAAATTTTGACTTTGCATTTTCTTAGATCATGTCTCATCCCCAGCTGGGACAACCACCACATTGGCATTGGACCCTCTCACCCCACGGGTCCGGGTCCATATCCGTCGCAGCTCCACCACAACCTCCTTTGCGTTCGGCCTGTCGTCTTTATCGGCCGCCACGCACTGAAACGCCAATTCAGCTACGGCTGCCACGCTTTCCTCCACGGCCGCCCCCTCGGCCACCAAAACCCGGTCCACAACCTGGTCCAACAGCCCAATTTGTATCTTGGCCACCACCATATCAACCAATGCCACCTCCCTTTTTTCCCTCCTTTGATCAACCGCTTTCAACCCGGTTATCAACTCCAATAAAACCACCCCAAAGCTATACACATCACTCTTCTCAGTCAACCTGAACGACTTATGGTAATCCGGGTCTAAATAACCCGGAGTACCCTGCGGTCCGGTCCAAACACAACCGGAAGACGAACCAGACAACTCCCCGGACAATTTCGGATTATCCGAATAAACCAACAACCTCGACAACCCGAAATCCCCAACCCGAACCCGCATACTCTCATCCACAAATATATTAGATGTCGTAATATCCCTATGAACCACCGGCGGCTGGACCGAAAAATGTAGATACTCAATCGCAACAGCAATCTGCAATGCGATATCAACCCGGGTCTGCCAACTCAACAAACCCGAAATCTTCCGGTTCGACCCGTGCAAATGATCCGCTAAAGTGCCATTAGGGATATAATCGTAAACCAACAATAACCCCCTCGGGTCACTACAGTACCCATGAAGCTTCACCAAATTCGGATGCTCAATCGAAGAAAGTATCAATATCTCGTTACAAAACGACTTCGAAGACACCGCTTTTCCACCAACGGTAGCGTAATGGTTACGATGAAGGTATTTGACCGCAACAATACGACCATCGAATAGCTCCCCTAGATAAACCGACCCGAACCCACCATCCCCAATCTTCCTCTTCGGGTCAAACCGGTTCGTTGACGCTTCCAACTCCTCGTAAGTAAAAACCGGCGGAAGAAGGGATGCGCAGCGGTGTCGGTGTAGAAATACGGTTGTCGGATCCTCCAAACTTTCGGGTCCGGTAACCCGTTTGTTTCGGACCACAATGTAAGCGAGCACGAGAAGACCAAGTAGACAGACCATCACCACAACTAACGAAACAAGCTTCACCCTCTCCTTATGCTCCCGGACCCACACCGCCGACGAGAACCCGGTGGCGGTTGCGGCGGTTTTGTTCGTTGCATTGTTGAGTATGCATAAAAACGGTTTATTCGGGTCGGATGAATTGAACCCGCAAGCAGCTCCGTTTCCGGTCAGCTTGCAGTCGCGACACCGGGTAAAATATTCGTCGTTGACGCCGTCAAATTCGACGGAAATGCCCATTTTGAGAACGTCATCCAAGTAACCGAGTACGTCACTATGACAGCCCTGCTCGGATATACCCGGGCCGGGTCGACCCGTTTCGCATACGGGTTCAAGTAACCGAAACGGACGCTTCACTAGAGCGCATTCCCAGGGGCAGAGGCTGCAGTTGGGGAGAGAGAGATTCGGTGTGGGACAGGGTTTGAGAAGAGAGAGTCGTGAGCAGGAAGAGTCGGAGACTTTGAATGGAGTGTTGGTGAAGTTGAGGGGTATTTCGGGGATTGAGGAGTAACGAGAGGGGCAAAATGGGGAAGAGGAGTTTTGTTTTTTTGTTGGGTGTGGGGAGAGAGTGAGGGTGGAAGAGTCAGAGTCATAGCGGAGGAGAGAGAAAGAGAGGTTGTTGATGGTGAGGAGAGAGAGTGATTCGGTGCAGTTGAGGTGGAAGGCAGGGTGGCCGCAACCGTCGACGGTGGAAAATGGGTACGGCGGTGGCGACGTATTAAATGGTGGGCAAGATCTACTAGCTTTAGTAGTACTATGACAAGTGTTAGTATTAGTATTACTAGTAGTAGTAGCTGTTGATGATGAAGATGATAGTAGTAGTAGCGTAATGAAGAAGATGAGAATCATAGTAGGAGTAGTAATGGGTAAGTGGAGTTGGGAGAGTGTTGGTACTATGAAAGAAGGATGAATGTTGGAGTTGTCATCAATGGAGAGAGAGAAAGAGAGAGATCTAAATCTAGAAAGAGAGAGGAGAGAGAGGGGGTCACGTGGGGTTGAGGTTGAGTGAGGGGGATATGGAAGAGGAGTGAACAATGAAGTAGAGTTATTTTATTTAATTTAATTTTATTTTTTTGGGTGGGTGGGTGAACAAGGTCTTTTTACTTTTGTTGTTGTTTTGTTTGAATGAATGAATGAATGAATGTGTAGTCTTTGTTTATGTTTATGTTTCCCTCTGTAATGGGGGAGGCTTTGGTGAGTGTGATGGAAGAGGAGTCTTCAATATATTTTCTTGGAGAATGCAATTTAAATATCACACTAATCTACTCCATTCGTTTAGGACTTCAGGTGAAACGTAACATCATTTCTCGGGTATTACCTCTCACTGATGAAAAAAATCATTTGAATGAATGCTTAAAGATAAATGAGGAACGACTTGTAAGTTGGATAATCGATTGAATGCATATACTAACATGAGTACATGACCACTTGATTGAGTACTTGACAAGTTGACATGATATGAGATTATGAGACTTACTTAGTTTTTAGACATATTAATTTCAAACTATTAAGATATGATATTGTAAAATCTTATTACGAATACTTTGCTATGTGTAGTACAATCAAACTCAAACTCGGATTTAGACTAAACTCTGCAAAATGTCAAAATGAATACTGGTTGAATGTAAGTTGGATGCTTGAAGCAAACTCTCTCATTGAATCGATAAATGTAGGTTTGTGGTCTTTTAGTAGTTTTTTAAGGACAAGTTTCACATTTAGGTAGGAGGTAGTTGAAAACTCACGTCTTTTCATAATTTCATAAGCCTAACAAAAAAATAAAAATGTAAAAGAGTTCTAAAATAGTGGGGTTGTTGAACTTGGATGAGCTCAAATGGAGACAGCAATTTGAGTTTGTCAAAAGAGTGTGGAGAAATCCAATTTACACATATTCCGTACTAGACTAGTAACCATCAAGCGCACCAAAATCCTGCTTTTTTTGACATTGAAGTCATTGGTAATTTGGTATCATACAAATGATTAGATTCACATTTCCACTACGCACAAGTTTTTCATGTAATGTTGCATATTCTAATATTAAAGCAATTTTTTGGTAAACATTTTTAGTGAAGGATGAATGTTACACTTCTAGGATGCTGACTGCTGATTTTTGTGGTTTATAGAAGTGTATAATTTATACTCAGCAGTGTAAAGTTGCACATAGTGCGAGTGAGAACTTTCTTTTGAGGAGGATTTCACGGCACTCGGAAGATCGGGTTTGACATATTTAGATATGGAGTAACTCGAGTAAGGTTATTTTACAATTGCAAGGTGCTAAAAACGAATTGTATATGTTCTTTAAACGGTTATTCTACTGTGTGTCTCAAGGCATGTTAAAAGTACATACATTTACCTTGTGTATGTGATATTCTCAATCGAAAAAACAAAGTATCACTAATTACAATCATGTAATTAAGTCTAAATTAACATGTGTAATGTGTTATTAGGGCACACGATAAAAGAAAATCCTTAATAGCTAGTACTAGTTTAGGGGTTCGGCACTTCGGCTCACGCACGTGTTAGCGTGTGTTTTTGTCTGATTTGGGGCTTTCCATTTTGGCCTAACTCTGTGGATTATATATACTCCGTACTTTCACACTGGCAAATTCGACCACATTTGTTGAAGGTAGTCTGCTCTTTTCAAACTTGCTTTTACCATGGATAGCTTTTCCGTAAACTTGTGAGATTATGGTCCATTTTTTAAACTAGCCCAACACTATACACTTGGACCAAACTCTTGGACTCTTGGGAAAGTAGAAAAATTCTCTCTTACCACATGATCATGATCGAACCATTGGGCCTGGACCTTTTATTCCAAGTGACCGTAGTCCGTAACCTTTAACAAATAAATAAACTTGGGTAGTCCGATGAAGAAGACTTGCTTCACGAAGAGACTTCAAATTGAATGACGATAGGGTGCAACCGGGTGATACTCAATATCGATACCACACTAAAACTGCTAGCAAAGTACGGGGTACCAAATTACCTTGAGTAGTACTGAAATTGAGTAGCACGGGGTGGTCACAATGTCATTTTTACTTCAAATCTTTTTTGCTAGTTGCTACATACGGAGTACAAGTGTACAAGTCATATACATAGAACTTGTAGGATGTATCAGCCATGCTTTTCGTCGAGACTTCCCCTCACCTAGTCACCTAGTCAACTCGCAAGCCCTATCTCGAAACATTTGACCAGTATACACCGTGGAAATTTCAAGTCAATTTCCCTTTGCCTAAAAAACCAAATAAGTCGTGTTCTTTGAACATTATTTTAACTCCAATTTGTTTCGTATTCCTCAATCTTCTTTGGCTCATACTCCATATATTATAAACTCCATTATCTTACAAAAATTATTCTTACACATAAATAATTTGTCATGCTATTACACCATATAAAAAAGTTGCCAATACAACAAGCAACAACACACCAAAATCAACCTCTTTTAAGGCATATCCTATATCCACCCAAAAACAATCATCAACAAACTTCCATATTTCCCATTATCATTTCTTTTGCGTAGTCGCAAAAAAGTTAGAATTTGAAATTCGGGGTTTGGTCGTAGTCGTAGGCAATGGACCTTCTTACAGAAGCCGGAGCGGTCAAGCTCCGGAGCCATTTGGATAAGTTCTTAGTAGGAGACGAAGACCGAGAAACCGTCCGACAAAGCAGAAACGGGTCGTCCAAACGGGCGATATGGATCGTCGAATTGTGTCCAAAAAACCCGGATGCAATCAAGCTTAAGAATTTATTTTCGGGTTTATACTTGACGGCCTCGGATACGCCGTTTCTTTTAGGGATGACGGGTAAACGGGTCGTGCAATTATCCATATTTGACCCGACCCGGATAGAGTGGGAGCCTATAAGTGATGGGTTTCAAGTCAAGTTGAGGAGTACTAAAGAGTCCGGGAAATATTTGAGGGCGAATGGTGGGATGCCACCTTGGAGAAATTCTGTTACACATGATTCGCCACTTACGGGTGGGACGTATAATTGGGTTCTTTGGGATGTTGAACCCGTTTCTTTGGCCGAATTCGGGTCGTCGTTTCCGGATGCTCCGTCGCCTTTGTCGAGTTTTAATTCGGTTTTTTCGGATGAGCTTGACGGGTCGTACCCTGGTTCGCCTATGTCCGTCATATCTACTTCCTCATCACTCTCATCACCATTTTCCGGCAGAAAGGTATGTTTAAGTTTAGTTCATGGTTTTGTTTTAATTTGGTTTATTTTTGTTTCGTTGAATTTGTTTAATGTACAAAACAAGTCAAGTACGATGTGTGACATGTGTCTAATTGTAGAATGTAGGACGAAATTAAGAACGAGTTGTCAAATTAAGTGCACTACTAATTTGTTTTAAAATCTAGAATTGAGAAGACCAATTCAGTTGATAATAATTTATTGCTTGAATAATACATACCTTATATAGAGAAAGACAACATTCAATGTATACTAAGGCCTGTTTGGCCCAGCTCCAACTTCTCCAAAACTGTTACTATTTCTCAGAAACAGTTTCTGAGAAACAGTTTTTGGAGGAGGAGCTCCAAATTGGAGCTTCTACTTCTGAGGCACAAATTTACACTAGAAGTGTTTCTCAAAATCCAGAAACAGTTTCCTAATTTCGTGTGTTTGGCCAGTTTCCAGTTTTTAGGACGCAGAAACACTTCAGGAGCTTGGTCAAACACACCCTAAGCAATGAAGCAGGTTGGTTAATGATCGAGAGTCGAGACTATGAACTTTTAGTCTCACCTTGAAACTGCTCCAAATAGCAAGAATTTGCTTTTCAAACCACTTGGTAACGAAGTTTGTCATAATTGAACACATTTTTTCACTGCACGCCTACATTTTAAGGGTTTAAACGACATTAGACTAGTTAATTTGAGTGTAATGTGAAGACGACAACTTTATTAATACTAATGAATTAAAAGAAACTTAATTAATACAAAGAATTGCGGGATTGATGTTAGTTACATTGATTAGCAAAGAGATTGAAGTTGTTAAGCACACAAGTTGTTAACCACCATGTGCAATGCAATTTGAGGACGTCAAATTCTTCAGAAAGACAAAAATGCGTAAATAATTAAGGAAGGCATGTGGCCTGCCCTTCTGTCTAAATGGTGTCACAGAAGTTGGTGGCTCGAGTCCTTTAAAATTAACTAGACCGTGGACTTGTGGTCCTTTAATCTGTAGAGCTTAAATAACTGGTAATTTGTGCTGAATGAATATGTTTGTTGCTGAATGTCAGATAAATACCACACTCTCCATTTTATTAAATTCTTTACATAATTTGAATACATATATAGAAATTCGATATACATAAACTTTTTAAAGTTGAGTGTATGTGAGAATAAACAATTGAAGTATGAGGAATCGAGAATGTTAATCTCATCGGATTCATACAATTGAATGATTAAATCAACACCTAAACAGGCTAGCTTTACGCCTCTAATTTGTTCATAAATACTTTTTTCCCTTGTAATCATGTCACAACTCGGTGTGATAGTATCCATCTCATTTGCATCATTACAAGTAGATTTACCGTCGCCGATCTTTAGAAAATGCAAAACCACATATTGCACTTACAAAGTTGTTCTCTTTCTAATAACTTCTCCTCTCTGACTTATCTTATGGTGTAATGAACTAATTACTCCAATCACTCAAGAGTCAGTAATTACCAAATGTAGCAAAGCAAGAAGTGGTCAGTAATAACTTACAAGACCGAAGGCGTAAACATTTCTCACACCTTTATGATCACGTAATCTGCTAACGAAGGATGATTATGACATGTAACGATGATGACACAATCACACAATGTCACAAACAACAGAAAGCCAACAAGTTGAGTGTTTATCTCATAAATCTAATCCGAAATAATGCAACTTAAAAGTCACGTAACTCTCATTCTAACTTTTTCCCCAAATAAAACCGTAAAAACATTTCCTTCATTTCTCATTTCTCATTTCTCATGTCCTTCCTTTGTCGCCGCCAAATACGACGACCTCCAGCTGTCCTACCACCGTACATAGCCAATTTCCCGCCGTCAATCACCGTGTTCTTCGCATTAAAATCCCAAATTGACCGTTTCAACGAAAACGTGAGAAAGAAGCTCACGTGTTTCTTGTTAAATCCTCCACTTTATAAAGATTTTAACACCAACCCATTTTCCAAAATCAAAAATTATACTGCAATCTGGGTCGTACTCATTTACACAAATATCTACCTCATTTCGTTCATTTGTCGGACCAATCATAGCATAAACTTAACTGTTGAAGTAGCATAAAATTAAATCAAACCTTATCCTTGTCAAAACAAAATTCTTATCGTAGTCAATTCTTGCTCTTTTTTTTTACGTGCCGCAAAATCGTGATTTATCGAATAACTTTACCAGTTGAGTTAGCCCATATTTAGAAAATCGCTTTTTTATAATTCTGCAGAAGACGAGAGCAATGGACCTCTTCCACAACGCAAAAGCGGTCCGCCTGAAATCACACCACGACAAATACTTGGTTGCAGAGGAAGACGAAGAGTCCGTTACCCAGGACAGAAACGGGTCAGCCCGAAACGCCAGGTGGACAGTGGAGTTTAGTGGGGACCACTCTATCCGGTTGAAGAGTTGCTACGGCAAGTACTTAACCGCAACGAACCACGCCTTTTTGCTTGGGATGACGGGTAAACGGGTACTTCAGACCGGGTCGGGCAAGCCCGGCAAGACGATGGAGTGGGAGCCACTCAAGGCCGGGTCGCAGACCCGGTTGAGGACCCGGGAGGGGACTTACTTGCGGGCCAATGGTGGGTTACCACCGTGGCGGAATTCGATCACGCATGACTTGCCACATAGGACTGCCACGCAGGGTTGGGTTCTTTGGGATGTTGATATTGTTGAGATTTTGGATCATTCTGTGCATGGGAGTGAGGAGGATGAAATGGTTGAAAATCCGGGTCGGGTTGACGAACCTGAGATTAAGAGTAAGCCTAGTAGACAAGAGAGTCCGGTTCGGGTTGAAGTTGTGCATTCGGAGCCGGGTTTGGTTTCAGTTGGGTCAGATAAATACCAAAGGCAAGAGGTATGGAATTTATGGATTAAGTTTTTGTAATCTTTGCACATTTTTGTTAAAATAATTAGTGAAATGGTCTACTATAATTTTTGTTGTCCTTTGAATTTGCTTGTTTTTATTTATTTTGTGTTGTTTCTTTTGTTATGATTTTACATTGATTTTATTATGAAATTAAAATGTGATGTAAAGATATGAACAAAGTTATCTGAATATACTGTTGATGGATTTTTATTGTACTTTTGGTGCTCTTGAATGTTGATCTTGTATATTGACTGTAAAGTGTGTGATTACTCTGGATTCTGATGGTTATGAGTGATTACTCTGGATTCTGGTGGTTATGAGTGACTTAGTTTGTAAAACATGGCCGAATTCGATTGGCGGCTTTTGTTAGTGTTGTTCTTGGTTTGGAGGTGTGGTATGAAGTGCAATGATAGGGAATTTGAAGATTCTATTGATGTGTTTTTCGATTTTTAGTGCCTTTTTTTTCGTACAATGAGCTGATATAAAGTGATCACAAGCTTTTGAATGTGAGTTAAGGTAGGTTGACATGAAGTATTGTACTCATGGTCTCATGTAGCTGGTTGTCTGGATTATTCATATGCATTCCGAATTTATGTCCAGTTTATATGAGTGATCACTGCTGGTGTACTTTGTACTTATGCGGTACAAGGAGCTGTATTAGTTTGATACTGAATTGTTGTTTGTCCTGGTTTTCCGGTTTTGCAGTCTACTGACTTTGCGACATACTCACCGCCTAAGCCAGATGGGAGGCTCATCTATTACCATATTGCTGATGAGCAAGGAAATGTAGATGCTGCGAAGGGGAGCTCGCTGATCTTTAAGGGCCACAGTGTGTCTGATTTGACTCGGAAACTGGTGGAAGAGACGGGGCTTGAAGATATCTATGTATGTACACGTAGCCCTTTGAATGGAAAGTTGTATCCTCTACGCTTGCAGCTGCCCCCAAATAGCGCCACAATGCACATTGTCGTGGTTCCATCTACCTCAACTTGTAAGTTTAGCTCCCCTATCTTTGTTATACACCTTTATTTTGCGTATCTCTGTCTGCAAATGCACCAGCAACTGCCTAATTTAATTGCACAGAGGAAACATTGAAAAATTGCTGTTATCTTAAAGTACTGTTATGTGTTCCTTCTTAAGTAGAAACTTATTGTTTTGTTAGGCTCACCTAAGCTACCTGTTACCTGCTTTCGACATGACTTTGTGCCCACTGCCCCATCCTGCTCCTTACGATTATGTTTTTCATATAAAGAACGAGTGTACTAGCAAATGTTGCTATGCCGTAGATGTGATTCTGTCCTCTGCCCCATCTCTAGATGTCTAAATGTGAGCTGATTGAGAACTGAATGTGTCAACAACATTTTGGTGCTTTGGTATGAGGTCTGGTTTAGATGATTTAGAGATGTCATATCGCTAATTATGTTCTACTGCCTTCTTTTGTTGCTCAGTGGCTCAAGACTTCTTATAAGTGGGAATCTTATAACAAGGCGAGTTTATACAAGTCGAGCAAGCCAAATTTTCAGCAATGGACGTGAAGATGATATGAGTTATGTACAGGCTCCAACTCTCATCTGTGTAGATTCAGCAATTAGTGGTACAATTTTGTAAAAACATTGCCCTGGTAGTCATGTACCAGTTTGCAGAGGTGAATTACAGTAGGTGCAACCGCATTAGATGTTAGTATTATCTACTCCTAAGTTCAGTCTACTTCCTGTCATCTCTAACTCTTAGAGCCTAGAATGCTCCTAGCATAAATTCTTTCGGTAGCTGCTCTATTAGCGATAACGAACCATCAGTTTCGGTTAATACCTGTGATTTTTTAGTCCTGTGGTAGGTTCTCGGTTGATTGTTCATTTGTTCTTGATTGTGAGTATCATTTCTACTCTACTGTTACATAAATAAAGGTGAGATGCGTTCATCAGTAAAGAAGTACTTGTATTCTTTATCTTTCTGATTTTTTTATTTTTTTTTTTGAAATTATCTTTCTGATGTATTTGGGTCCAATTTTCGCTATATACCACAAAACCATTGAACTGCTGCACAAGAATCAACATATGAATATACACAATCTACATCTCAAAACACCATAGTTTCAGTGCTTCACCAATAATCAGAGCAGGAACAGGATCCATCCATGAAATGATGGAAGCGAGCGCGATCTCTTACAATTATCTCTACATTGAAAAGGTTAGAGATGAGCTTGGTGACTTGATGGCAGTCCTTGCAGACACGGAGATTCTTAAAGATTCTGATTGGAACGCCTGGTTCCGAATGCAGAAGCCCATACGCAATGGCAAGTCTTTCACTGTGCAGTCTAAGGGCATCTTTCTTCTGATCTTCATCTTCATCTTCTACCAATGGTGCTTGTGAAAGATCAGGCTTATATCCCACTGAATGAAGTCTGTCATATATCAGGTCCAAAACTCTGTATATATCATTCCTTTCCGGGTGAGAAGTGTCCCCTGCGAAAAATTCATGGTTAACTCCATTAATCTCCAAGGAGCTACAGCCGGGTTCTTTCTTTATGCCCTTATCAGTCATCAGCTGTCGTATTAAACCAACGTCGTTCCATCGAGCTGCAGAAGCATAAACTCTAGAGAGCAGGACATAAACTCCACTGGAGGTAACTTCTTCTGTTTCAAGTATCTTCTTAGCAACTTCTTCACTCAGCTCTAAGTCCACATTCTGCTTGCAACAAGCGTCAAGAAGACTCCTCCATATCACGACATCAGGCTTCATAGGCATGCTCGACACAAGCTCCAGCGCCTCATGGACTAATCCTGCACGAGCCAGGAGATCGACCAAGCAACCATAGTGTTCTAGTCGAGGTTCAATAGAGTACTTGTTCACCATCTTACTGAAGTACTCGCGGCCTAATCCAACCATCCCACCATGATTACAGGCACTCAAAATGCCAACGAAAGTGATTGAATTCGGCTTTATTCCCCCAACCTTAATCATCTCATTGAAATACTCCAATGCCAATGTAGAGAACCCATGTGTAGCAAGTCCTAAAATAATCGAATTCCATGAGTTAACATCACGCTTAACCATACGATCAAACACTTGTTTACCCAAATCCAACATCCCAGATTTGCAATACATTTCCACCAGTGCATTGCTCAACAAAACACCATTACCAGCTTCACCATCACACTTCTTCAAAACATAAGCATGAACCCACATCCCGGACGGCAAAGCTCCTAAACCAGCACAACCCGAAACAGCGCTCTCCAACGTATACCAATCCGGCTCAAACTTCTCCTGCATCCGACGAAACAACCACAATGCAGCATCAAACCCCCCTTTCCCAACCAACGCATCAATCACCGCGTTCCACGACACAACACTTCTCTCAGACATTTCATCAAACACCTTGTGCGCATGGTCCACCCGACCACACGACGCATAAAAATGTATCAGACTGTTGTTAACATAAACATCAGACCAAAGCCCAAGTTTAAAAATGTGGGCATGCGCCTGTTTCCCTCCAAATTCATCGAATAAGTAAGCACAAGCTTTGAGCACAAAGGGGAAAGTGTGCTTATCAGGGGAAACTTCACCTTCACTCAACATTTCATGATACAGCAGAAAGGCCTCGCCTTTATGGGCATGACTGTGTGCACAAGCTCTGATAAGAGTGTTCCAAACGAATGTGTTTCGGTGTTCAACTTCGGCGAAAAGGCGAAAGGCGTACCGGATATCGGCCGAGGCGGCGTAATGGAGAAGCCTGCTGTGGAGGAAGAGGAGGTGGTTGGGGTGGTGGAAGGGTGTTGTACGGAGAGCTTGGGCGTGGATTTGCTTGAGGTGGGCCATGGAGGTGCAGTTGTGTAGGAGGGAGAGGAGGTTTGCATGGTGGTGATGGTGGCTTGTTGAGGAAGCTGAAGATAAATGCTCAATTTTGGGAGGTGGGTTGTGGAGTGTAGAGGTTAGGAGCATCTTCACAAAGATGATATTTCTACAAGACTAGAAGTCCCTTTGATTCTTTCCCAATAAAGGGTGATGAATACGGATTTGGATCTCGTAGAGTTTTAATTGTAAGTGAAATTCGTATTATATGTATTCAACAGTAGAAAAGTATTTTATAATAATCAATTCGTGAACAAAAGTGATTTGTATATATTCCATTAAACCACATCAGTTTAAACCAAGCAATTGTATTTCTAATGTCACATTTACATGTTATAACCGTCCATCCATTTCATCGGTTAACATTTGGTTTGAATACATGAAGTGAACTCAGATTAATCGTGAACAGGTGAAAATAACGTCGAGGAATAATGGAACCATGAATTTCCAACAAACTTCCACATGAAGAAAAGAAAAAGGGCTAAAATGAACTTAATTTTTAGAACTCAAACTAAGTTCATATGTGAATGATATATAGGAAAGTTAAAAATTCCAAACGCAGGTCAAGCATACAAAGTTGGCGATATACTCTAGGAAAAATCGTGGACTAATCGTTACCAAGATGCCAGTCGTTGATAAAACCAGAGTTTTGCATCCAAATCTCTTGAGTTTTTGTTTCACAAAATATTCCAACACCTCGTCGATATCAATATACCAGCTTATCATTCGATCAGGAATATAAACATCAAGGTCTTCGATGACTGTCCTAGGTAGAGGTGTACCATTCTGAGAACAATCAAACACACCAACTGAATTACTAATAAATATTCGGCAACTCAAAACTTTTGCGCACAACAGTTATGGCCTTATATAGTTCATTTTCTCAGTCTAATAAATAAATAAATAAATAAATAAAAAACCATTGCTTACATGCATCTAAAAGTTTATAACAGTCGTATAGTCGATAGATTCTTGAGGTAGTGCCTGATTGGTAACGATTGTTTACAACGTAAGAGCTAAGTGTGCATGCGGTAGCTATACACAAAATTTTATCATTAAATCAACGACGATATTATACGTTAGAAATTATAAAAAAAAAAAAGTCATTGATTATAGCCATTATAAACCTAAACTTAGGCATCAGTGATAAGGAATTGTTTTCGTGAAACAGATTAATTCAAGAAAAAGTAGTCGAGACTTACGACATGGTGGTCCGCCAGTTGTGCCATATACTCTCTTTGGCGAACACTAAAACCTCCTCGAGATGGACTAATATAAAGGTAAAACCTGCTGAACATTGAGAGAGGTTTGCCCTTGATTTCATTGTAGTAAATTTTGATAGCTTCCGAAAATTCCCGCAACCCCATGCGTTGGGTAAAACTCTCCCTAGGGTTAGCAGCAGTAAAATTATCACCTATTTCTTCTTTTATCTCTATCAGCTGTTCTTGAATCTCCGCCATTGATAGTTGTTTGTGACAAGATGAGGTTTAGGGTTTCAAGCAAAGTTTTCGAGAAAGTTTGCAATTCTCGTAAATTGTTTTTCCTAGCGTACAACTAATGCAGTAAGAAGAGACCCGATATGAGTATGATGTCTAAATAGGCCATGTGCGATTCATCTTATTAGAGAGTGTTTTCAAATGAGATCAGATTTATTCAAATCTACACAAACCAGATCAGTTTCATTCAAATCAAATCATATTTATCTAAATAACAATCAATGAATCAAGTGCATTTTTAGTTCTTAATTCGTCTAAATGCAGTTAATTTATCCATAAATTCAGTTCAGATCAAATCAAATCAAATCAAGTTTATTCAAATCAAATCAAATTAGATCAGTTCAGTTCAAATCAAATCAAGTCAAATCAGAAAAGTACAGTCCAATCGCACAGAGCCTATATAATAGGATGATTCGAATGGTGAACAAGCCTATATTAATTCCCGTTCAATGGGTCAAATGTAGCTATGGCCTTTGGACTAAATACTACCTACCTGGGCCGCACATACTTACTTGACACAAGCCCACAACCTACAAGGCCACAATTGTTGAGTATTTGGACTTGACACTCTACCTCACTGATACGGGCCGGCCAGTTGGACTGTTTGCTATCAGGCTAAAATAATTTGGTCAATTTCCTGGAAACATTAGAATAAATGTTTACGGGCCTGTTTGGTATCGTTTTCACTTTTCACTTTTCTGTTTTTTTGAAAACCAAATTCTCGTTTTTGAAAACCACAAAAAAGTGGTTTTCAGTTTTTAGTTGTCAGTTTCCATTTTCAACATGACTACTATATAAGTATATAACCAGCCAATTTAAAGTTTATCTCGTAACTTATTTACATAATTTTTTTACGCAAAAAAACCAAAAACCGAAAACGACAGTGATACCGAACGGGCCCGCCAATATCTAGTGTGTTGAGTATTCGCTCCCCCAACTTTGAAATCGATAATAATTTAAGCAGTATTATCCTTGTCTAGTCTTCTCGTAGGCAGCTTTACGGTGATTTGTATTACGCACTTATCTTTTTTTTTTTTTTTTTTTTGACAACGTCTAAAAAAATTAGACACTTATCAAATAAAGCAAAGTGGAGTAGTATCATATCTCAAGTCTTATTGTCTCAATCACTCTCAATCATTCGGGTTACGATATTATTAGAAAATCGTAAAAGAAAATCAGATTGAAGTCTTCTTTGGTAACGTAAGGTTGTTCACATACGAATTACGAGTAAAAGGATAAGAGATAGAGTATGACAGTATGTGTAGCCAATTTGCCATTAATAGCATCTTTAGTATTGGAAGGTCTACGTCAATTTGTCATCAAAATGTCGGACTGAAAACTTAATGGGCTGTCTCAACCTTTTTTCCTTTTCTTTTGTGTGTTCTTGTTAACTCCGAATTTGAGTCGGATAAGATTATAAGTTTATATAGCATAGTCCTCATTTCTCATTATAATCCTTTTCCATTAACACTTGTTGGACTAGAATGTGACTTTCTCTGTGAGTAATCCTATGACTCACTCTGTAAGAGTTACTGGTACCCCGAAAGTCGATGCGCCTCAACTCAAGCACTCTCTATGTTCACCTAATGCCCTGATGAAACTTTGTTACGAGCTCCTTGATAATCATTATTAACAAGCCCTTGGGCACAGACCACAGTAGCTTAAAGTTGACGATAGAGTAGTCTCTTATTGTCATCGACCTGGCTAGTAGCTTTAAGTGCTAGGGGTTCAATAATTTGGACATACATTCACCAACAACCGATCAAAAACATGATAATTATTACCCTCAAAGCGACATATAATAATTACTCTTTAAGAGTGTATATGAGTAAACCAAGTTCAATATTTGTAACCGATCGAGCTCAACTCTTTGTTTTTAAACTCGCTCAACACTAAACGAGTAAATTAAACGGTCGAGTATCAAGCTTGTCCACGGTCGATCAAAACTAGATTTTTAATTTCCCATGTATGTGAATGTGACCTTGATTTTTGAGTACTTCATAAAACTTGTGTTTGATTACACTCATATCCCTTGCATTTGACATACATTATTGTTCCTTCCTTTTGAGTCTTGAGCCTAACACAACTCAAGTAGTGGACATGCATAAGTTGCAATCGTACATCCCTTGCTTCTAACGCAAAGTGTGGATAATATAATGGAGACAAGAAACAACATCTATAGGTGAAAAATCAACAACATATTATTTGCATATGACATGAGGCAAAATTTGTTTGGACCCATAAAATCTGGTTCTTTTCCCCAATTCCCCAAATTGAGGGGAGTGTGTATTTAGGGATTGCTAACATTAGTTTTGAAGCAAGCTGATTTCTTGATATAATTGGTGTGCTTTCCCTTTCCTACTAAACTTTTCGTACATTTTGAATCTTAAAATCTTAATTGGTTTGCCGATGCTCATCATTGCAAGTTTACTACTAGGACTCTAGGAGTACGGAGAACCACATTCCACATAATTAGGTTCAACTTTCATTTCTTTCTTCAAGATTTCGAGCTGAAAATCGAGCACGTTATCTTCGGCAAAAGCGCAAATTTTGTCTTGAATGTAACTTAACCCGTTGATTTCATGAAACAAAATTTAATCACAATTTCAAATAGAAAAACGTTCAATTATCGGTAATAACGATATAGCCAACTCCCGTATGCGAATGAAGGGGTAAGACGCACGTAAAATGTGACAAATGAGTTAGAAGGTAAAATGTCTACCACTATACTTCCTCTCAAGAGTTAAGTGACAAATCAGTCCCCGAACTTTGCCTTGAGGGTGAAATTGGGGACTCGTAACTTTTATTGTAAAAATTAGGGACTCATCCCCATTTTCCATCCAATTGTTAACGGTCAATTAACTCCTTACCCTCTTTCTTCTCTCTCATATCATCTTCCCCAAACCCAAAAAATTCTACCTAGAAATTACCGAAAAAATTCATATCCTTTTCCCAAAAAATTTAACAATCCAGAAACTATCCAAATCCTAAAAACGAAACCCATAATTCACCCAAATCCGAAACATATAACCCAGAAAATATCGACAAATATAGTTCGAATTACAACAAACCCATTTTTTTTTTTTTAAAAATTGATTCTAAAACAAAATAGTAGCGGTGTCGGAATCATAGGCGTCGACGCTGGAGAAGGAGAAGGTGGAGACGCTGGCATCAGAAAAGTGGTCAACCATTTTTTGGGTAGCAAAAACCCAGAAAATTTGGGTAAGAAATAACCGAATACAAAGGAGAGAGAAAATATGTAAAGTTGGTGACTTTTTTCTGGGTTTGAATTGATTCTTATATTATTGTTTGTTTTGTATGATTGTTTGAGGAAGATTAAAGAAAATGGTGATTTTTAGGGATTTGATACTTAATTAAAATATATTAATGGGGAATTCAATCGAAAATATGGGTGTTTTATTGGAAATCCTGGGTTATTGGAATTGGGAATCCAATCGAAAATATGGGTTTATTCTTTATGCGTAATGAAAAAATTGAATTGGGGGTTAAATCGTAAATCTGGGTTTGTTCTTCATGGATGCTGAAAAAATTGAATCGGGGGTTCAATCGAAAATTTGGGTTTTGAATTGGGAATTCAATCGAAAATTTGGGTGTAAAAATTGGGGTCTCATCCGCCACCACCTCCGCCGCACGATCCGCCACTTTCAGATTCGCCACCGCCATATCCATACCCAAATTCAACCCTTTTAGTCTCCCCAAGCACAACTCTCTTCTGCTCGCATTTTCAGGTTATTCTCCCCCTTCAAATTTCATACTTCTAATAATCACCAATTTAATTATTAAATGTTGTTAATAACTTATTTTTTGGGAAAATGATATGAATTTTTTGGGTAATTTCTGGGTTGAAGTTTTTGGATTTGGGGAAGATGATATGGGAGAGAAGAAAGAGGGTAAGGAGTTAACTGACGTTAACAATTGGATGGAAAATGGGGATGAGTCCCTAATTTTTACAACAAAAGTTACGGGTCTCCAATTTCACCCTCAAGGCAAAGTTCGGGGACTGATTTGTCACTTAACTCTATTAAACACGGTAATGAGAGACTTATGCAGACCTTCACCAAGGTACTTGAACGGATCCCCCTGATAATCTGATATAACCGGCACCAATTACTCCCCCAGTATGCCCCAAGGTGGAGTTCAACACAACTTCACAATGCTCACCCGTGACAGAAGACGGAGGATTTCAACGAAGCGAAAAAAGGGTGCGCTCAGGCCTCAGGGTTGCCCCTTTCCCTAGTACTGACTGATGCACCGGAATCTAGACTGTCGGACCAACTTGTGACCCTTATGCAGAATGCTGAATTTTCGAGAAAATCAGCAAGCATCATCTCTGAATCTCAATATAATGTCAGACAACACAGCCAGCACGTCTTGGTTTTGAGTTATGTTGGAAATAGGATGTCATGTAGTGATGCAATTCAATTACATCTTTACGATTTTGTGATCAGAACATGCCATGACAGGGCAGCATATTGTAACACTGTCTTCATTCCACCCTTCAAACACTTCAGTTGGGTGGCCAGTGCAACACTCAGTTTCGACTTATCTGAAAAACCAACCGATCAAAGCACTTGTTTGCTCCACTTTTCCTGATAACAATGATCAATTCGTGTAGAATATACGGACTAAGATACTCAGGGTTTCTTCTCCTGCCCCTACACTAAGATAGCCTAAGAACCTGAAGTACTACTACTTACTCCTAAAGAACTCCAGGCGGAAGGCTTTTGCACAGAATTTTCCCCCATCATGTCTCTAAACATGGTAGCAGCATCCCATTTTTCGACAGCAGCATAGGTGTCGGACAGAAGAACATAGTTACCACTGTTACCACCATCTAATTCAAGGAGCTTGCAAGAGACAGTTTCAGCTAAGGCAATGTTTCCATGAAGCTTGCAAGCGCTCAATAAGATCCTCCATAATACAACATCCGCAGATATAGGCATCTTGATTATAAAGTCATACGCCTTCTCCAATTTACCAGAACGACTCAAAAGACCAACTACACATCCATAATGTCTCATTTGCGGCATAATTTCATAAACCTTCTGCATACTTTCAAAATATTCGAGTCCTTTGTCCACCAATCCAGCATGTGAACAAGCAAGCAGTATCCCAACAAAAGTTCCATTAGTTGGCACAACGTTCTCACTTAACATCTCCTCAAACAGCTTAATAGCATGGTCTGCAAAGCCATTTACAGCAAGACCAGAGATAACTGCAGACCACGAGACAGAATCTCTTTCTTTCATATCTAGAAAAACCTGTAATGCCCTCTGAACATCCCCACATTTGCAGTACATGTCAATCAAAGCATTACCAACATATATGTCCACTCTGATGTTATGCTCAACAATGAATTTATGAACTTCCTGCCCCAGTTCAAGCATTCCTAAATGAGCGCAAGCAGAAAGCACACTCGCAACTGTAATTTCATTCGGTTCAATCTCACTGACCATCATACCTTGGAAAAGCTTCACAGCATCTAAATACCTCCCTGCTTGCGAATACCCTGTGATCAACGATGTCCAAGAGAACACATCTCTCCTTGGCATAACATTAAACAGATTCCTAGCCGAAACCAAATCTCCACTTTTCATATAAACCTTCATCAACGAGTTCCACGAAACCAAATCCTTCTCCCTCATCCGATCAAAAACTCTCCTCGCCAACTCCACCAATCCACGCTTTCCACACATTTCAATGATAGAATTCCCCAAATAAACATCTACCTCCACACAGTTCCTCTCAATATAACCCAACACGCTATCAGCAACACCCCACTCACACAACTCATTACAAGCCATAACAACCTTCATCAGTGTCACAGCATCAGCAACCACACCCGCCACCTGCATCGAACCAAACACACTTAAAACCTCCCTATACATCCTACACCGACTAAACCCACTCACAAGCGAGTTCCAAGACACTAAATCTCTTTCAGGCATTTCATCAAACACTTTCCGCGCAAACCCGATTTCGCCGCAAATTCCATACATATGCACAAGAGCATTAGAAACAAACAAATTCGATTCATACCCAAGTTTAATAACGTGAACATGAAGTTTTTGACCCTGCAAAACATCAGAAACTCTACCACAAGCCTTAATTGCAAAAATACAGGTTATACGATTACCATTTAACCCAGAAACTCTCATATTATCATATAAATATAAAGTTTTAATTGGATCATCACTTTTAGACCATGCCCTCATCATAAAATGCCAAAAAAAGAAAGGGGGTTGTTCAATTTGATCAAAAACGAACTGGGCTTTGTTTAGTGTTGATGAAGATTCAGCATAGAAGCGTAAAACGGAAGAAACTTTAAGTGGGTCTTTATGATTATGTTTTCTAATTAGGTTTCCATGGAGTTCTTTTATTCTCACATGTTGGGATTTGGGCGTCACGGAGAAGCTACGGTAATGGCGCGAAAATGGTGTCATGAATTTCATGGTAAAAGGGGATTTTTAAATTTTGGAGGTTAACCTAATTCTTATACCGTACCTCCGGGTAAGAGTCGTGTAATGAAAAGGTATAGCATAAAAGTTTCGTGTTTTTTAAATAAAATGTACTCCGTGTTACTCTTCATTCATTGATTCTTAACGTTTTGGTTTCAATACGTGAGAATGTAAGATGAACACTCTCGGTTATGCTTAAAAAGAACCATCGAGCATCGGATGCAATATTGCCGATGTTTTAGATAATGGTCAAAAATGTCACATAGAAGTGGGATTGCAGTTCTTGCTGTTTTCAGAACAGAACCTGCCATAACAGAGAGACAAGCACGAATGCGAAAGTTGTCAATAGTCTATCCATGCTTTACACACTATTTGTAGGAGGGCCGGGGGCGGACACTCAGACAGAGTTGAAACTTCAGACCTGTACAATGTAAAGCTTATTACTGTACTACAACTTATATTACATGGTATCTGGCCTTGAGCAGGACAGGAAGCCGATGAACTACAGTTCGGTTATTCAACAGTTTCTCCATCTTGCCCCTTGAAATGCTTTAGGTAGTTGGTAGGGAAATGCTCTTGGATTCGCCAGGTCTGAAGATCGACCAATCATGGCTATAGATGATCTCCAATTGCCCCAGTTTTCCTGCAGTCCTATATGGTCCCTAAAGAAGGCGAACAGGCAAGGATTGTGTCGTAACACTCTGAACTCTCAACAGACATCAGGCCAAGCACAATCCTGTCTGATGCATGTGCTGCCTAAGAAGCTGACATTCTCCTAGCTACTTCTACAGAACTCCAGGCAGAAGGCTTTTGCACATAGTTCTCTTCCATCAAGTCTCTAAACTTGGTAGCGGCATCCCATTTCTCTGCACCAGCATAGGTGTCTGACAGGAGCACATAATTACCACTGTTACCTGCATCTGATTCAAGTAGCTTCCTAGAGACAAGTTCGGCTAAGGCCACATTTCCATGAAGCTTGCAGGCGCCCAACAAGATCCTCCATAGTACGGCATCTGGAGGTGTAGGCATCTTGAGGATAAAGTCATAAGCCCTCTCCAACTTACCACAACGACTCAAAAGATCAACCACACATCCATAATGTTTCATTTGCGGCATAATCCCATAAACGTTCTGCATACTTTCAAAGTACTCAAGTCCTTTGTCCACCAACCCAGCGTGGGAACAGGCAAGTAATATCCCAACAAAGGCTCCATTAGTTGGCATAACATTATCACTTAACATCTTCTCGAAAAGTTGAATAGCATAGTTTGCTAAACCATTTACCGCCAGACCAGAGATAACTGCAGTCCACGACACAGAGTCTCTCACTTTCATATCTTGAAAAACTTGTAACGCCTTCTGAACATCCCCGCATTTGCAGTACATGTCAATCAAAGCATTACCAACATAAATATCCACTATAATCTTATGCTCCACAACAAACCTATGAATCTCCTTCCCCAAGTCAAGCATTCCCAAATGAGCACAAGCAGAGAGCACACTAGCCACTGTAATCTCATCAGGCTTAATCTTATTCGCCATCATACCCCTGAAAAGTTCAACAGCATCAGAATACTTCCCTGCTTGCGAGTACCCTGTAATCAACGACGTCCAAGAAATCACATCCCTATTCGGCATATCATCAAAAACCCTCCTCGCTGAAAGCAAATCCCCACCTTTCACATACACCATCATCAAAGAATTCCACGACACCAAATTCTTCTCACCCATCCGATCAAACACACTCTGCGCCAACTCCACCATACCACGCTTCCCACACATATCAATCATCGTATTCCCCAAATAAACATCCACTTCCACACAATTCCTCACAATATAACTCATCATCGCGTCAGCAACACCCCACTCCGACAACATATTACAAGCCATAATAGCCTTCAACATAGTCACAGCATCCGCCCTCACGCCCGCAACCCTCATCATATCAAAAACACCCAAAACCTCCTTATACCTATTACACCTACTATACCCACATATCAAAGAGTTCCAAGACACCAAATCTCTCGTAGGCATTTCATCAAACACCTTCCGTGCACACGACATTTTACCACAATTACCGTACATACTTACCATAGCATTTCCAACATACACATACGATTCATACCCAAGTTTTACCACATCAACATGAATCTTTTTACCCTGCGCATAATCAGATACAAGCCCGCACGCCTTAAGGGCGAAAATCGTAGTTAAATCATTACCAATGACCCCAGAAACCTTCATATCATTGTATAAATACACCGTATTTACCGGATCATTACTTTTGGACCAACCCCTCATCATGAAATAGTACAGTAAAAATGTGGGTTGTTCAACTTGGTTAAAAACGAACTGGGCTTTGTTCAAAGTTGAGGGTGAAATTGAATAAGAGCGTAACACGTGTGAGATTATGTGTGGGTCCCTGTGTCTTTGGGTTCTGATTAAGTGTCCATGAAGCTCTTTGATGGCGTTGTTTGAGGATGGTGATGAATCTGTGGGTAATGGGTGGAGTTTTGGTGGCTTGCTGGAGAAGCTGCGTATATGGCGCGAAAATTGATTCATGTCTTTTCTTGTTTGATTTTGTGAACTCGATCGGGTATTCTCTTGTTGTGTGTGCAAATCAATTAGGAGTTTTTACCCTGGTCCCACCTCCGAGGCCCGCTATCTCGCAATTCTCGCTTTTTTTTAATTGTTAAGGTTTGATCTGAATTTATTGTTGTAAATTCACGACAGCTGTTGGCATATCAAATGAATAAAAAAAGTATTTTGGCCAAAATTTAATTTGAGAATTCACGGGAATGATTTAATAGAAGTTTTGAATGCATTGGTGTAGACGTCTAGTGCAACATATCACTTGTAAATAGAAATTTGTTAATCATAAGCTAAAACATATATTATCGATGTCCCAGAATAATAAATCGAACCCAACTCAGCTTAAAAGTCATATTACTCGATGCCATTAACTCATTATACCCTGACCACTAATCGGCTATGATCCAATCCAAAACGAGCTACTGAATCGTCGAATTAACTTAATCCAATACAACAAACCTCTAGTATGAATAAGGAGGGGAAGATCAACAAAGCATGCAAGAACATGATGAAGTCATGGAGCATATGTGAACGAGTATCCCATGAGTATCTCCTTAACTATGGGCAGACTTTAGGAGAGGACCATCCTATATTGTTAAGGCTACATGCAATTTTGGCCGTTTTGAATGAGTCAGTTTTATTAGTTGAGGGTGACTGCCACTTTATTCTCGTCAAAGTTGCTAGAAATGATGTGAAATTGGGGCTTTTCTTAGCTTTAGCTTGGCCACATTTCTTGGCACACCATTTGCCCCTCCTACACAACACATGAATTGATACTATTCCCCATCATCTTAAGTTTACTAGTCACGATGTAAATATTTCCTCATTAACTGTCCATACCGATTATTGTGCTCGTAGCTTACACATCGTCTCATTTTAGTTTCCGTTAATTAGTCATTGCGTAAGACGGTGTAATGGTAACTTTTTCTATCTTACATTATAATTTTTATAAACCTAATCCATTCGAGAAGAAAAAAGAATAACCTTTGTACCGATAGTATTACTACACACTCTTCGTGTCTTTGGGGACGATCAAGGTACCATTATAGTTCAAACGTTCATCAATCATCGTAAACACTCCACCAATATGCTTTCTTGCTCATTGTATATATGGAATGATCTATTAGTTGGTTTCTTGCAAGTTATATTTGTCTTGACGGATTTAATGAAATAAACCCACATTTAGGATTAGTTAGCTAGGGAATTGTTTGAAACATCTTTTAGTGTCATAAAATTTAATGGTCAGACTAAAATAGATTACTACTCGCTCTTCATATCATGCTACTCATGGTCAAAAATATTTATTTTTTTGTACAAAGGAGCAGCTAATGCTGGGGGATGGGGTATAAGGATTTGAATCCGAAACAACCCCAAACAGGTTGAGATCCTAAGCATTAGGTTAATCTTAATCCTCATACTCATGGTCATATATAACAATACAATTTACCTCATATATATATCGAGTCAGCTTAAATTTTCATGTCATAGTCAACCTCAGTGCCATTTTCTCATTAATAATAGTTAATGGGTAGATCATGGATACCATGTTTATATATAGCAAATAAATCAACAAAGATTTATTTTAATGATTTTTAAATCAACATAGATTTAGTTTTGTTTTTAGGGTGAATCTTTGAATTGTTGTACTCCGTACTATGTACCATTGCCAATTTACTAGCGTGGATATGGTTTCGATTCGCAATTCTGGTGTAATAGATCTGTTATGAAACCGACATGCGCAAGTCAGATCATAACTCAATAACAAGCCTACAATTAGCATTATTGTCATTGCACCCAATACAATCAATAGCGATAACTCGTCCATCAAACTAACTATTCTACGTTACCACAACGACGGAAAATTACTCATAATAGAGATAGTGAGTAGCTTATATACGCAAACTACTACACCCCACACAACGCTATAAAGGAAAACGATTACTACTCAATATAAACATCACATTTAAGCATTGAATCTAATTAAAGTCATCAACAAAATTGTTGACGTACCAAAGTCCCAAATTTTGATTTGGTAAACCAAAAACCTTACTATAAAGTTCATCATATATACTCTTCCCACCCAACTCTTTACCAATACACACGTCTTGCGTACCACTCTCTCAAAATCAACTCCACTTCTTCTCTCCCACTTCCCACCTTAATCGCCTACCTAAATATAAATTTAACTTTCCCCTGGCAGTAGGGGCCTTTATAGCCTTTCTTCCCCGCTTACCAAAAAAAAAAAAAAAAAAAAAATCTAAATTTAACTTCCCTTCTTATTATTATATAATAATAACACACCCCATAACATAACATACAAATTTCTAAATATATAGTATCTTATGTTATAAATTTATAAACTTTTCCCATTCAAAAACCTCCCAAAAACCATCTCAATTTTTTTTTTCATGGCTCCTTCGAGTCCTACACAAAGGAAATCGTCGTCACCAAAGAAGAACAACACCACCACCACCAACAACGACGACGAAAAAAGGAGCATGTTTAGGGCGACGTTAGCGATAGCGGACACGGCCTCATGGTACTGTTCCATTATAATAGTTGCTTTAATATTATTCACAACTTTTAGGGACACCCTCCCTTACGAATATGAAGACGACCAATATTATTACCGTGATGGTCACGACTCAAACATGCTGCTAGCCACCCCGGCAACAACGTTGGACGCCCCGATCAAAGGCGGTAGCTTCCTCGATCACCGCCACGGCCCGTGTGATGAAATCTACGTCGTGGGTGAAGGGGAGACGCTTCATACTATAAGTGACAAGTGTGGTGATCCTTATATTGTTGAGCGTAACCCTCATATACATGATCCTGATGATGTTTTCCCTGGCCTTGTTATTAAGATTGTTCCTTCTCTTTCACTCCACAACAGAAAATTGTTAAGGTAGTAACCCTTCATGTTATTATCTTTTTTTTTTTTTTTGTTTATAAAAGGAGTGGTTTGATTTTATAGATAATTAAACAGAGCACTCTGTTTCATAGTTGTATTCTCTCTTATTTGTGCGTTACAAGCAAGTAAATAGACAAATAGTATAACTGTTTTAGTAGTAATGAGACTATAACATCTGGGTATTGATGTAAACGAGTTTTAAACTTTATTCGTGGAAATCATTTCCGATGATTAGTAGTTGAGCTAACTGATATTCGTAAAATGTCTGTATGTATTCTATTGGTATGTTTTCTATGTGGTAGAAGGGATGTCAATTGTCAGGGTGGGAGTGAATTTTTCAATTTTCCCAAATTGGTGATGAAACAAGGAAGAAAATGATCGAGAAGTACCTTTTATTTATTTTTCTTGAAATGTCATCTAAATTTAACAAATTTTGCACCTTTACTTTAAGCCTAGAAAAGTAGGTTATGGTTAACTCGTCTTTTCTGCAACTAAAACGTTAGCCACTCTAGAAGTAAAGAGGAATATTTTGCTTTCAAACCTTGTATTCCATATTTGGATGCCAAACTACAAATGTTGTAATGAGGATTTGTGTCACCCTATCACAATTTCCTTGTATTGTTTGCCATCCATGATAAATGAGGTGGCTAAATACAAATTTTGCGCACGATTGTTTTGTTTCTGTCAATGCTTATACTATGGCCCCGTTTCTTCTTATAATAACGGTAGTTTTATCATACGATCATTTGTTTAAACTTTATATATAACAGTCTTACCATGCTATACTTCAAGTTACAAGCTTTACAGCGATAAAACAAATTGTGTAATTTTCGATTTATTTTCGTGTATTTAGTATAATTGTTATAATGATATTTTTATGGTAACCAATGTGTTGAATATTATGAATATTGATTTAGTAGCAACAACATCGTGGGTGACCATTATGCAGTAGCCGACTAGCCGGGACTGTAGGGAAGTCACGACTCAGTTGTGCGCATGTCCTTTTCGTTAAGTGGTCAACCATTTGACAATGTTAATATTATCCAAATTTCCAATATAACTGGTACTCGTAATTAATTGGCCCTTAAAAGAACAAATACTGCTAATTAATTTAACCAAATTGATAACGTCTTTATTACTTTATTTCATTTAAACTCAAACGGTATGATTATTTCAAAGAAGTATTTTTTAGCCACCAAAGTGATGAGGGTGGGATCTAAAAAACACCAAAGTTGTATTTGGTATTTATAAAACACCAAAGTTGAAAATTTGTTTTTAAAACACACTTTAAGCTATTTGGGTATTTATTAAACACCAAAACAAATAAAAACATTAAAAAATAAATTGAAATTATGTTCTTACTTACCGAAATTAAGAAATACTAGGCTCGTTTCACAATAGGTAAAGATATGGAGTAAATCCAGTTCATTGATCTCAAAAAAAAAAAAAAAATAGATCACATAATTCAGCAAATGTCAAAAAAAAAAAAATACGAAAATGATTGAGCGGTACCGCGAAATTCAAAATGTAGCATAAAATTGTTTAGAAATGCCAAAATCCTTGCGCTCTCGCTCCATCAGGTCTAGAACGACTCTCATTTAGATTTCCCATAATCCTAGGTTCTAATGGTGAAGTTTGTTGGATATGACATAAGCTTGCGTCGTGCCTTCGTAGAGAAAATCGATGATGGAGAACTGGAGGAGAAGAAGATGAGTAATTTTTTTTTCAAACGCATAAAAATAATTTACGAGGTAAAATAAAAATTAACATTTTTTTATAATTTGTTTTGGTGTTTAACAAATACCCAAATAGTTTGAAGTGTGTTATAAAAACAAGTTTTTCAATTTTGGTGTTTA
>JBBYHQ010009825.1:0-11014 GCA_038382645.1 Spergularia azorica | reverse complement strand
TCTTCATATCTTTATATCATGTTTGATAATTATTATAATTTTTAATTTAATGACTATTATCTTGTGGGTATTGTAATGGAGAGAGAAAGATTGAAAATGATAATGATGGTTGATGAGGAGAGAGAGAGGGAGAGAAGATGATGATGATGATAATGAAGGATGAAGGTGATTCAGAATGGAGGCGACACATAGTGAGGGAATGAAGATGATGTCAATTGAGGTGGGAGGAAGTGAATATGGTAAGTGAAAAAGAAGGTGGGAGAGAGAAAGTTGTAGTGAAAAAAAAAAAATTCAGGTGAAATATTATTTCGTGAATTAATGTGTTTAGTTATGGAGTATTGATGATGAAATGAAAAAGTGAGAACAATTGAGGAGGGAAGATAGAGAGGAGAAGGGTAAACAAGGGAAAACAAGAAAATCCAGAAAAGCCAAACCAGGGGCATTTTCGTCATTTTATATTTGGGGCTACTAATAAAATGGAATCTTGGGACTTCCAATAGCAATCCAGTTCTTTTAAATTTACCAAATGAACAATCAACAATGACCAAATGAAGAAAATACTAAATAGAGAGCACCAATTGAGCCCGTTTCCAAATGAAGCTTCAAAAAGAAGTTACTCGTAGAAGCAAATTACAGTGTGGAACCCATAAATATGCTAGGAGACGTGTAGGAGAGAGAAAAAAACAAGCGTGGCAACCTGGCACTCGTCGATCAGTTGTTAACTTACTATTGACAAAAAGGGGGCCCCGCTACAACTCACAGGTGCCAACCAACTCCAAAATCATCCACAAAAACTCAAATTTCCCAACAAAACAAAACTTCTCCTTCTTCTCTTGTAACTCCTTTCTCTTGTCAGTTTCACTTTGAAGCTTCTTCTTTTCCCTAATTTCCCCATGTTCATAATTTGGGCATAAAATAACATTAAAAAAGGGGGATTTTTTTGTGTGGGGGGTGTTATATGTCCCAAAGAAAAAGATGCAATGCAGATGATATTGAGAAGAGAAGAGAAGAAGAAGAAGAAGATGATAATAAGAAGAAAAACAAGGGAAAAAGAAAGGGATTGTTTGGTGGGTGCAGTTACAAAAGAGCCAAGAAGATGGTTTTTTCACCTTTCAACAAAGTCTACACAAGATTTAATCATACACGGTCTTATTCTTCTTCTCCCTCTTCATCTCATACAAAATCTCCACCAGTTGTTGTCAATAGTAATAGTAAAAGTAGTAGTAGTAAAAGTAAAAGTAAAAAGGGTGGCGGTGGTGGTAAATTTTATTGTTGTTTGTGTTTATCAAAGCCTCAAACTTTGGAAACATCTGTTGATGATGATTGTGATGATCCTTATGAGGAGTCTCTTCAGGGTTTGATTGAGAAGAATGAATTTTATTCTAAGGAATGCAATACTCATTTTGGTGATTGATTCATTTTTTGTGATTTGTTGGTACATTTGTTTCACTTACGTGTGGCGGTTTTTCGACCCCAAATCATTTTGCGAATAAGGCTTGGTTGATGTCGTAGTTGATATTTTTTAATTGATCACTTGGTTGGTTGGTTCACGTATTCCGGCTGTCGAGCCCAAATCATTTTGCGACCAAGGGTTTGTTGTCGTAGTTGACGTGTATGTTGTTTGTTTGGTTGGTTTACATATCCCAGCTGTGGCACCCAAGTCATTTTGCGACTAAGGCTTTGTTGTCATAGTTGATGGGTTTGTTGGTAGGTTTACTCTTGAAATGACGAGAATTACCGTGGTGAAAGAGTAAAATACATGAATTATGATATGGGTTTTTGTTATAGTTTGTATGGGTGGTGAAAGTTTGAAACTTTGTGGTCATTGGTGAAGGAATTCCACTGGTTAGAGTTAGAATTGGTAATCTGTCAGGGCCGATTTTGTTCTTGACAAAATTGGGGTTTGTGGCCTTTTTAGGGGAGGTATAAATCCACGGTATAAATCAACTGATCCACATCACTCTGTATGATATGCCACACACAGGGACGTTGATCAGTTGATTCATGTCGTGGTGTTATCATTTTCCACCATAAGTACTCAAGTCATTGGTTTCTGAATATTTTGGGAGGTCAGATACTATTGTGGGCACACAATAGATTAGTGCTGTATTGTGGCACAAGCTACTCTTGGTACAGTGTTGGGAACTCTGAGGACATTGAAGGTCTAGAAGGACTATATATAGGAGATGAGTTTTGTGATGTGTTCGCGTCCCCGAATTGGGGTTTTTTGAGATTGTAGTTGATTGCCATCCAATTATATACTGTAGTATTCTATTAGTTCATTATCCACATTGTTTGTGAATTGCGAGCTATATATGGCATATGCTATGTTTTTGTGTACAAAAGTTTTGAATTGTAAATTATTAGTGCTAATCTTTGAGTTTTGAATGGAAGTAGTCTGTTTGATATTCTGATTTTGTGCTTTATTGCTTTTTATCCATTGAAGTTGTTGCTTGTGGAATCTTATACTCTTTTAAAGTAGCAATCTGGTGATTGGTGAATAGATTCTGTGCATTGAGTAGATAATTTTGTAGGCACGACCAATGGTGACGTCTCTCTGGGAAATCCTTCTGTAACTTTTTATGTCATCCATAGTGTATAGATAGTTGGCAGGGTGTTTTCCGAGTGCTATGGTTATGGGCTTCATTATTTCACCATCTTTGATCGATTATTCATTATTCTTTTCATTCTGTTTCTTCCATCTGTCGTGTTGAAATATAAGTAGAGAGAGGATTAAACACGGACATGCTGTGCAATGTCAGTGCAATGTCGTCATTGTTATGTTTTCTCTTTGTCATTCTTTGATAGTAGATACGAGGCCGTTGAGTGTAGTAGTACCCAACTGTGAGTATCTTCTATGAATGGTCACTGGTGTGAAATTCTGTAGTTTAGTTAGCGAGAATTTCTTTCAATGGCCTGTTACTTGAGATGAAGGGAAATGAATGTAATTTATCTTTTCATCTTTAAGATAAAAGCATCCATTTAAGTCACTCTGTTACGTAAGATCAGAGCCCCCAGTTGGCAGTTGCATCTGCTGAGGCAAACCAGATGAGTCTCCCTGCCATTGTCTGTGGTTAAGAAATGCCGCAAGTAGCTTTACATTGTGTCTGACTGTCTGTTTCTTCTCTTTCTAACGACCCTGTGGGAGAAAGCCTTCGCAGAATTTTACCTTCAGAAACTTTTTAGCTCCAGCCTCTTTATTTATAAGGATCATTTTATTGTTGGGTGCTGGTTGACTCAAGTAGCGAACCCTATAGAAGCCCAGTGTATCATTGTTTCATTCGATGGGGATATCGATTTCTTTAGGAGCAACTTTTGCCTATGTATGAGTGCTCCTTCAACTTCAGCTACTTCTATTGCCTGGATTTCTACTAGTCTACTACCCCTAATTAATCTCGGCATCTGTGGCTTCAAGTTTCTTTTGAAGGAAGCATATAGCAATATGTTGTTCCTGTCTCTCTAGAATGTTGCTTCTTTAGTAAACATCATCTGAATTCCTATCTTTGATCCCATGTCGTATCTTATACCTATCATTGACGGTCAAGGAGCAATAAGTTTTTTTTTTTTTTTTTTTGTCAGTTGTAAGTTGCAACTTATAATCTTAGAAGTCATACCTATGCCATATCGTATCTTATACCGATCATCTGAATTCCTGTTTGGAACTTTGGATACCATGTCATATCTTATACTCATCTATTTGTTTGTACCTTGCCAGTATCTTTTTAATGGATCCGGATCCTCTGGAGTTATTTTTCCTGGAGTTCTCTGAAGTTTACTTGAAATGGAAATATTACTCTACCATGTAGTGTTTTTCCTTATTTAAAAAAAGACATTCATAAAATTATTTTTTCATTTTAAGTAAATTCCAGGAAAAATAACTCTAGAGGATCTTGATCCCTTTTTAATGAGTGGACCTCATATAGTTATGGAGTTAAGTTGGCTCAATGCTGAAACTTCCTAAACCCAGTAAAGGTATATATATGGTATATCCTTTGCTTTTGTCCTTCAGCAATTAAGTTATCCTGTTTGTCTAGAATCTGTGCGTTTGAGGCCTTGTGTTGTGGGGACAGACTCTTTGGTTTCAACTATTGATTGGTTATGTTCTTATACGTATGTGTGTGAATTATTCTGACTGGAGCTCTCGGTAAGTATTGACGACTACTGAAGCGGGTTGTCGACCTTCTCAGGTCTGTACGCAGAACATGGATGCCTACATGCTACAGCTTTACAGGCCTTCAGTGCCTGGGTTGACACTTGAAAGTTGAAAGTAATGTGTTGCTTTTGTGTAGTGTGCTCGAGGCCTCGAGTCTCTACTTCTTCAAGAAGTAGCAGGATTTCTTTCAGGCTACTTTTGAGTTATGATGCTCTTACTGTTGCCTGTTATTAGTACTAGTATCAGAAAGAGTAGATGAAGACCTGAAATCTGAACAGAATTCCCACTTTGCCATTTCTGAATTCTGATTGTGCAATCGTGCATGTAGTCCTGGTAGAATTCTCCAACAGCTCACTCTTCTTTTGTTTGGCGAAGGCAACTCGAAACCTTTTTTTTTTTTGGGCAAAGGCAGCTTGCGTACCTGTGCATGATAGATGATACAATTATCGTATTATTACACACAAGAATCACAATATATATCTCATCATCCATTTTATATTTAAATTTTTTTAGGGGGTCTTCATTATGTTGTGGAGTATTTTTGGAGTAAGAACTTCATATGGTCTCATACTATGAGACGGTCTGATACTACAATGTGTTTATGAGTAATACTCATATTCAACTAGCAGCGGTTGGTGAAGGGGAAGTAGTTTAGACATTCCAAAGTCCTTTTTTCCTCTCAATCCTGATATGAGCAAGTCTACATAGGTCCTTTTTCTCTTTCAATCATATTCGGTGTAGTACTCCGTATTGACTTCTTAATTCACCTTTACTCGGGTACTTTATGACTTGTTTTTCGAATTTAACGGTTCGCTTTTTTTTCTTTTTCTTTTAAAGTAATTTCCGTTAGATTAAAGGTTAAAAATGTTGAACTCAGAAAAAGTTAAAATGTTGAGGCAATTCTTAAGTGTGTGTGCAAAAGGTGTCCTACATCGGTAGAATACGTGTGAGGAGATGAGTTTCTACTTTACAGCATCTCCAATGGTTAAAACTCTTTGTAGTTTAGCTTCACAAGCTGCTTTCGTCATTAGCTTAAACATTGGAGGAATATCGTCTGATATAGTTTTGCTATCTATGTAGCTTGTTTAGGCTACCTACCTTGAAAAAAGAACTAATTTCGAAGGAAGGAAAATGAAAAATGTGGGTCCCATTTCAAGCCATCTACTTGTAGTTTTACCATTGTTATAAATTTGATGTAGGTTGTAATTTATCTTGAAACTTTCTCTCTCCTATTTGGCAAGCTAAACTACACCAAACTTTTTTATTTATAAATCTAGTGGGCTAATCATTTCACTAACAATTGGTTTTGAGATGGAATCTCACTGGATTTGTGGGTTCGTCTACACCCCCTAGGCCTGTGGGTATGCTAACATAAAGCGTCATCTTAAAATGGACTACGGAGTTTTCATAGTCTTGTCTTTGAATGTCCTCTAACTCGAAAATCAAGCATCAAAAGTTAACATTTTGTTTTGTCTTTGAAAGTACTAACTCTTTTCATATCCAATCTTTTAGGGTCTGTATGTCAAACTCCAACTTTTCCAAAACTATTTCTCAGAAGCAGTTACTGAGAAACAATTTGTGGAGGATGAGCTCCAAATTAGAGCTTGTACTTTTGATGAGCAAATTACACTAGAAATAGCTCCCACAAACCAGAAACAGTTTCTCAATTTTCTATGTTTGGCCAGCTTTAAGTTCTAAGACTCGGAAACAGTTAATAAATACTTGACCAAACACACCCAAATTCACTTGAATAAATTTTTTTAGTAGATTTGACATTTCCCGATATGACAAATAGAAAGGTTGGGTATTTTTTCAGTAGTATATGATGATACTAGATGTAGTTGTGGTGGTCTTTTTAGATAAACAAACATACTATTTAGAAAGAAAAAAAAAGGTCATCCGTTGATGAATAACCTCTTCTATGTACTACTTACGTTTATTATGTTATCATTGACTATTTTTGTTCGACGTCATATATACTTTGACTATCATAAGTAATGATAAGTAAAAGTTCTATGGCAATCGAGTTATTTTTCAGTTCCACGGGATTTCAATCCGTTCTTCCGTGTGCGTTGTGCAACGCCTAATAACTCTCATAAGGTGCTGAGGTGCTCACCAAGTCACCAGTCACCAGGGGCAGGGGGGAAGGGGAGAGTACGGGCCGCACATATTGAGCATTTGCGCCCGACCCGTGAGAATGGGATGTGCACGTGATTTCCATGGGTTACTACTTTAGCCCACCTTTTTTTTTTTTAATTATCTTATCCTCTTTCTTTTCCTTTTCGGTCTTCCAATCTTCTCCAGAGAATCTAGTGAATGATCATCTATCGATTTCTTTGATTTAGCAGTGTGTCACAAGTACAACTCACATGCCACAAGACACACCAGATATGCTATCCACCTAACACGTAATAATTTAGACTCGATTGTTAACTGGTTGATTGGCTCTTCCAAAACTCAAAATCATACGAAATTTGAAGATATCGATATCATGGATTACGCTATAAAGGGGACTATATACAAAATGCTTTTAAGTACTTTGTAGAAATTGAGCTACATCACCTCTAAAAAAATTGGGCTATATCGGTAACTTTGTAACAATGCATAATTGCATATATGCAACATTTACTTCGTATTACAAATTTACAATGGACTTAAGTTACGGAGTAGCATGTTTATCATGTGAAAATCACGAAGGATAGCGGTGACTCATTTGCCTTTTTCCATTTTCTAGGCAAGAGAATGAGGTTTCCTCTGCACTTGTCTCTTCGCAAATTATACCATGCTCCTATCATGCTCCAAGGAGCATGGTGATCCTGCTCACAATAAATAAGTGAGGACCATAATTAAAATGATTTTTCATTTTTTAATATATGATCCCCACTCATCTATTGTGAGGAGGACTACCATGCTCCTTGTGCTCCTTGGAGCATGGTATAAGCACTGCTTGTCTCTTGGCTACTCCCATTTCCAGTGGGGCAAAAACTAAAAATTGGTTGAATCAGTAATAAAATTCCAATAGTAGTACATTAATATACATTGAAATTTGAAAGACAATTTGGAATTTGACCCCTTTAATTTAAAATTTTAGATCATGTTCTTAAGGGTCGTTTAAATTGTAGTAAAAAAAATAGAGAGATAAGAGGGTGGGATATGGGACTAAGGGAGAGATTAGAGGGTGGAATTTCGTAATTTTATCATATCCCTTGTTTGGTATGTGCTGGGATAAGATGTTTGGGGATTGTAACATTCAGTTGTTCTTTGATAATATTGGCCTCGAAAATAAATGGTCTCTTCCTCATTTAAGTAAGGACAAATATGACATTTTAATAATTTTATCTCACATCCTAATACCTGCCTAAGGTGGGATAATTTATTCCAATGAGTCTTATCCCAATTACTAACGTTGTCTACCAAACATGAAAAATTAGACCTTGGGGATAACAAACCGCATCACACCCTATTATCTCTTAAACAAACGACCCCGTAAGATTAAAACAATCTACTCTCTTTGATTCAAAGAGAATCTCCTGTTTAGCTCAACCTTTTTGAATACGTTTTTCTTTTGATATATGCACTTATAACAGGCTAACAAGTAAAATATATATAGTTGAAAAATCGTACATATTTCGAAAGAGTCACAGGTAGTACTCCAAGAAGCCACATTTGTTAATACACATGGCAAGAGCTGTATAATAAATAAATAAATAAACATTTTTTTAATTGATTTTTTTTGCGTATTGAAAGTCGAATCAATAGTAGTCTAACGTGAATTTATACTAAACTAATAGAGATTAACTCGACCAACGTTCCTTAATTGCCGGGATTTCCTTGTCCCCTTTAAAGTGCACTTAGACACTAAACTCGAACTACTAAATAAGATAATACGAACCTATATCAACCAACCTCTCTCGATACCCGAAATTTCCTCATTTCTACTCCCTAGTTCCTACTAATCATTTTCTTTCTTGGGGTAATGTCCCTACTAATCGTTATAAAACGGGATATTGCCTCCCACTTTTGCTGCAAGTTTTACCACTTGTGGAAAAATAATATTAACAAAATCACACTTACTAAGACTGTTTCATACTTTAATTAGTAACCTTTGCCATTATCAGTCCACTTCAATGATTTGATGCTCTAACTTTGATTATCTTAATTAAATTTAATTTAACCCAATTCCGTATACTATATAAAGTATTTTAATACTATAATAATACTACAAAATTAATGCATAAAAATCAAGAATTAAACAATTTTTTCACATACAAATGAAATGAAGAACGCAATGACGAACTAAAAGTCTGAGACATGACCTCCACTTTGGGTAATGTTCGTCACTCATGAACCGCCCTTTCCTTTCTATCTTTAGAAACCTTGTAAAAAAATTCACACTTAAACCAGTGTTTTTGCACACAGAAATAGAAATAAAAATCTGGGAATTTAATTAATAATTTATTTTGGGGGAGTTATCAGAAGAATTATTGGGTAAGTTTGGAGGTGGTCCCTAATCTTGTGCACATTATTTAGAGGGGGATCATACAGCTGACAGAGGTATGGAGACTTGTTTTATTGGTCGGAAACTTGGATTTTAGCATTTCTAGCAAGTGGGTTTAATTTGGGTTTTTCATTTTATTTCCTGTATACTTTGCTCTGAAATTTTCCCCATCTTTTTATAGTGTTGATTTTTGCTGAGTTGTTTGCAATTTGCAGCTTCAAGTTCAAGTCTTTTGTTGGGTATCTTCAGCTTGAAGTTTTGAGCTAAAAAAGGTTAGATTTTGATCCTTGTTCTTTTGTTTAGTATTGTGAGTATGTATTTTTTTATGAGTAATTTAGTTCATTTTCATGCTTAATTGTCAAATTTGGTGGTGAAGTTGACTTGTTGGTGCTTATTTTTGGGTTTGTGTTCTTATGTAGTTGTGAGATTGATGAAATTGAAGTTTGGAGCTGAATTATATGAAAATTGAGTGTTGAATTTTGTTTTGTTGGATCATACTATATCTTTAATGTGATCATGACAAAGGAGTGAAGTGGTTGAATTGAAATGACTAGACCCTTTTCACTGAACTAATCAAAACTGTTGGAAGTGATCGCGGTCGCTGAAAAGCGGGGCATCATGACCTAGCTGTATGTGTTCATCCTTCACATCTTTCCAATTTGGTAATTGTTAGGTTAATGTATGTGGTATATCATGGATAGGAGTATAGGATTATCAGGTGAAAGTTTATGCCAAATTTCGCGGCAGCTGCTAAGTGTCATCATCATGTAGTTCTGGCATTTGTTGTCAGGTTATGTACTTAGAGAGTATGGTTGCTTTTGCCTGTATACCTGAGCAGTCTAATCGCTGATGCCACGAACACGAGTTCATTTAGTTAGATGTGATTATGAGAGCTCAGGAACAATTCTTTGTCACTCAATTGATTATGGTTTTGCTCTCTGTTCTGTGATTGGTCATTTTGATCACTTTTCATTGGTTTCTTCTTGCTTATGCATAATTAGCTTAGAAAGTTACGAGTATCATTTTTCGCACTCCCCAAGTTTCTGATTGGGAATATATTATTTGCTGTGATTAAGATTTCAGTCATTTATCCCCTTCTGTGGTTTCTTATAATCTTATTGCTTACTTGCATATCATCTTGAAAGTTATCATCTTTCGCTGTCACATTCGTACTTCTGGCATTTGTTGTCAAGTTATGCAGTTATAGAGTAAGGTTGCTTTTGCCTGTATGCCTAATTAGTCTAATCACTGATGCCACAACACAAGTTCATATAGTTAGATGTGAGTATAAGAGCTTGGGGTCAATTCTTTGTCACTCAAATGGATTTTTTATTATGATTTTGCTCTCTGTTCTGTGATCCTGATACAGGTTATTGGTCATATTGATAACTTATTTTTGGTTTTCTTCTTGCTTATGCATAATCAGTTTTGAAAGTTATCATTTTTCGCACCCCTTGGGTTTCTGATTGCCAATAATATTTTTTGCTGTGATAAAGATTTCAGTCAGTTTTAATCACCAGTGGTTTCTTAGCTTATTTGCACAATCGATCTTGAAAGTTATCATCGTTCGCTGTCTTTGGTTATCTAACCTGGTATATCTTCTTGGGTTGTCAACAGAATGTCTTCGCCAACTCGTAGTCAGAATTCCAGTAATTCAGGCCGTTCTAAAAGCAGTGCAAGGATTATTGCTCAGACCATTCAAGATGCAAAGCTTCACGCAGATTTTGATGCTTCCAGCAGTGTATTTGATTACTCAAGTTCGGTTAGAGGTAGCACAAGTGATAGAAATCAACCACCAAAGTCTGATAAGGTTACGTCAACTTACCTTCTCCAAATACAAAGAGGAAAGTTCATTCAGCCCTTTGGATGCTTGTTAGCCCTTGATGACAAGACTTTTAAAGTAATTGCCTATAGTGAGAACGCCCCTGATATGCTCACCATGGTTAGTCATGCTGTCCCAAGTGTAGGGGATCTCCCAGTTATTGGGATTGGAACTGATATAAGGACTATATTCACTGCTCCAAGTGCCTCGGCACTGCAAAAGGCATTGGGTTTCGCTGATGTTTCTCTTTTGAATCCAATATTAGTCCATTGCAAAACATCTGGGAAACCTTTCTATGCAATTGTCCATAGGGTAACTGGCAGCTTAGTAATTGATTTCGAACCAGTGAAGCCATATAAAGTCCCCATGACAGCAGCAGGAGCACTGCAATCGTACAAGCTTGCAGCCAAAGCAATAACTCGTTTACAGTCTTTGTGTTACAGTATCGAAGATCTACTGTAAATTTCTAGCTTAACAATGGAGTTTTTGAAGAGGAAAGTAACCAAGAATTCAGAGGAAGAATAAGAAGATTGAAGAAGAA
>JBBYHQ010009754.1:0-60183 GCA_038382645.1 Spergularia azorica | reverse complement strand
AATTGAGCTATTACTTGAATTCTATAGTTTTTTTTTATAAAGTTTTTTTTTTTCAAGTAATTGACTTATACGGGTACCCGTTTAGACCCGTTGAGCAACGGGTACCCGGCGGGCAACAAGTCCAAAATTTTAGGACCCGTTGCCAACGGGTCTTAAAATTTTGGACCCGGACCCGCCGGGTCCTAAGCGGGTCCGGTTCCGGGTACCCGCTTTTTTTGCTCACCCCTAGGCGTAGCTGTAAAGGCATAGTACAATGCTACAATGACACGGGGCGTAAAGGTTCCTTACAAATACGCAATTGACAAGGTTTCGGACTCGAGACATCGGTACTGATTTTCCGATACCATTACTAAGCATTGTTGTTTCACCAGAATCGTTATCATGCCTCAATTTGGGTATGAAGGGTTAGTAGACACTACACTTAGTAGACAGTAGTTAGTTAGACATTGCCAATTGGATAACCTAAAGAACAAGAAACATTGTCTTCTCCTTATCTACTTATCTTAGACGCAGTTAGACGGATAATTTTCCAACAACCCTTAACTAATACAATTATTACACGAGTAGTATTCTTTAAAGCATTAATTAATCACTTGAAACTTCTGAAAAAAAAAAAAAAAAACCAAATCAATTAAATTAATTAAAAGATGAATAATTTTAGGGAAAAAGGTGGTAAACCAAAACCTAATTGGTCTACCCATTAATCGAAAAGGGCAAATTGACCAATCAAATAATAGACCCAGAAAAAAAAAAATTTTATTCCCAAATTAATTATTCTAATTCAATTGGTTTTCTCTCACTCTTCTGTCATCATCATCAATTCATCATCATCTAAATTTCACTTTCCCAATTTCCCCCAATTTATACAATTTATTTATATATATAAACCTTCGGAAATTCTATCAAATTTCAATTTTTATTTTTAGTAAAAACCCTACATTATTTTAGTCAATGACAGTCTATGATTCTTTTACTGCTTGGATCAACAGCTTCCTTGCTTGTATAGGGTACGCTTTGTTTCTTAATAATATTTTTAATTTTTTATATCATAATTTCAAGTCAAAAGATTACAACTTTGATAATTACCTGCTTATTAATTTACCTTTTTTTTTAGTTAATTGTTTGTTGTTGGATGAATACCCAAAATATGGGTACTTTTGATTTCTGGGTATATGATTTTTGTTTGTAATTAGTGATGAGTTTACTAAATTGGGTAATTTTTCAATTTAATATTGCCATGTTTTAATTTTGTTTTTGATGGGGGGTATTGTAGATTATTTGTTTTTGTAGGAATTACAATTGGGGTTAGCTTCATAGCTCATTTTAATTGAGAAGTAGGATGTGATGGACTGATGGCTGCATAAAGCTGCAATCTTGTTTGTGAAGCTGTTTATAGATTTATTCACTCTGGAAAAAGATGACATCTTGAGTAGACATATGGCCTAGTTCCAATTAAATTCGGGTTTTATACGATATCATAGAATTTTAATTAGGCAGCTTATGAGGAAGCTCAGATACTATATGGAGTCTAGAAGAAGAATAGGGATTTTGGATGCTGGTTGTAATCATAGTATGATATAAAGTTAGGCGTAGAAATGGGTATGGACATGAAGAAAATTTTCGGTGTGAAGGTGATCTGTATCGGATTTCATGAGTTGAGCACGCTAGACGAATTTTAGCTTCTATGTTCTGAGTCATGCATTTGTTTCAAGGTAGTTTTTCTTCCTATGTCTAGAGCCTGCGAGCTAGGTAGTTTGTAGACTACTAATTGATATTGTAGTGGAAGTGTATTCCTTTAAATTGCCTGTATTTGTGGATTTACACTTCACTTGATGGCAGGGCCATCTCGAGCAACTTGGGGGCTACTTGATGAGCTAAATTGTGTGACATACAAGAAGCTTTGTGATTAATCCTTCTTTTTGGGTGTGATTGTTCAGAATTTTACTCAAGACTATAAATTTTTTTTTTTAAACTTGAGTTAAGTTGAATTATATTTGCATCACACTAGCTGTCGAGAACCAAAATTTTCATCTGGTTTTTTTGGGTTATGATTTATGAACCAAATATCTAGGATTATCTTGAATGTTTGGTTATAATCATGACTTCAGCAGGCTGTTTGAACATGGATGTTCTCATAGCGCTCCCTAACTCCTGTTTATGTTCTGTTAAACAAGAGTGTGATGCTTGTACTGAGCAATCTGTTGTAGAGTCACTTTAGTGTTTGCGGCTGCACTAAGACTTGTGAATAACTGTCCTCGACCTTTGATTTAGCATTGAAATACCCTGACGGAACTTGCATATTTTCTCTTGCTTTATCAATTGGTCATTAATATTACTTGAACTCGGTACTGTGTTGTGATGCTACGGACGTTGCAATTTTTCTAAACAGACAGGCTGTCTTCGGGACAGAGTGCTTTCTCCAATTTATCTCTTACTAGATATCGTCAAGGAAACTCAAACATCTATATTACCCCGTATTCCTGTCGATTGACCTATCTGTCATTTGTCTTTTCATTGCTGTTATTAGATTATACTTGATTCATTGATCTGTTTTGGGGCAGAGCAGTAGCTGTCTGGGGCACTGTTCAAAACCTGCGAGTGCAGCTCCTGTTAACGACCATCGATCGAAGGAACTACATTCCCAGGGACAGGTTGTGGAGAAACACAGTCTGTCGGAAGATTTTTGGGGCACCAGCACTGAAAATTTAGACTATGCATTTGGTGTATCACAAAGAAGCATTTCTTCACTCAGTACATCTAATATGAGTTTCCACTCTGATCTTGTTTCTGCTAGCACCAACTCACATAATGAATTTGTAAATCATGGTAAGTCATAATTCAAATTTCGACATCTTTGAATTCTTTTATTTTCTTCCAAAGAATTGTGTTCTTTTCAGACTTCTGCTTGATTCACATTCATTTTACTTGAAGACTATTTGAGACTTTAATGTTGGTTGCTAGGTCTCCTTCTTTGGAATCAAACCCGTCTTCAGTGGATTGGAGGTACAAAGCCGTCAAATGAAGGTCACCAAGCTCAAGGACATGCAATCAGGTGACCCATCTTTTCAAAGGCTATGATATTATCATTTGTGTCATAATTGGTGTTTCTGGTTGGTTTTTGTCCATCCTCTATTCCTTCCCCCCCCCCCCCCCCACCCTCCAAGGAAACGAATGAAAAGCTTCACAAATTTTACAATTTGTCAAAAATAGAATGGAGGATATGGAGCCATGGTTCTATAGAACTAATGACGAGCTACCTGTCTGACGGGTAATTCATGTTTTGTGAACCCAATCTAACCCCCTAGTAAAAGCGTCATTAAACCTGCTCTTGAGAGGGAAAGTTTCAATGGGATGGATGTTGGGTTCTTAGGGGAGCATAACTGGGATCTAATATTCACTAATCCCTGCTTTTATGTAGAAAAACTCGGTGCACAAATTGTTCCTAGCTCCTGCTGCCTTTTTATTGTTCTTGATTTCATTAGATTTATCTTCTCATCACATGTTTTTGCATGTTTCGTAGTCTAAATGCTACTTATGACAGCTTGCTTGGCTCCAAGAACCGGTTCCGTCGTCCCATTCCCTTATCGGTAAGTTCATTCTACCTCAATATGTTCATGTACCATGATCTCGCTATTGCTACCAATTTGGTGCTTACCCTTGCATTATGATTGGCAGGAAATGGTTGAATTCCTGGTCGAAGTTTGGGAACAGGAAGGGTTGTATGATTGAAGTCTGTCTGCTGTAGATAATAGTTTTTGTTCCTTGATCAATACCTGAAAAAGCTGCTTAAAAACTGTTGGCCAGGAGGAAAAGAATCCTGTAACCCATGTATAGAGAGATTAGATACTGATTTGACATCCATGTAATCTATGTAATGCCTACTTTCTTCCTCTTAGTATTGTACATTGTTTCCTTTTCTGGCTGAGAGAGATTTTCTGGGCGTTTCTGACAACGAGAGTCGATTCTGGACAGAAGATTAGTAACACAGAATGATACTCAGACTATGTTTAATTTTGTATCGGCATGAGTAATTTTGGATCGGATTTCTTGAAAGGATCGACCTGCTCTCACAACGGTATCATGGACAACCTTAGAGTTCACTTGATGGGTATAGGTTCTGGTTTACCCTGTTTCGGGAATATCTGTTTAGGCAAAAAAAAAAAACACATTAGCCGATGTTGACACAAATCACCCGACTTCAGACTAACGTGCGATTTTAGCCGGATTTTTGAAGCGACCATAGGTTTTTGGCTTTGATATTTACAAATACCCATACTCTGTCCCCTAGGATTTCCACAAAATTTTGAGAGCTTTTTTCCTGGGACCATATCGCGGTGGATGAAATAGTTCGATTTTGGCCAATTTTGACGAATTGCCAAATGTTATGGAGTATCAAAACTTAAGCATGGACAAGGTTAGAGTAATGAGTACCCTTGTTGGATATGAAGATTGATTCTTTTGTTGGAGTTTTTCTTTTAAGCTCTTTCAACGCACGTTATTACGCCATCCACTCATCCGTAAAGAATAGCGTACAACTTTTGCCAAATTTTTGAAATTTCCATATATTTAAATAGCTTTTTTTCCCTAGATAAAAAATCGTGAATAATATATTTCGATCTTGGCCAAATTATACGCACACACAATGACACAATGCAGTGTTTACTGTTTAGAACTCGACATACATGATACATCGTCCACTAGACGCAGATTCTCTTGTTCTAGCTTGCCTTGCCTTCTCCATTTGTACTTGTACGTCCAACTCACATGTCAAGTAGGAGTAATACACACTTTTGTGCCCATAACTTATAAAATGGTCCCACAAAATCATTGCCGTTTTTTGAGATTTAACCCTTGCCTTTTTGGTCTCTCGTGCTTCCTCGAGTAGATCATGTTCATTGAACATTTGGTTTTACACATTTAATCTATGGTGCAAATTGTACATAGTATAACATATCTTCATATACACTTTTGGTATGTAGGACACACCATCTTTACTCCAATGAGGTACTTGCTGATGCAAAATCTCTAGTATAGCCAATAATGTAATTTTAGCCCATTTCGACGCTGATGGTTGGAGTTTGTTTGCTGTTGATATTGAGATATATGTTCCGATCCGTCTTAATTTTAACTCTATTGCGCTTTTGAGAGTTTGTGTGGTTGATTAAGAAAAGTTTCTCAGTGAAATGACGTGAAAATGATCATAATCATTTCAAGACACATTCATGCAAGTAGTAAAATAGTCGTTTAATTAGTCTTATTCAGTATAGCTATTAAATAGATTTAACAGCGGTCTATAGGCAAACCGCTATTAAAAAGGCGTTGTAGAAGATCAATTCTGTACTAGTGTCAGGGTCATTCAAACAATAGTATCTGATTAATTTGGTGTAAATAAATTTAGGTTATATACAATTGAAACATACACCCAAGCCGAGCATGTAGATCGACGTTCCTAGTTTTCACTTTTGCAAGCTCTATCCATTTCGACCCCTTTTATATCAACGTGCAACGCTCGATAATAAAGACACGAATTATGTATAGCCAAATGACCTATAATAATGAGCTTCTTATTAAAGATTAACAATCATAGATTCCATTAACTAATTTTTTTTTTTTTTAAATGACTCAACCTATGTACTACTATAAAGTCCTTTAATTAAGAAAAGTAAGAAAATGCATTGGTCCAAGTTAATTCACCTAATTACATTCACTTAACATGCATTATCAACCAAAAGAGCACAAGTTGGCACTAAAGATGGCCAAATAATAATGCAACAAGGAGTGAGTAGTGAGTTGTTGTCTGACAAAGCAACCAAGTTGAAATGAGAAAATAATGTTTTGGCAAATTTTTAGAAGGCTGCAGCTGCAGGTATACTGGTATACTACTGATCTTCGCTGGGATCTCACTACTGGTCCTTTTTTTATGTATAATCGCTCAAGCTCAAGTGGTACGTTTACATTATATGCATGCACATCATAGTATACCATGACTTGATTCGTAGTGTTTACTCTAAAGAGGTTTAGCTAGATTTCGACTCTGACGGATTTATGAGGTGCGTGGCCTTGGGTGTAATTTTTCGGAAAAGGTCTAAATATTGTCTAAAAGTTTATAAATAGGAAAAAATAACTTGTATTGAAATAATGGCTACCTTACCTCAAACTTTTGGGGCTAGATTCACCCTTAAGTTTTGAGTTTTGCCCATATACATACCATATAGCTCTTGTTAAACGAGACGGCCATACAGGTCATGTTCTATATATTGCATCATATGGAAATGGAAGTGTACACGTCAAGCTCAAATAAACCTGAAGTTAATTTTCAAAAATACTTTTTCAATATTGATTGATTGTTCATTGTCTTGATAGAATTCAAAGTGAAAACGAGCTAGGCAACAATAAGTGTGTGATACTCCGTCTGTTTCCTCTTTTTGATTTCTAACTTTTGGTTCGAATATCAAAAATATATATTACAAGTTGTGATAAATTGATTAAAAAAAAGGTGGCGTTAGTGGATTATAATCCGCGTAAATATAATAATTTGAGCCTACTCAGTATTTATAAAATGTTGTAATGTTTTGTCATTAAGTTGTAGCTTCAATGAATCTCGTCAAAAGAATGCATGCATGAGATTAAGAAAACCAAGTTGAGTTTACGTGTAAGTCAAATATTTACAACTAATTGGTAGTTGGTTTGGCTACCATTACTTGTTTGTTCACTAGAGATTTATTTGGAACCAAAATAACATGCGATATGAGTCATGAGATGCATGCATGAGCGCCATATTATTTGATCAAACTTCGAACTAATACTAGCTAAGTCTACTACGTACAACATTTCCGGGCATAGAAATTGTAATAACTTACTAGCCTACCTATTTTTAGCAAATATATGGGTCATCTGTCACAACTGAAATTGTTATCTTTATTATCATTTCGAAACTACACTATGATCGAAAGCGATGAATAATTGATCATACAACCATCTCTCATAATTAATTACGTAATTGAGTTGATAATGTAGAGTAATTAAAATACTATGTAGCTTTCATAACAGAAGATTTGAACTGATGCAAGTCCGCAAATTTAATTTGTAAGTGGTGCATATTGAAGTATACGGAGTATGTATTTAAAACGGTATTGTGGGCGTTTCGATGCCGGAGGTACGAAAGTAAGTACATTGATTCTAAAAGCGTCATGTTGCAATCGAGTCATAACTTTACTGCTGGCCGTACATTGGACTTAACACGAGTAGGGGAGTATTATTCTTCACAATTCAATGCATTCCTATAATATCATCACCGTTTTTTCTGCTTTTGATAATCTCCAATCCTGAATTGCTGCTCAAACTTGTAGATTACTATTCCTTTTGGGTTTTCTTCTCCTTTTTCTTCTCTCTTCAAATCAAATATCTCCATCGAGTCAATGAATATAGCGTAGTTGACCATTTATAATGTTTTAGAATTCAAAGCATATACTTTGAGATTAGGACGGGTTACCTCTCCATTAGGGAAAACTATTTTATTACGGGTTGTTCAAATGTTTTACAATTCACTTCTTGGAAAGATATGTCATCTCCTTTAAATGACTAATGCAACAACTATATGCACTTTGAACTAAGGGCGGACGTGTTTGGCTAAACTTGTAAATTGATTCTAAACTGTTTCTGAGTCCTAGAAAACTGAACACTAACAAAATACGCAAAACTGAAAAACTGTTTCTAGTTTCTAATAAACTGTTCTAATGTAAATTTGTTCATCAGAAGTAGATTCTCCAATTTGGAACTCCTCCTTTACAAACTGTTTCTCATACGGTTTCTAAGAAATAGTTCTAAAAAAATCGGTACATCTTATTGAACTCTTGCGTTAACTAAATTATCTTAAAAATAATAAAGTAAATTTTAAAAAGACATGGAGTGTTAATATATACTCGTACGTAGTGTCTTTCTCAAGCATATTGATCGTGAATCATAAATGTGTAAAAAAAAGTTATGGTCTGTTTAGGAATACAAAGATAATTTTTGTAATTAACTAGTTTCGCCATGTTTGTTGACCGTTAAAATGCATGAACATTAGTTTCTCTCTATATCCCATTATGTACTCCAAATAGTTCAGATTTTGAGAAATCACATAATGTCATAATCAACAAAACAATTTCACAATTTTAGGATTACTGAATGTCTAAATGAAACATAGAGTGAGACAGAAGATCTACTCTAATTAACTCTGCGGTAAATTGGCCGAGAGCGAAATTGAGGACATTAATTCAAGCAAGAGTCGTGGAATCTACAATGAATTGAAGTACTGTAGTAGAGTCTCATACGATGCATGTAAATTTGAGTTAGTGCATTCTTCCTTGTAGTCTAATATTCACACTTCGTGTAGCCGTACATTGGACTTGAAACATTCAACAGAAAACGAAGTTCACTGCATTATCTATTGCACCAATTTTATATTGATACTCTATTACTCTGTTCATTCTCACTTGTGCCTAGGTCCCACGAGTCTAACTGAGTTTATTCAGTTGTCTATCTAAATTCATATTGAAAATTGTACACATAAATCAAGTACAGTAAGATTATGATTATGAAATTTTACACTCTTGAAAAAAATTAGCACTTTGTATGTGTTTTGAATTTCGAACTCGAAACTTCTGATTAAACTAGATCGGACATTTCATTGATCAATTGGTCAAAGTATGGTGCTTACGATAAGCTAGCAATTATTTAAGTAATTCTGTTGACAAACAATTCTTTTCTTAAGTCCTAATGTCACTCTGTCGATTTCAAAGGTCATTATTATAGTAATGTGTTACTTGGAATTGGGACATATAAAGTTTGCATGCCCAATTGCCCCAAGGCACCTCCCAACATTACACATTCTTGCCCAATGTTTTTATTGGCTAATAAATTCAATTAAATTATTTGATGAACACGTAACCTTAATGCGTGCTTATTAGTATTAGCTTAATATGTGCGTCAAGTGCATGCATATTATTTACGATAATGAAGGTGCTAATGCTAAACACTACTCATCAATTTGATAGAGAAATTGGAGAAAAAGTAATTGATGAACACATTGTTTCATCAAATTCGTTGAACTTGCTTAGTACATATTCTATCCAATAGATTTTTTCGCTCCACGTACACTCTTGAATAACAAGTGGAGTTAGAGTGGTAATCTCTTTATAACGAAAATTCCTCTTACTTTCACCTTAATTTTAAATTTGTGTCCAAGTATTAAAGTATCCTTACAACAACAACAACAATAACATCTTTATCTCATTGTTTTAAACACTCCTGTCATAAGGTGGGGGTAAGAGAGGGTCAGATACACGCAAGCCTTATCCTATTGAAACATAGAGAGACTGCGCACGACACCCCTATTAAAGTATTCTTACATAAAAAAAAAAAAAATTAGTTGAGTTAGATCTTTAACATGGTATCAAAGTCTCAATCAATCCAATTTGAGGTATTAAATTCAAATCCTCGTATCCTCCACCTCAATACATGCTCGCGCCTTTTTTTCTCGGTAATTATTTTCATCAAATTATTATTTTATTACTAATTTAGAAGCATTTTTGTATTATATTATAATAATAGTTTAGTTATTGTTGTGTTTATATATCAATTATTAATATTTAATTAATATTTATCTATTTCTTTTTTATTTTTTATTATAATGATATATATTTTGCACAATTAATTTGACCAAGGGGTCGACCGGTCGGGTCGGGTTATGACTTATGAGTCTTATGACCCAGGCTTTCAAGTCGGCTTGGGATTGAGAAAAACGGGATTTTTTTGGGTTATTTACGGGTCGGGTCAGATTTTGACAGGTCTAGTCCAAACCATTAGTCTAGATTTAAAACATAATTAACATGACTACTTTGATTAAGTTTCTTTGGTACTCATATTTGAGTGCACCATCTTAGGATAGGCTTTAGTATTTTTTTTTTTTGAGAGAATTTTTTTTGTTTTTGTTTTGTTTTGTAGTAATATACTCCGTGGGTTGCAGTAAAAGAATGAACAACTTATGTTTTAATTTTTCCACATAAGATTAAATCAGATCAGATGTAATAAATTTAAATAATGCTAGTATAATTTTTTGTCTTAGTTTACCTATGTTCACTCAATTTTCCATATATTCAATCAGATATATCAAATCATAAAAGATGTAATTGAGCAAAAAAAAAAAAAAAAAAAAAAAATCATTTATTACCTTAGCTAGCCCAAGGTTCATGCATGTATTTGCATAAATTATTGATGAAGAGCACACAAGTTTTGAGCAGCATACATGCACTACTTAAACATATTATTCAGAAGCATGTGTGCTAATTGAACAAGTGGTGCATGTACATATATCATCAGTGATTTAGTACCTTTATTAGCTAGGGTACATGGAATTTCACTAGAAGTAGAAATTAAACATTCAATGCATATGGTCCCAGAGAAAAAAAAAATCAAATCATTTTATTTCATATATGAACATTTAGTTATTATTATCCATGATTCTTGCAATTGCTGTTAATATAAAAGGTAGTTAATCCAAGTAGCCTTATTTGACAACATGATTTGCAAAGAAATTGTTTAATTATACATAAAATAAATAAGGATTTACAATATTGAATTTCTTTACATAAATAAGAAGGATCATGATATGGTTGATATGTTCAATGTATACTTTAGATATGGATCAAAAATTATATTTAGATACATGCACTAAAAATTATGATAAGATATTTGATAAGAAAAAGACACATTAGCTCATTTTATTTAAATAGACGACACGATAAATCACTGAATAATTTTTTGAGTACTTTTTTCTAAACTATGGATTTTCGCGGAAGTAAAAGTTGTGAGTATTCTTAAATTTTGTAAAAGTATTGTTATAGTTGTTTTTTTTTTTTTTTTTTAATACATAGCAATTGATTTATAGTCTGTTTTACTTGAGCATATTTGTTGCATAAGTATGAGTTTACATGCAGTCAAAAGTCCAATAGGGATTTCAAATGTATAAATGTAATAATTTGGTCTATGATCAAGAGAAAAGGACACTCATTTATACCAGTTTCAAAAGTTATGTGTATTTATTTGTCATTGACATTACATTTTTTAGGAACCGTTTCATATGTCTTGGTACTTTGAATTAAGTTTTCTTGTATTGAAAGGAATAAAAAATGAAAACGATCTATGGACCATCGGAGAACCTAGAAAAAAAAAATCATGATTTAATGGTTGATTTATGAAAAAAAAAAAGTTAAAATCAAATGGTAATCTTCTAATATGAAAAAAAATGCGCTAAGAAAGTGATTAAGGCTATGTTTGATTTCATTGCATCTTTTATAGTACGATCTCATTTGATTTGAATGCAACTAATATGATTTTGATGACTCTGAACGAACTAATTTGATTTGCTGAATTTTTCGGAAGTGTAACTGAATTTCGACGAATTAATATCAAGAAATTGACTAATTTAATTGACATTAAGGCCTTGTTTGATAGGTTTGCACTTTTTAGTTATGATTTGAATTGAACTGATTTGATTTGAATGCGTTTAATTTGATTTGATCTGGATTCGATGAAGAATTAACTACATTTAGACGAATTAATAATTAGGAATATACTACATTCACTTATGTTATTTGAATATTTCTGATCTGATTTTTTTTATTTAATTTGATATGATTTGAATTCACATTTTTTTTCCTTAAGTCAAATCAAACAAGGCTTGAATTGATCAATTATGATTCATCTAATCTGATTCAAATGAATTTGCCTTAATCTGTTTTGAATGCTTATGGTCCGATTTGATATGAAACTTTGAGATCAACAAAACACGTTATTCCTCAAATTCTAAACAATTATCCGTCTATTTTATATTAAAGATAATTTACGATAATATTCCTCTTTCCTTTTCTACACGCTCCTTGTTAATCATGGTCTTATAACCCGTTATCTTTCATCGACTATCATTTTCCACCTCATATCACTAATCATAATATCCTATAAAACCCGTATAACATAAAAATATGATTGGATTGCAGTCCAAATTTTTACTCTTCTAGTGCCTGAACAAATGTCTCAAAAGAGTAAGAACAAGTGGTACAAGTGTACTTGCTGATCTTGGTATTACTTCATTTATAGTAAAAAATTAAAAATAAATAATTAAAGGGGGATGATTGATGAGAGAGAGAGGTGGGGTCAGGAGAATAACGTTAGAATCGGTAAATATTTTGCAGAGAAATGAAGTTGGATTGATACATTGTATGAAACCCATTTCTTATTTTATTTTATACAAAAGAAAAAACATTTTCATCATCTTTTTTTTTTTTTTTAAATTATTTAGGGGGGTGGTTTGTTAATGTATCTGAATCTACCTTCCCATATATATAAAGGTCCCATTTCTATGCTCACCTAAAATCATACCAAAAAACATTTTAACACTTTTTTTTTGCCCTATACACAAAAGTATAGGGTTCTCTCTCTCTCACAATTTCTGCTTGATGTGGTGTGAATTTGAAGCAACACTTGATCAGTTTTTCTTTGGTTTTGGTTTTGCTTGTTGGGTTTTTCTTCATTTTGGATTTCTTACCTGGGTTTCACTCATGCCTACTCTTGTTAATTATTGTGGTATGTTCATCATTTCTCATTTGAATTTCAATCTTTTCTAGTTTTAATTGCTTGTGTATGACGATTTCAAATGATGATACATGTTAGCCGACCCTAAATCATGTTGGAACTAAGTCTTGTTTGTTGTTACTTGTTGTTGTATTGTAGTTTGATTTTGGTTTTGTGTTTTCTTGTTTAATTTGATTGATATGCTTGAAAAGATCAGAACTTTGTAAGTTTTAGGCATGTTTAAATTGTGGGCATGTTTGTGGGTATTGTTTTAGAATTGGGTATGTTGTTATTCTCACTTTCTCAGTTTAGTTGATTAATCTTGCTTGGAAAGATACAAACTTTAGGGATTTTGATCAGTTTAGGATGAAATTCTTTTGCAAATGATCAATTTTTGGATTGTTGAATGGCTTGCTGCCATTTTAATATGATTGTGGTGTATAATGGAACTGTGTCAAGGAGAAGTTTAGAGTTCCATATGATCATCATTTTAGCTCATATGAGTTGTCTGATCATGGATAATCAATCTGAGTTCTGTGGAACTTGTTCTCCTCTTGAATATTGGGATTATGTTGGGAAGTTTTATTGATACTTTTATGTTTCCTCGAGTCTGTTTAGAATTGGTGTGGGATGAAGGTTTATAGGAGCTAGCTTAATGTCGTAAATATATGTTTTTGGAGATCTATTGTTGCTCATGTGTTGTTTCTTGCATATAATTTCAGGGGAAGATGAATTATATAGTGGAAGATCTTTCTATCCTAATTCGATGGTGGATGTATACGGCCCTCCTAGCAAACGTTTGCGCATTAGTGCTCCGTTCGTGCTATGGGGGTCTAAAAACGAGCAAGATAGGAGATCGTCTTTGGATGTGCTTCCTGATGAATGCCTCTTTGAGATCTTTAGGCGTTTGCCTGGTCAAGAGAGGAGCATCTGTGCTTGTGTCTCCAAGCATTGGCTTACTACCTTGAGCAGCATCCGCAGGGCAGAGATGTGCCACCCTGCATCTCTACAGTCTTCTGATGATGTTGATATGGTTTCTGATGGTAATGATGTGGATGGTTGTCTTACAAGGTCCGTAGAGGGCAAGAAAGCTACAGATATGAGACTTGCTGCTATTGCGATTGGAACAGCTGCTCGAGGTGGACTTGGGAAGCTTTCTATCCGCGGAAGCAACCCTGTGCGCAGTGTGACAAATTTCGGTCTCTCAGCTATAGCTCGTGGGTGTCCATCTCTGAGTTCTCTTTCTATCTGGAATGTTCCCACTGTTGGTGATGAAGGTTTGTTTGAGATAGCAAACGAATGTCACTTGCTGGAGAAGCTTGATCTGTCCCTATGTCCATCTATCACAAACAAGGGTTTGATTGATGTGGCAGAACGCTGCCCCAATTTGGTTTCTTTATCGATTGAATCATGCTCTAACATTGGCAATGACAGCATACAAGCTATTGCTCAGGGCTGCCCTAAGCTGAAATCAATTTCAATCAAAGACTGCCCTTTGGTTGGAGATCAAGCAGTTGCAAGTTTATTGTCCTCTTCTTCAGCTTTGTCCAAAGTAAAGCTTCAGAGCTTAAACATCTCTGATTTTTCTCTTGCCGTCATTGGTCACTATGGGAAGTCTGTCACCAGCCTCTTTTTGAGCAGTCTCCGGAATGTAAGCGAGAAAGGGTTTTGGGTCATGGGCAATGCTCAAGGATTAGTGGCTCTGGTGTCCCTGTCTATTGCTTCATGTTTGGGAGTGACAAGTTTGAGTCTTGAAGCTATTGGCAAGGGGTGCGGTACTCTCAAACAGATTTCTCTTCGCAACTGCTGCTTATTGTCAGATGATGGATTACTGGCATTCTCTAAATCCGCAGGATCTCTTGAGAGCATGCATTTGGAGCATTGTAATAGGATCACTCTATCAGGGGTTCGTATCTGCTCTCTCCAATTGTGGTTCAAAGTTCAGATCTCTTTCCCTTGTTAAGTGCATGGGGCTTAAGGACATGCCTGTCGATGGGAACTTCCAAAATCTTTGCATGTCTCTTCGATGCCTTTCCATCAAAAACTGTCCTACCTTTGGCAGTGCTAGCTTGGAGGTTTTGGGTAAGAAGTGTCCGAACCTGAGACAAGTAGACCTGACAGGACTCTATGGAATGACAGATGATGGCATCATCGCTCTTCTCAAGAGCTGTCTGGCAGGGCTTGCTAAGTTGAACCTTAATGGCTGCATTAACCTGTCTGACAAATCCGTTTTTAGCTGTAGTTAGGCTGCATGGTGAAACTATCAAAGTGCTGAATCTTGATGGCTGCTGGAGAATTACTGATGCGAGCTTATTTGCCGTTGCTGGCAGTTGCCAGTTGCTTAATGATCTTGACATCTCAAACTGTGCAGTCACAGACTTGGGCATTGCTGCTTTATCTAGCTCAAAACAGCTGAACCTACAGATTCTTTCCATATCAGGCTGTTCTAGGATATCGAACAAGAGCTTACCATACCTTATCCAGTTAGGAAAGAGCCTTCTTGGTTTGAACCTCATGCACTGCAGTTCACTTAGCAGCAACACTGTCGATATGCTTGTGGGTAATCTATGGAGATGCGACATTCTCTGCTGATGGGAGACGATCTGCTGAGTACCGCACATCTTCCAGCACCGCATCCTTGGTTTTTCTGTTCACGATCAGTTGCTCTGCAAAGGATCAGTCAACCTAAGATTGTTTTCCTCGGGGATTTTGGTGAACTCTACATCATCGTTTTTGCAGGCTACAAGAGCCTGTTCAGTTTTCGTCTCCTGCTGCTGACAGGATGACTGGCTTCTGTTACCTCCACTGCTCCCCGAGTATACAATCAACTGATCCTGTTTTAAGAGCTTCTACATCGCGACAAACCTTTTCTTCCAGACATGGCGTGGACGAGTCACAAGATATGCTCTGCTAGCATTCTTCAGAACAAGAAGCTGCTTCAGAGACCTTGTTTATATGTTTGATGTCTTTAGCCTTTTTTTTTTCTTTCTTGGGTAACTTTTGTAGGCTTTTCGGTTGCTTTGCCCAGTTTGCGTTCGGACAAGGATAGCCTTGTTAGTCATGGACCTTGGCTATGGCATTGAGCATAGAAGACTCAATTTTGCCATGGACAACCTTTTTGGTTGTTTTTTTCCCCAAGGTTCTAGTTTTTGCAGGCTTTTCCTAGTTCACTTGAGCAGTTGAACATGTAGCAAGCAACCCTTTTTGGTGTTGGAACTTTAGAAATAGAAATTTCCATCAAAAAAAAAAAAAAAAAAGGGGCTTAGGCTTCATTCTGCTCCCTTTTACCATACTACTATGTTGATAGTTTTGTTGACTGCATAGTGCAATGCTGCATACTACAAGTATTTTTGGCCGCAACAACTTTAGGGCAAGAACGTGGAAACAAGATCGTTTTATCAAAGTTTTTGTCAATTATCACCTGTGTAAGGCTGTAAGTTTGTTGGATGCCTAGCCAAGCCAAAGACCGTGTCACCCTGTGGGCTATAATATCAAGCTGGCCATGAAATGAACAAAAATCAAAGAAAAGTCGAAAAGGTGAAAAACCCAACTCATTACCCAAATAATGGATCTTCAAATGTATGTACCTTTGTGTAAACACACAAGGAATGATTCATTGAAGGTTATGTTGCTAGAAACTATTGGACGATTATCATTTCGCAACCACAAATCTGCAATCTATCACCATCTTTAAAAACGGTCTTTATTATCGGGTTTATGAAAAATTATATTAGGGTACGACTATCTCGTCAACTTTTGACTTACGAGTTATGGACTTATGGCCGTATGATACTTAAACTATGAGAAGGCTACACATTATGACATTAACTACCAAAAGATTACTCTATCACCATCTTTAAAAACGTATCTTTATTATTGGGTCTATGAAAAATTATATTGAGGGGTATGGCGTACGACTTTTCCTTCAGTTTTTCGTGTACGAATCATGACCTTATGATACTTAAACTATGAGAATACTGCACATTATGACCAACATATTTGTTTACGGAGTAATTTTGAAGGCTTTATCATTGTAGGACCCTAGTATAGTGTATTACTATAGGTTTCCCTTAGAAGTTGATTGTAATTCGTAGCATCAAGATATTAATTCACGATTCCACCCTTATATTGGAAATCTTAGCAATAGTAACTTGAATCATTGTCCCATCCTACCCTAACCCTATTTAACCAACAAATTTCCCTATACATAATCTAACTTCTTTCTCACGACTTTCATGTCATTATTTAGTTTGTAAGGTAATTAAATGACCATAACGTCTCTTAGTTCTTGAACCGTTGAAATTCGGAGATTAAAGAGTGAATTCAATTCACTTAAAAACACGAGCATTCCTAGGTGAAAATTGTACAAACCCAATAAATTTCATCTGAGTGAGCTCAACCCTCAACCTCAAAACTAGTATCTTGAGAGTTTTAACTTTTACCACTTGAACGATCCTCTATTCCTCTCTCTAACACTTTTCTTAGAATTTTTTTACTGTAGTTATTTACTACTGCTACTAATACTGTTTGAAATTCATGTGAAAAAGAATCAGATGGGGGGCAGAAAATGAGAGGTGAGGAAAGGGAGACAAGGGGATTAGTACACCAATAATTGCCAAAACTTTTGCAGAGGAAGGTCAAGTCATTTTGCTGAGATATGAGGTTAAACAGTAAAACACATCAGTCTGTCAACTTCATCTAAAGATCTGTCATTCACTCCCCATACTCAAGCAGTACTTATACAGTATTTTTCATGATGATTGACCCCATTTTGATTTTGGATTTCAGCAACTTCTTCTTGAAGATTGTTGCTTTGCCTATTACAAGATTGTTAATTTTGGACGAATTCAGCAATATTTCCCTAGAGTTTGATGCTTTGCCTATTACAATGAACTGATGAAGCCTCTACTACTGTATTGATCATTGACATTTCTAAACACGCTTTCGACACTCCAACTTACATTATATATAATCTCGATTTCTCGTCTTTGTGTGTAATGAGATCAGGTTAATAGACGGTTCTAGAGCTCTCACTAACGTTATATAGATGATCGTCTTTGCTTACATGAAATCGCAAAAAAAAAAAAAAAAAAAATTAAGTAGGGAGTGATTAAAAAAGGTCCAATAGACTTAGACTATTTTTAGCCCTTTGCATTCTCACTAACACTAGAAATGAAGGTCTTTGTTTACCTCACGTAAGTATTCTCTTAAAGAAAATCGAGTTAGTAGGAGCGCTAAATAGGTGGGGTCCAGACTCCAGTGCTTGAGTAAAGTATACAGTACAGATGTAAGGGTATTAAATCTCTTTTACAAAGTTTTTACACCAAACCATATTATTTCTTCTACATTTTCCAAGCGCACATCATTCAGTTGCACAACAAAATCTCCTGTATTTGACCATCATTATTTCATATTCATATATAGTATTCAAGAATTAGCAAAAAATATATACATGTAACAGTGATTTATATTAAAATGGATTCACCAAGAAGCTGCTGCAGATCATGTTCAGTAATTATTCTAGTCTGCCTTCTTTCTATGTCTCTCTTGCCTTCCCTTTCAGGTAACTTTTTATTCCCCATGCACTTCATACTAACTACTAAGGCTCCTGCATGGTTAAATCGACAGTTTCATACGACGACTTTAGTACGTCACTTACGTGAATATGACGATTCATGTTAGCCGACAAAACTAATTAATTTGTTGACGAATTATTCTAGGCATATCAGTAAGCAGGAAAATGGTGCTAGGGTCCCAGCCACCGAGGTGTGCCAACAGATGCATGAATTGCCGGCCGTGCATGGCTGTTCTCGTCATTCCGCCGCGCCGGCTAATGCCCCATGAAGAAGAGAGCTACTATCTACTTTCATGGAAATGCAGGTGTAAGAACAAGTTTTTTCAGCCTTGATCATAGTGATAATTACTATTCATTTAGTATTTGAGTGTCCTAATTCATGCTTTATAGTAACTTAAGCTAGTAGTTAGTATAAACGTAGAAATTTTGCGTATATATAATTCAACGAGTTGTATTATTACCTTCGTGTTGATTATATAGCTGCTCGTCTATAGTAGATGAGTGCATGTAGTTATAGATGTTACAATGTGCGTATATACGAGGGAGATGAATAATGTCGCAATTATACTCTTATTACCAGTATTATGTCCAATCCGAACGAAATGTAATGTTATTTTCTCGGCTTAACTTAATTAAAAATAATGTTATGCTCTTACTATTCATTCATTAATTTTTTTGTTTATTCTTACAAAAGTTACAATCCAAGAGAACAGTTGCAAAATGGTTTCAAACTTTACGATCTTAAGAGAACGGAGAGAGTATATAGATTTAGTGTTGCGACAAGGTACCCTCAAATCGTACTTTTTAAGTTTTTGTACTGTCACGTCTCTCAATAATATGGTCCCCCTGAACTTGCCCCTTGAATAAGGGGAAGCAAGACGAGGAACATATTCTGATGCAATATCCACTGAAAGTTGACAAAGCTCACAGTACTTGGATTTTAACGTACTTTGAATTATTAGATTCTATAGAATATAATGCACATCCACGAGACCACGACACTTTTCTAATAGAACGAGCAACTCGAATGGAAAAGATTGGATGGTCTGCACTTTTCTAGTAGTAAGAGAACGACGCTACTACTCGGGATGTGGCTTCTTAATTACTTTGCACTCGGGAAGCTTATATTAGAAGGAAAAATAACATGAACTTCAGACACAAGAAACAACATTAAGAAACAAGATACATTGTTGCTCTCTCGACACAAGATGAAATTAGAAACTCAACTAAGCGCATACATAGTTGCTCCGGAGTTCAGACAGACGGATGGAGGGTGCATGGACTGAGTAGCTCATTAAGAAGTTTAGTCGCAATTACTTACGTTTTGGACCCTGAAAGTATGCCATTAGATATGATCAATTGACATTCCCGCTCCTCTTAAATAACAAGCCCTTAAGACCTTGCCGGAGTTTTGAACAACTTCCCTTGAGCAGAGTCTCCACACAAAATGTCGCATTCTTATCACTTCTTATTTTTCGACAAAGCATAAAGGTGAGGTTAATGAAAAGCATACATTCTTATAGTTTCGAACATACATAGATTCTCATTCTTATTGAGAACTGCTACAGATAAGCAAGCCTGGCCCTCGAAGGAAAGAACCACCACACCGGTTGGCAATGATATTAACAAGTTATACAGTGGCTTACATATTAATTGGGGCAAGTCGAGCACAAGATACAGATTATGAAATATCGAAAGGATTGACTTACATGAAACATTACATATTAGCGATCATGACATCATCATGTACAGCAACAATTGTTTTCAGCTTCCACGGTGTTGGACCATCTTCTTGTGGCATTTATGCAGAGACAACCTGGTTTCACATTCATATGGATCACGTTTTGATAGCTCAGCTTTACGGCTAATGTGAACGAATTAGCAAGACACGGTCTTAAGCAGGCCAGAATGTGGAGAGCTCCCAGACGGCTTCCAAATGATGTGATCCAGTTTACCACACAATCGTTTATAAAACTGCAGGCCAAGAACATACGGCAACCTTAGAATTTGAACCAGGTGATGTAGGAGAAGGCATTTAATTGTACAAAATGAGCAGCAAAATCTACTTCATGGGTGAGCTATATCAGTATGGTTACCACAATTAAGAAGTACGTATGGAACAAAGAGAGGACAAGCTCATTAAGAAGTTATCAGACAGAAAAATGCTGAAAAGCCACAACCGGGGGGGGGGGGGTAGGGGAGACCGAAAGTATATAGAAAACCCAAGATACCCTCTTGACATAATTGTCCATAGTTTCAAGTTTCGAACAATGCAGAAACAATTAATCTCTAGAATCAAATCAAGAAATAAAATTCAATGATATGTGCCCCAAATATGAGAGAGACTTGAGCATAAGTAATAAGTAATTTGTTGAGCCTAGCGTGCGATTTTTGTCAACTTTTGGAACCGATATTAGAGTTTTGGCTCTAATATTTTTGCGAAACCCCACTCATACAGGCATCCACAAAAATATGACCCGTCTTTGTTCCGTAGCCATTATGGGCCAAACAAATAAAATTGGATTAATTTGACCAGTTTTTTTTAAAAGAGCCAAATGTTCTCAAACCTTCACTATGAGTTATTGCCGATTTCGGAACCGACAATAGGTTTCAGGCCCTAATATTTTGCAACAACCCATAACATGAATACAAGACCCCTAGGAGCTTCCAAAAAAAATTGAGCCGTGTTTGTTCCGAAACCCTTTTCGGCGTGTTCATGAACTAAATTGAACATACCAGATTAATGGAGCGGAAACTAGTAGGATCAAATACCTCCGGCCATTGCACTTGTGGTTGTGTTCTTATCTTCATCGCAAAACCGTAACCTCACACGAAACCATAACCCGATGCCAAACCCTTCTCATGGTGTTTTTCTTAAGTTTTGAGAGTAGAATCAGTGACCCATTATATATACTTCAGTTTTGGGAAACTGACAAAAATCTTTTAAAAGAGCCAACTGATCACAAAACATTGACACAGACTGTTTTCGAGAATCCTTGTTGGATATGACTGTCGGTTCCATTGTTAGGAAAGTTCCCAAAGCCTTTTGGCACAAGTCATCCTAGAGCCTACCGTGCGATTTTTGCCTACATTTGGTACCTATCACAGGCATTTGGCTCTAATATTTTGCTAAACCCCATAATGTGTCCCTTAGGCGCCTCCACATAAATTCGATCCGTTTTTGTTCCATGGACATTTTGGGCCAAAAAGAGTGGACAATTTACTTCCGATCGGGCCAATTTGACTAATTTTCGAAAGAAGTCAAATATTCTCAAATCTTTACTATGAAAAGTCTTGGAGAAACTTTGATAAAATATGAGTGAAAACTCCCCTATAAGTACATTTTTTCAAACCAAGGATTATATGAGTGAAAACTCCCCAAATGTTTTCAACTCTTTGCCACAGACAGTTTTCGAGTATCCTAATTGAATATGAGTGTTGATTCCATTTTAAGGAAAGTTCTCCCAGCTTTTTTGACACAAGTCAGGCGGCTCCTGAAAAATTTGAGCCATTAATGTTCGGTAGACATTTCGGGCCAAAAACAGTGGATTATATACTTCAGATTTTCGAGTATCCTAGTTGAATATGAGCATTGGTTCCATTGTTAGGAATGTTCTCTGAGCTTTTTTGGCACAAGTATTGGGTTTGTCTAGTGTGTGATTTTTGCCTCCTTTTCGAACCTATCAAAGGTTTTTGGCTCTAATGTTTTGTAAAACCCTATAATAAGTCCCATAGGCGGCTCCTGAAAATTTTGAGCAATTTTTGTTCCGTAGACATTTCGGGCAAAAAACAATGGATTATATACTTCAGATTTAGCTAATTTTGACCAATTTTCTTACGAAGCTAAATGTTCTTCAAACTTTACCACGAAATGCCTTGAAGAAACTTTGATAGATTTGAGTGAAAGTTCCTCTATTTCTAAAGTTCCTCAAAGGCCTTTCGGCACAAGTTAATTGTTAAGTCCAGAGTGCGCTATTTGCCAATTTTCGTAAGCGCCGATGTGTTTTTGGCTCTAATATTTTGCAAGGACCAATATCATGAAGCCTAGATGGTTCCCAAAACATTTGAGCCGTGCCTTGTTCCGAAATACTATTCGGCCAAAAACCGAGAATTATATGTTGTAGTTTTGGCCCATTTTGATCAATTTTTTCGAAGAACCCAAACGATCTCTAAACTTTGCCACGGACAATTTTCGAGTATCCTAGTTGAAAAAGAGTGTTGGTTCCATTATTAGGAATGATCTCGGAGCGTTATTGCCACAAGTATTGGGTTTGTCTAGCGTGAGATTTTTGCCTCCTTTTGAAACCTATCAAAGGTTTTTGGGTCCAATGTTTTGTTAAACCCCATAAAAAGTCCCATAGGCTGCTCCAGAAAAATTTGAGCCATTTTTGTTCCGTAGACATTTCGGGCCAAAAACACTGGATTATATCCTTCAGATTTAGCTAATTTTGACCAATTTTCTAAAAAAAGCCAAATGTTCTCAAAACTCTACTACGAACAGCCTTGGAGAAACTTTGATAGATATGAGTGAAAGTTGCTCTATTTGTAGAGTTCTTCAAAGGCCTTTCGCACAAGTTAATTGTTAAGCCTAGCGTACGCTTTTTGGCAATATTCGTAAGCGACGATGTGTTTTTGGCTCTAATATTTTGCAAGGACCAATATCATGAAGCCTAGATGGTTACCAAAAACTTTCAGCCGTGCTTGTTCCGAAATACTATTCGGCCAAAAACCGCGGACTATATGCTGTAGATTTCGCTTATTTTGATCAATTTTTTCGAAGAACCCAAACGATCTCTAAACTTTGCTAAGGACAATTTTTGAGTATCCTAGTTGAATATGAGCATTGGTTCCATTATTAGGAATGTTCTCTGAGCTTTTTTTGGCACAAGTATTGGGTTTGTCTAGCGTGTGATTTTGCCTCCTTTTCGAACCTATCAAAGGTTTTTGGCTCTAATGTTTTGTTAAACCTTATAATAAGTCCCATAGGCAGCTCCTGAAAATTTTGAGCGATTTTTGTTCCGTAGACATTTCGGGTAAAAAAAAGTGGATTATATACTTCAGATTTAGCTAATTTTGACCAATTTTCTTACGAAGCTAAATGTTCTCCAAACTTTACCACAAAATGTCTTGAAGAAACTTTGATAGATTTGAGTGAAAGTTCCTCTATTAGTAAAGTTCCTCAGAGGCCTTTCGGCACAAGTTAATTGTTAAGTCCAGCGTGCGCTATTTGCCAATTTTCCTAAGCGCCGATGTGTTTTTGGCTCTGATATTTTGCAAGGACCAATATCATGAAGACTAGATGGTTCCCCAAAAAATTGAGTTGTGCTTGTTCCGAAATACTATTCGGCCAAAAACCGAGAATTATATGCTGTAGTTTTGGCCCATTTTGATCAATTTTTTCGAAGAACCCAAACGATCTCTAAACTTCGCCACGTACAATTTTCGAGTATTCTAGTTGAATAAGAGTGTTGGTTCCATTATTAGGAATGTTCTCTGAGCGTTATTGGCACAAGTATTGGGTTTGTCTAGCGTGCGATTTTTGCCTCCTTTTGGAACCTATTAAAGGTTTTTGGGTCCAATGTTTTGTTAAACCCCATAATAAGTCCCATAGGCGGCTCCTGAAAAATTTGAGCCATTTTTGTTCCGTAGGCATTTCCGGCAAAAAACAGTGGATTATATACTTCAGATTTAGCTAATTTTGACCAATTTTCTTAAGAAGCCAAATGTTCTCAAAACTTTACTACGAACAGCCTTGGAGAAACTTTGATAGATACGAGTGGAAGTTGCTCTATTTGTAAAGTTCTTCAAAGGCCTTTCGGCACAAGTTAATTGTTAAGGCTAGCGTACGCTTTTTGGCAATATTCGTAAGCGACAATGTGTTTTTCGGCTCTAATATTTTGCAAGGACCAATATCATGAAGCCTAGATGGTTCCCAAAAAATTTCAGCCGTCCTTGTTCCGAAATACTATTCGGCCAAAAACCGTGGACTATATGCTGTAATTTTGGCCTATTTTAATCAATTTTTTTGAAGAACCCAAACGATCTCTAAACTTTGCCAAGTACAATTTTCAAGTATCCTAATTGAATATGAGTGTTGGTTCCATTGTAAGGAATGTTATCTGGCACAAGTCTTAGGTTTGGCTAGCGTGCGATTTTTGCCTACTTTCGAAATCTAACAAAGGTTTTTGGATCTAAAATTTTGTTAAACCCCATAATAAGTCCCGTAGGCAGCTCCTAAAAATCTGAGCCATATTTGTTCAGTAGACATTTCGGGCCAAAAACAGTGGATTATATTGTTCGGATTTAGCTTATTTTGACCAATTTGCCTAAAAAGCCAAATGATTTCAAAAGTTCACCACGAACGGCCATGGAGAAACTTTGATAGATATGAGTGGAAGTTTCTCTACTTGTAAAGTTCTTCAATGGCGTTTGAGCACAAGTTATTCGTTGAGGCTAGCGTGCGTTTTTTTGGTGATTTTCGTAACTGACACGTGCTTTCTGCTCTAATATTTTGCAAAGACATATAACATGAACCCTAGATGGTTCCCTAAAAATTTGAGCCGGGCATGTTCCAATCATTTCTGGGCCAAAAAACGTGGATTATTTATTGTATTTTTGGCCAAATGTTCTCAGAAGTTTGCCACGGACAGTTTTCAAGTATTCTTGTTGAATATGAGTGTTGGTTCCATTGTTAGGAAAGTTCTCTGAGCCTTTTAGGTATTAGTTATCCGTTAAGCCAAGTGTGCGATTTTGGCCTACTTTTAGTATCTACAACAGGTTTTTGGCTCTAAAATTAGCTAAACCCCATAATACGTCCTATAGATCAATCACGTTGGTAATTTTTTTTTTTCTCGAAAGTGACAGCTCTCTATAGTATTTCCATACACAATACGATACGAGTAACAGAAGCACAAACTTTAAAAGTCTATATTGCATGAGGCTTAACACAACCATTACATTGTTACCTCAAGAGAGTATGTGAGTGCTCGACACTAACCTTATGGTATTCAAGGGTGTCACCAGCAGCTTTCCTAACATCCACCATGAAAAGTGACGGAGCAACCTCATATACCTAAAACAAGATCAAGAACAATTGAAGTACCAGTTAAATATCCAAGAAGAAACTCAGTAAGTGCAACACAGAAAAGCTGAGCAGGAAGGTAAATTACCTCTAGAACCACAGCAAATGGACCTGCCTTATTTGCAGATATTCCTTCCAGTCTTGTCTAGATCAAACAGGGAAAAAAAGAAGAAGATAAGTACATATCTTTACGGTAGTACAGCTAAAATAGCATGGCAAAAGGATGTGCTGAATCTTTAATAGAAGTGCAACGAGTCATGAGTTCAGCAATTAGACCACAAGCATGAGAATAACACAAACAGCTTATTCCACCCAGTTTTCAAAACTTGGTGTAACACAAGTGTAAAGAGATCATCAATATATAAATGTGCAAGTACAATCTGGAGTTTGAACTTGTTGGCTGCCTACTCCTTACCCCCACAAAAACCACAGAAAAGATTGGCAGAACTCGACAGACTAAACTGGACATAGAGAGTATAATAACTCAACAATGGTGAAGGTCCTTAAGCATGAAACAAATAGATACCTTGTAGTTACGCGTGTGAACTTTAAGACCCATTGATTCGGCAACTGCTTCGATTGTAGAGATTATAGTATTTGGTGGTTCCCGGGAAACAAAGCGGGTTTGCCTCTTGACATAATCCTAATAAAGAGAGAAACATGTCTACCGTGAGTCTGAATCAACTATTTATCCATAAACTCAATGCCCAGGGAGATAATAGAATCAAAGATCCCGAAGTGTGAGATGCCACATTGCAAAAGGGTTAAGGGGTTCTTCCTGCATGTATAACTCCAACAACTATACATTTTGTTCAGGCTAAAGAATGCACATACCTGACGTCTGTCAAATAAAGCTGACAGGTTAAGACCTTGTGATAAAGTGATCATCTCAAACGCATTCATAATTAAGGGACCCCTGTCAAGATGCCTAGACTGTTCAGTAACATATTGGTCCTGCATAGCCCACCAAAATCATTTAAAGTTATAAACACCTAAACACAACTACATGGAAAACTACACTATTCAGCAAAATAGGTGGCTACAAGGCACGAGAAAAAGTTCTGATAATCTTGAAACAGGAAAACAAAGGACAGAATCTCACCTCAATATCATCAAAAACTGCACGAACATCATCCAGGTTTACTTCTTCTTCTACACCTTGTCGAACACGGACGTAATTTACTTGAAACCATGGGTCATTTCTAATGCCCTCTATTGTAATACGCTGCATTGTCACACACAAAAAAAAAAGAACAAACAAATTAGAGATGACGAAAAACAATCTAGTAACTGAGAATGGTTAGTTTGGACACAACTTTTTGCATCACAGGAAACAGACATTTCAGACTCAAAATAATCAAAGAGTGGTTCAAGACTATTAGACGAAAAACAGAATATGATAAAAGGAACGCCAGCTACTCCCTGTTCCTCTCCAAATTGCCATAGCTTTCATTTGGATTATCTCAATGTCGTATTTCAGACGGACGGAATCCGCACTTCAATCATTTTTTTCTTGGAGTTTTGTTAAGGTTAGATGCAACTCATTTTATAAATACCCAATACTCCTTCAGTTCACCTATAAAACGCGTAGGTTCGGAACACAGTTTTTAAGAAAAATAGAATAAAGAATGAATTTTAGAGTCTACTTGGTGTAAAATTACAACATAGGGGTATGCCCCACTTGCATTTTCAGTAAACAAATAAATAAAGTAGGGGTGTTTTGGTCTTTACAAATACAAGTAAAGATTCTAAATAGGAAGTTTAAAGATAAACACCTCATAATAAAAAGTAGGAAGACAAGAATGATAGGGCGGGACTAAAGAAGCCTTTTTTTTTTTTTTTTTTTTTTTTATAATTGACTAAAGAAGCGTATTCAGTTATTAACTGGCTAAATAACGACTAAATACTTAGTTACTTACTGTTGTGGGATTAGGGTCAAGTATCTTATCAATCAATGACTTGGCGCCTGGTGAGAACCAAAACGGGCAAGAGAACGTGGCAGCATTAATCTGCATATACACCAAAAAGACAATTGTAACAAGCGGAAGAAAGCCAGCTATGCCGATGCAAGTGCATATGACTATCCAAAAGTATATAATATGTATTGCAAGAGGACCAGAATAGCAGCCATTTTCTTCAGACAATTACTAATCTTCATGTCCAAGGACTAATAAACAATACATTGAACAGCCAAAGAGATAACAATGTAAATGTCCAAGTGGCTACATTGAAGAATGCGTGATACATCAGATAATGAGTGAAGACATAATACGCAGAGTGAGAACCTAGTTATCTATTAACTTAAAGGAAAAAAGTTTGATGGCAATCCTCTCCAGCTACTTCAAGCTGCTACTGCTTCTTTAGAAGAAATAAGTAAGATTTTTAACCCATAAAGTACAAGGTGTATGAGAAAGAGGATACAACCCCGCTTAAAAAGACAGATGAAACAGGGGACATTGACACGGTTGCGCTCTAATTTTCATTTTTCCTGGAGGAAGCCATTTATGATGGGTGATGCTAATCAACACACATAGAGAATGTATCCCGATAGTATATTCATAGAAGAATAGTTAACTTTTAAGCTATAAATTCCATCCAAATGTAAGCCTTTTGAAACTAAGCATTCGTAAGCACCTGAGAAGAACGTTCATAGGCACTGCATGTACAGCCTTTCTCATTTATGACATACTTAGATCGCATTAACTGTTCAAGCATATCATAGTAGACTGTCCCAGCCTAGTAGATAGAGTATGTCCCTTTATCCAAATTTATCGTAATCTGACAAAGAGTAACACAGGTACTATCAGAATAGATGTTGGCATCAGTCATGATGCCGATTACCCATGAACAACGAAGAAGATTAGTGTACACTTTGGATAGGCAATGGATCGAAGGGAAAGAGAGGGGGCAAGAACCCTAGGTTGCCACAACAATGGGTGCAATGAGGAAGAAGAAATAAAGGGACTCAATAACTCCGCCTCCTTTTTAGGATTGATAGAAGAAAAGGTTTCATTAAAAATAAAAATAATGATAAAAAGATGGAAAGATGAAAAGACAAGAAGTTTCCCGGGCTATGAAATGACAATTGCTTCCAATTCATTTGGAGAAAAGCATGTGGGATTCCCTTAAAACTCCTTGTTCCCTTAAGCCCTATTCAGCACTAGCTTTCAATTAAAAAAAAACAGAGAGAGTGGTTTGTCCTTCTAGGTAGCTTTTCTTGAAAAAAAATTGTCCAGACACTTTGTTATGGTTACAAGTAAAGTACAATTGTTTTTCTTTCTAACTTTTCTCTCACATTTTATTATTTTGCAAAAAGCCATATTCCTTTTAGTAATTTAGTACCTCCGGAGCTACAATTGGAGAACATGTTTACTACAGACAACTACATTGATAGCTAACTGTTCAATAGCCAGTATCCATCAGGCCACTACCATCTCCTGGAAACACTACCGCTGCCAAAACGACAACTTGTTTAAATAACAGACCCTTAGTCTAAAGTAAAGTCAAGATTACAATCATTCTAGAAACATAATCCCAACTCGTGCAATTTCATTCATCCCAAATACACTAGAATATATCTCGACAAGGCACTTTTCTCACCTATACCACCAAATTCCATTAGCATAAACCCATCGCAGACATAATTGTTGCTAATCTCATCTCTAGTCCAAATAATCTTCACCATAATGCATATGCAAACTCATGATGAAGCAAAAGATGATACGCAACTCAGTCTCTTCCGAACACATGTCATCAATATTGGGATTAAGGCCATGTCAAGCCTATGTGGCTCCAAGACCTCATAGGTAATATTTTGAGACACCTTAGTCCAGCAAAACACATGAAGCTTATGACGAGCCTTTATTTGCCAAGCACAGGTCAATTGAATTCAATGGAGAAGTAGCTGGTATGTTGAGGGGCAAGAAAAGTTGAAGATGTTTGGACATATCCCCAACTGCCTCTTCCATGGGTTCTCAATCCTTTACCATCTTTCAACCAGGTTTCCACTATACCAATTCTACAAAACAAAAAAATAAAAAAAAATAAAAAGGGACAAGAAAAGTCAAAGATGTTTGGACATATCCCCAACTCCCTCTTCCATGGAATCTCAATCCTTTACCGTCCTTCAATCTGGATTTAGCTATCCATATATCTTCTCCCCTGCTCTCCCCTCCCATTTCCTCCACTATACCAGTTTTACAACACAATTTTTTACAACAAGAAGAAGAAGTCTAGAAGGGAGATACAATTCAATTAAGTATTGACATTTGTGAAGTTTCCAAATGTCCTGTTAACAATCATTACAGAGATGGACCTAAAACACGAATCATGCAAATCCCAACAAAATAGTGATTTGCTCAAGAGCCAAGACAACACTCAACAACCATGAGATATCATCATCGATTAAAGCAATCAGCCAAAAAATAGGAATCAAATTTTGTTAGGAAAGAAAAGACAAAATTGCACGACATTCAGGGATGGGTGTAGAGCAGTGATAATTATCCTGGTCCTAGGCAAGCAAGTCAGAGGCAAGTCAGGCAACTAACAGAGGTAACAGCTTCAGCTCAAGAGATCATTTAGTACCATAAACACCCAACTATAGAAGCTCAATACAGCTGTTTATCCAACTGTAGCACTAGACTTAGGAGAGTAACCTTTTTATACAGAGAAGGAAGGTCTGTCTCTTCAAAAGGGAGATATCCAGCTATAAGAACATAAAGAATGACACCACAAGACCAAATATCTGCAGCAGCACCATCATATCCCTGCCGATTCAGAACCTGCAGTGTCATTTAGCACATCTGTCAGACAACAAAAGTACATGTATCATATTCCATGGAAATTCTACATTTCAACTGAAACAAAAGTGATCAAAAGGTTAACTAGCATTCAAGACTTATATGCAATAGAGCCTCTGGCCAATAGCGTCAAATAAATAACTACACTGTCATACATTTCATATTCAAATATGTGCTTGACTGTCACCTACTGCCTTAGCTATATAACCCAGCTCCACCATCTCAAAAAATTCAAATACTTGTAACATTCAAAAGCATATTTTGATGATATTAGTCCATATTATTTTATTTATGTGCGTAGAAAACATTAGCATCCCAAGAGCACTGTAATATAGGCTGCATAAAGTAGAATAGCATACTCATAAAGGGTGTAAATATGGATCATAAAGAAGATTAACATTTCATCAACCAAGATTTACAAGGAGAAATGCCTGAGGACTTGCCCCTTGGGAGTACTCTTTATTCTGTTTTTCGAAATTAAAAAAATTAATGTGACATTTTAACAATGTTTCCGCTATACAAATCCATCTAAAATTCCTGTGTACTTAGTAGAGTTTTACAGAAAAAGCCTAGAAATTTGAATCCAAAACCCAAAACACACGTAATTGGAAAAGAACATAAACCTTTTTTCCCCCTAGAAGCTCTTTGTCCACCCGACTTTTAACTGAATCAAAATGTTCAGACCAGGACCAACATTAAAACCCCACAACACTAAATAATCATCGAGATTGACACCTTAGCAAACAACGACACGTTTGCAGGTACATTTTTTTGGCACCATGCAAAAAATTTCCTACAGGCTACAATAAGCCAGAGCGGTTAGGACCAATTAATTTTTCAAAAATAAGCCACGTCAACAGATTTGAGTAAACCTTATCACTTCACTAGTTATTTAGCCCAATCATGATTGGTTCAAACAAGAGAAGGCAGATCATCTGCCAGAGGATAAACAATTTAATGATCCTTGAAGGAGAAGATACCTCAGGTGCAACATAGTTAGGAGTTCCACAAGTAGTGTGCAGAAGATCAACTCCCTGTCCATCATGTTTTTGCAGAAACAAATCTATCACTCAGGTTCCAACAAAAATAATTGACTGCTTAATTGCAAATATATACTTAAAGCAGGCTTACTTGTTGTGGCAAGGCACTTAGTCCAAAATCAGAAACCTTCAAATTTCCATGCACGTCAAGAAGAAGATTTTCAGGCTGCATTGTAAAAGAGAAGTTAAGAGATTAGTTTTGTGCTGAAGGCATTAGGAATTTACGCTTGACTTTTGAAGGACAGGACAAAACCTTCAAATCTCGGTGGTAAATACCCTTGCTGTGACAATGAGAAACAGCATCAATAAGTTGCTGAAAGTATTTCCTCGATACCATCTCAGAGAGCTTGCCTTTATGAACCTATAAGCTTGAAAGGAAGGTGATAACTGAATAATAATACACTGATAATGTGAAAACAATGTATGATAAAATAGTGTACTTTGGGCAAGCTATCTAAAGGAAACTTTCTTTGGGAATCACTAATTTTATTAGCAAATCATCGGCACAAAAAAAAAAAAAAAAAAATGCTCATGAGCCTTACAATCTTATCGAATAGTTCCCCTCCTGGCACAAACTCCTGCACTATGTAAATCTTGGTTCGGCCGGCCAAAACCTTCAGATGAAGAGGCAACATCAATGATAAAAGTCTAGAATTCTCTGACAGATGCATATACCACCAAAATACAAATAAATGAGCATATACCTCATGTAGTCGGACTATGTAAGGATGCCGTACAATCTTCATTATGGATATCTCACGCTTGATCTGAAATCAACAAAACCTAGTTCAAAGCCAAAGAATGAATAGTACAAAATGATGGACATCTGCATCAATGGTAAAGCCTAGCTGCTGACACAATCAAACTACTGCAACTGTTTAATGAAATTCCAGCGCCCACAAAGTTAACTAGCTGGGGACTACCGAGCAACCTCAAGAAAACTGTTCATTCCTATATGCATCATTACATCTCACTTATTAAAACTAGATAAAAATATCCCACTGTGCAACCAAGTAGGGAGGCATGTGTCCCTTCAACCACCAAAAAAAAAAAAAAAAAAAAAGAAGAAGAAATTGGGAGGCATGTATGTGTGGCTACAGAGCATCAAGTATAACATTACTACAGAAGGTGGCTGTGCAATCTTTGGCTGAAGACAAAGCTCAAAGGTCATGTTGTTCTCCAAGCTATATTTGGGGCAAGCGAATATTTTGGTTCTATGGGGTCTTCTAAAGCATCTCAAACGAGTCAATTCCTAGAATTCATCAAAGTGGGTACTTTATGTACCTCATTCTCATATACCCGGGGTCGAGAGCTTGCATTAAATCTAACACACCTCAGTAGTCAGTTGAACCAAGCTCTATACTTTATTAACGTCCCCTCCTCACCAATCACTAACACAACATTTTTCGACAACTACATCGCATATAATCAAAGAGCACAACACCTAAAACCAAACAAACACACACTTCACCCTTCAATTACAAAACTCAGCTCTTTTCTTCACTTTTGCTCGCGGTTCAACATCAATAAACTAACACTAACAAAACCTCTTTGTAGCTGATCAAAGGCAACAACTTTTCGATTACTATTGTACCACCTGAGCTAATATGATTTGGGGTCGGCTAATATGAATTACACTACGTAACCGCCAACGTAAAAGTCCGAAAACAACGAAGAAAACAATACAATCAAATACAGTAACATGCTAAAAATGATCAAATGAGGTACAAAATTGATCAAAAAATTTCACCTGATCAACCATCCTATGCTTAAGAATGGTACTCTTAGCCAAAACCTTCACCGCCACGCTTTCGCTAGTCTCGGTATTCACCGCAAACTTGACCTTAGCGAAGGTTCCTTCCCCAATCGTCCTTCCAACCTCATACTTGCCCACCCTCCTTGTCGTCACCATTTCCACTCAACCTCTATCTGTATATCTTCCTCTTCACGCTATCTTTCTCCCCTCTCTCCTTAACTCGCAATCATCATCGGAAAAACCCTAGATTTCTGCAGAAAAAAAAAACGCCGGTTTCAGGTGATCAGAACACTGATTAAGTTTCACCTGGGAGGTAAAAAGTGTGAATTTTGAAGAGGAAATTGATTGAACAGATGAGAATTTAAAAGAGGGAACGATTTTATTATACTTTGTTGAAGAAATTCAATTGATTTGGGGGAAAAAATTAGGTATTTTGTTGATCGGAGATGAGTGTTCCGGAGAAGCTGGGAAATGAGCGTGAATTTCACTTTGCTTTTACACATTTTTTTATTGGCGTTATTTCGGGCGTTATAATAAGGAGCCCACTCGAGGGCTGCCCACAGCTACGAAAGGACGATGATTTGAATTCGAGACATCTTGCATCGTCTATAACTAAGGGATGCGACTCTCATGTGAGTGTCGGATCACGGATCACATATGTAATTTTGCTTGTGTTACGTTTGGATGTTGAAGTGTTGTATTTAGTGTCTAATGTAATTTATGAATCACAAAGATTATCAAATACGGAGTATATACTGGTACACAAGAATTGACCATCTACTTACAACTTTACAATTTGGCTTTACTAAAAGAAATTAGGTAAAATAAGTCTGAAATTTGAGCTAGCGTCATCAAGGTGCTAAATTTAATCGCTTTGGTAGTGCCTCCTAGTCATGCTCCTCTTGCAACTCTAAAATCTTTTCAAGGAATGTCTCTAACAATTGATTGGCTTTGATGGATACCAACCACAACTTTGACCTTCTTCCTTAGTTCCATCCTCGTAATGGTGTTGCATATACTCCTGAGTATACAATAAGAATCTTAATGCAAAGTCGATTTTAGAAATATATTTAAAAAGTAAGCGATTGAGCTATCCTGACTTTCAGACAAAACTTAAGAAAATTACCCAAATGAATAAAAGATGTTTCTACCAAATTAGAAACGAATTGTTACCTCAACTGATAACTTTAAATTAAGTTTTTCATCATCTCATAAAGAAATTGTCTGAGGACGGGGGAGAAAGCCACAACAAACCATCCAAATATTCGAGGACATCATCACCTTTGAAAGGAATTGTACTATTGTAGTAGTCAGGCCCAACGTTTTTGAAATTTTATGGCATACGCAAGACGGTTACTGGATGGCGATTCATGTTATCCGACCCCAAATCATTTTGGGAATAAGGGTTGGTGGTGGTTGTTGTTTTATCGGGCCCAAATGAGCTGCTCGGCACAGAGGTGGCCTGGACATAAGCTGCCTCTAAATTTTTCGGGGATGATCAGATCAGAGTGTATATATGAACACAAGAAAAACGCAACAAACAACACAAAAATTAGGTATGTCGTCAGAGCATAATATACATGGTACTCCGCCAAAGCAAGCCATTTCTTACACACATCGAGACCATAATTAGTCAAATTTGAGGGAATTAAGCGTAGCTTCTTTATTACATGACCCCCAATCAACTTGGCTCTTTCTTACGGCTCTCGAAAATATGGTCAAGGCATAGACGCATAGTACATCTGAATCGTACATTCTCTATATGAACAAGACTGGCAGTTGCGTGACCAACTGCGAGATCAAGGATGGGAAGGACGGAAGGTTCTTCCAAGTGTACCTCCAATCATTTGATAGGAAACCCGTATGAATAGCGTCATGCATGAGCAACAAGGCACACATGCATTTAAGCAAGGATGCAACTACAACGCAAATTATACCATGCTCCCGGGAGCACAATGAGCATGGTGGTCGTTCTCACAATAGAGGAGTGGGGATCACACTTAAAATAATATAATTTAAAATCTATTTAAGTGTGGTCCCTACTCCTCTATTGTGAGGAGGACCACCATGCTCCTTGTGCTCCCGGAAGCATAGTATAAGCATTGGCAACTACAGTACATGGATCGGAATATGATAACCAAAATTCAGCTCCCCTAAACTCTGCCAATATGCATATAACAAGAGCTAGTAGTGATCCTCCATTCACCTTGATGAGCTCGAGAATCGACATCAGCAACTTCAAGCATTCGGTTTATATGATGTGCAAGATGATGAGACCGATAAAAGAGGCAAAGCAAAACTGGATCCCGGAACCAAGAGACAAATGCGAAAATGGAAAACTTAAGCTTTTATATATCATAATATATACCAGCTCTTACATTATTCAGGTTAGCAGTTACAAAAGGGCGAATTAAGCAAAAAGTCAGGGTTAACGGGTTGATCATGCTAGTTATTTCTCTAGTTAGTGGGGAGTGTCATAAAACAAGAGAAGTCTACAGAGCTATACTAGTACTAATCATACATGAAAGAAAAAGGCTTTGAAGCTAACTTAAGACGTAGCTGCTAAAGGAGGCGGTGGATGAGAGACGCCTTGGAAGAACATTGGTGGCACATGACTGCTAAACGCTTTCATATCATCTTCTTCATCTTCATCCTCAGCATCCCATAGGAAGTGAGCGTACGAGCCTAGGACATAACTGCACAATCCAATGGAAAATGCATTAGTTGAATAGCTCGACTAATCCTTCATCATTTAAGTCTACCACAAACCAGTTCTACCACACATCTAAGTCTCATTCCCATATCCCAATTATAATTTTGAGGTCGACTATCATGAATCGTCACAAGAATCCCAAATACAAAAAATTGCGAAAAGCCGATAGCATAGATCAACTCACCAATCATCAGGGCCTGCTTTGACAGCCTGATCAAAGTAACTCTCAGCTCTTGAAGAATCCCTCTGAGTTTGCCATATCAAATCCGCATAAAGAGCCAATACATTCGGATCACCGGGGTTTACAAGAATTGCCCTCCCACAATACTCTTCTGCTTTCACATAATCGCCTCGAACCTATATCCAATCACCCGATACAGAGATCAGATCCAAACCAAAAATCAGCCAATTTCGAACAAAACATCCCAATTTCTTTCCTCATTTTTACTACCTCATAGCATAATAGTTGAATCAACCACAAAAGTTTAATTACTCTAAGAACAACCATATTATCATCAAAATTACATCTTCTGCTTGATTTACTCCAAAGTAATCACTTTTTACTAAACAAAGCTTACATCTTTCATGAATTTTACTACTCAACCACCCAAAATATTAAAACTTTAAGATCATTCAATAGCTTAATTAGCTTATTAACATCAAATTATCACACCAAAAGCATCCAACAAAAATTACACCAAAATTACTCTAAGAACAACCATACTATCATCAAAATTACATCTTTTGCTTAATTCACTCCAAATTAATCACTTTGAAAACAACCAATCTTATCTTTCACCTTTTTACTAAACAAAGATTACATCTTTGATGAATTTTACTACTCAACTACCCAAAATATTAAAACTTTGAGGAAAAATGAGAACAACAACCAAGCAAAATGAACAAGGGTTGGCTAACATGAATCGTCATCTGAAAGCGTAATACACAAGCAACAGAGATGAAGAAATTATACCTCTTTCAAGAACTTGGCATAGTTGCCCAAAAGAAGTGAATTTCCAGGATTAGCCTCAATCATCTTCTTATAATACGCATCCGTATCATTATTACTACTATTATTCCCAAACATTCCACCGCCGTCAGATCCACCGTTCCACCCGCAATTCCCGCCGTCGGATGACCCGGACCCGGATCCCTCTTCCTCCTCCTCCTCCACCACCACCCTCTCTCTCAACCCCAACCCACTACTCGTCAGCAACCTCGACCCGGATCCACAACCCGACCCGGTAGCCGGCCCGAAAGAGGGGCGTTTCGGGAGGACGGAGGTGAGACGGCGGAGGTCGGAATCCGATGCGGCTCGGATCATTCCCCTCACGGCGGAACCACCACCACTAACGGCGCCGTCACAAGGACAAGACGACGTCGTATTATGATTAGTAGTATCGGAGTAAAAAGACAAGTGACAGATCTGTGTTGAAGAAGCTGAGCAAGTGGGTGTCCATGAGTTAAGTATCGGCGTTGATGAACTTAATAACATCTTCTTCTTCTTTTTACTGGGATTTTTCTGGGTTTTTACTGAAGATCCTCAACAATAGCGGAAAATGATTCTGGGTTTAGGTTGGAAAAAAAAGGAAATGAGGGAGAGGTGGTATATATACAGCTTCACGAGGAAGATACACGGAGTGTTATATGATTTGATCAGAACCGTTGAAATGATTTTAGTCACGTGTGGTGTTTTTTTGACGTAGGAAGATGGGAAAGTAAAGTACGCGGGAGGAGGACGGTGTGGGATCGTATACTCGTCTTTGTTGCTCGGACTTTTCATATAGTATCGTACAAGGTTGATGAGAAACTTCGCTAATTAATTGGGTATATACTAGTATACTCTGTAGGTGTTAAGCACTTACATGTACTTAGATATGAGTTTAATGTATGAATGTAATAGCTAGTCGATTTCAGCACTTAGACGTGCTTTTCGTGCTAGATAGTTGAAAATGGTGAATTTGTGATTAAGTAAAAATGTTTTTTTTTTTTTACCTCGTAATATATGTATTCAGCGCGTTTTACAATTGAATGTCTTTAAGATTGTGTGTGATAATTCTTGCGGTGAGATGAAGGCCGGGTGTAGGAATCCCTAGTGGAGAATGCGAATAATGTCATGGTATACAAGAAAATACATCATGATTAATAAGCTAAGCAATCAAATTGGTGTGTAGTTTAAGAATATGAATTGTCGTGTAAAATAAGTGGTATGTGACACTATAAGTCGAACAAAAACGACTTATTTACTAAGACTATTATGAAAGTGATTAACAACCTTAAACAAGAGTGGTACCAAAGCAAACCATTAGTGTGAGTTAAGCTAAACTAATATCTATAGTAATCATGTAATTAAGACCTATAATTAGAGTGTGACTACAAATCTACTTGTCTAGAAAAGTTGAACATCATGTGGTGTGTCAGATACTCAAGTCAATCTCAAATTCCTCTATGATTACAATTTAGGGCATGTTTGACCAAGTTCCAACTTCTACAGAACTACTTATCAGAAACAGTTTCTGGAGGAAAAACTCCAAATTGGAGCTTCTACTTCTGAATTACACTAGAAGTGCTTTTGAGAAATCAGAAACAGTTTCTCAATTTTAGGAGTTTGGCCAAATTTCAATTTTTAGGACCCAAAAACAGTCCTGAAACACTTCAAAAGTTTGGCCAAACACACCCTAATAATTTACGTAACTATCAAAAATGAAGAAAGGTGACAAAATTGTGGTGGAACATCGAAATGGGTCATCTTTTTGACATTTACATTTGTAGTTTCGGACCGCCCATTACTTCACGTGGACTCGGGTTCATCTCTTCCGTCCACCAAACTCATTATTGATGGACCAACGTCCAAGATTTCACCAAATACCATCTAGAAATCTAATCTAACGGCCTATATTTCATCAACACCATCGTGGTCATGTGAAATTCTATCTCTCCAGTTCATTCACTACCTTACAATTCACAAGAAATTGAGAAAAAGTCCCACTTTCATGTTCTAGATTTGACGCCAAAAGGAAGAAGCAAGAAGAGAAAGGAACTTCAATCAGTACAACCTTTTTATTCCTTATATCACGATTTGTATATCAGCGTTGTTTTGCAGTCGATTCAAAATGGACGTACTTGGTAAGGGCAACTAGATTCATCTATTATTTCGCTCCATCCATGGAAAATCTTATAGTGAATCACATACGAGCATGCGTTGCGCAATGCGCAATGCGCACTCTCAATTTCAATGTTCTCAAATCCATCAAACACCAACATTGCACACAATCAATTTTTTTTTATCTTCCAATCGAGATAAATAATGAGTAAGATCAATAACCTCGAGATCGACCTCGAATTCCGATTTCACAAAGAACTATGAGCTATTTTTTTTTTTTTTCTTAACCATTTAAGTCAACCTTGTAATCAAACACATTCCACATACAATTTCCCTATAGAACCAGCAAAGAGAGTCAAAAGGGTAAAGAATCTTGCACTATTTAAGAATCTAGAAAAAAAGAATCTGGGGAGTGTGGGAATCTAGTGGCAGTCCTGACATGGTACAGTGAAATGTGGGGGGCCCAATGAATTAAATACAGGCTGTAGGACTAGTTGTTTGGACTGACTGATCACAAAGTGGGGCCCATGGGCTCAATTGACGGTTAACATCAGCCCAAAATGATGGGCTTGACTAATACGAGTAATAAATTTGGACAATTATTGTGAAGCTGTTATTGTGTACGGTGTCCATTTTTGGGGGTAAAGGACAAGTTACACAAATAGGGTATCTTTCAACATATTAGGCACATTATCTACTTTTGAAGGGTCATTTGCAAATGGAAGCAACTTAGCAAAGTACTAGTTGTGGAGTAGTTTCACTAGAAATCATTTTGTATGTTTTTCTTTGCTTTTTTCATAGTAAATGGCATGCCCTCATCAATGAATTAATCAAATACAAGTTGTCGTCGATGAATCGTATAACAGGTCTCAAGTTTGAATGTGGAATAACATATTTCATGTCGATAAATATTAATGGTATTGTTACGTGGGATTGAGACTCGGAATTCCGAAATTATGGGAAGGATTTGAGATTGAGATTTTTACCTTGTTTTCACCGGATTCAAAACTAATGGCAAAATGGTCTTTTTAGAACAAATCGAATTAATATGTAATCATCGAGAGTTAATTAGTTAAATGAGTACTACATTTGATTCCTACGCCATGGATTTTGGAGGGTTGCTTGATAAGTCCTTTCACTTTGTTTAGGAATATTATATTTCATTGGCCTTATGTCACAAGGCGTCTATTCATGTAAACTTCGAATACGACCTAATATGATATCAAGATCATCAACTAAAACTCCAAAACGCTTACTGTAGAAGCATCCATACTCCTCCACTAAATCACCTTCAAAATCTTTTCGTGATCGGACGTTACATTATGCCATAATTATCAATTGATTGGTTATTGATTATCGACTTATCGATGGGTTGTGATCAAAGCTTGTCTTTTTAAACAATATCGACAAAGAGTTGAGCACAACCACCTGATTATCGAGCTGTGTTCACAAGGGGGGGGGGGGGTCAAGAGTAACGTACAAGATCTCGATATTAAAAATAGTTCCACAAAACTGGGAAGCTTTAGAATGTGAAAAGTGCAAAATTTTTACATTCAGAATCTACAACAAGATCTCACTATAATATGACACAACTCACAAGGAACCCAAGAAAGAAAGGAGCAGCCTAAAAAATGCTACTGTACAGTATTGAAAGGAGAAAACAATATAACCTGGCTCATCTCAAAACTTCTCGGACCCCTTCCCACAGAAAGGGGGCGTAAAAGGTACATGCCTCTTCTAGGTTGTTGCCATAATTTACATTTCAAGTATATTCAACAGGGCTAATTACGTCTCTATATTGGGTTTAAGTCATTCTATTTTGAATCTGACGATGGATGTGAACCAAAAACTCAACGTAAGAGAGACCTGTGGGTGATTTATCTTCTACCATATACGTGAGGAAAAACATCCCTGCAAAATGAAAAGCGCAGAGTTGTCAAGACCCAAAAGTAAACGCTGAAAATCATCAGGCTGGAAAGCTTAAAAACTGTTTGAAGATATCCTGGGGGAAGATGGGAGTTGAAAATTTTACCCCCCCAAAAAAAAAACCATTTTTTTTTTCGTTTTTTGACAGAGAAAAATTGTAAATGTAAAATAATGCTTTAATTCTCCTAATCTTGACACATGAACATGATCACATCCCAGACCGGTAGATCTCAACTTTCAGTCAAAAAGGAGGAAGCCATTCTCAGTCGATGTTTAAGCCAAGAATACTAAATGCATCGAGTTGAAAGGATTAAAAATTTTGGAAAGGACCTCAAAAAAAAAAATTTGCAATGAAAAATCATTGATAACATTTTTCTCTTCTATAGAAACAGCTTTGTGAAATGTGAACGACAAGAAATTACTGGTCGCAATTTTGACAAACTCATAGGCCATCTACAGTACAATATCAATGAAGCTAACTGTCTTTTTAGTCTGATAGTGTTTTTTAACAATTGTTTTTGTTTTTGAGGTCATTTTTTTAACAATTGTTGTAGACACAAAAATGATTTAAAAGAGTCCAGATAGGTTACCTGAAGGTTCTCCCTTCTTGCACAACTTCAAGCTGGCCAACAAGTTGGATAAGAAGATTCAGAACGTAAGGTAATAAGTTAGCACAGTTGACCGATACCATATCCAGGCAACATTATGAATATAACAATTGCGTCTATAACACTATGAACAGCTCAAAAGTATAACCGGAAGAGCACTGAGATTTTAGTATTAAATAGTTAATCGTCAAATCTGGCCCCTCTATGGGCAACTTCATTCATCCTTATGGTCTTTGTCTAGGAGGTTTTTACATGTTTTTATATTATTTTATTTGGTAACATAGGAGCAGACCCCAATCATTTTGGGAATAAGGCTTGGTTGTTGTTGTTGGTAACATAGAAGCAGCTACTGCTGCAGGGGGTGGGGATATGAGAATTTGAACCTGGAACAAGTGAACAACCTCCAGGCAGGTTGATACCATAACCACAAGGCCAACCTTGATCATAATTAGGAGGTTTTACATGTGATTCAAGCAAGGTTCAAACACAATGTCGCTAAATTTAATTGCTAGTCCATGAAACATTACTAGATCAGTAAAACCTATTAAATTATGATTGACATAGTAAATTTCATCGCCAATTGAAGTATATATCATTTAGACCTATGGTCAAGGCTTTGTCTTTGTCGTCATCACTTTTAACATCTGCTTCTTAAATCTTAGAGTAAAGATAACCATATACCAAGATTTCGTGCAAGCAGAAAATGACATTGACACGAAGAAATTCGAACGAAATAAATTCATGATAACATACCGAAGGTAGGAACACCTCTGTCCACGTATCTCATTGATGACCGCATTGAACTTTTTCGATAATGCATTGTCATATTGCTGGAGCACAAGCTATAATAGGAAAACATGAGTCAGCACAATGAACTACTACCTTTTAAAAATTCAGAAAATGAGGACCAACATCAACAGGAAAGTTATCAAAATTGGTTCATTCACCAGAGTCCAGAGGTAACTATAAGACTTTTCATAAACCAAAAACTGAAAAATGTCTATTCAAGGGACACAAAGAGGCGACACTGAAGTGAATCAGGACGGCTGAAGCCCACTTACAAGAGGGAAGTAACCAAGAAAATTAATAGCATAATACAAGCATTCCAATAAGCCACTAATTAGAAGAGATATAGTGGTATAATGATCCCATATTCCCATGTAAAGAACAAACAAGTTATAAGTAAGATGCTAAGAATAAGAAAATGGAGGAAGATTACCGGAGTTGGAATTTCATCAATTGAGGATGTACCAAACACAGATTGTAGCATACTAGGATCAACAGAAATTGTGACATAAATCAAAGCATCATCCCCATTTTCAAGAAGGTAGATTCCTTCATCACGCAGATGCTCACTGGAAAGCGGGATAGCAGAAGGAATAACCGATCCATCCGTTTCCTATAAACCCCAATCCAAAAGAGGGCCACAGTAGACAAAAGTTAAGAATTGATTTGAAATAAAAATAAATTACACTAGCTGCCGTTGAACACACCTTCGATTCAAGATCATGGATAGATATCAATCTAGGATACACCAGTGGAACTGCCAATCTAGTTGACACTGAAGAAACATAGTTTATCCAGAAAGAACGATCGTCTACTCTCCCATCAGTTCGTAAGCCAGTGCTTTTTATTAATGCTGCAAAGAAGCATTGAATAATGAACAGTTAACATACTTCATATAGTTTTGTAGCAGGTTTATGTGAACACTTTACAACCTATGTCATATAGTCACTTAGCGAAACTCACCAAGACTCTCCTTGCTGTTTCTTTAAAAAAATATTGTTTCCACATTAATAAAACTCCATTCAAAACCACATGAGCAAATATTGCAACCAAATTAGTGTGTGGATGGTGTAAGAAAATAGGGTTGATGATGTAGGTGGGAACAAGCAAGGGGAGTCAGGGAAGTTGAAGCAGCCGTGACTAACGAAGCATATAATAGCTAGATGCATGCTACATAATATTTATAATTAGAGTGAAGACTGCATTACCCAGAGTATACAGAGGCAAAAGCTTGAGAGCCTCTGGGAGGATAAGTTGTCCAGACGATGATAATGACAAATTCGCACAGTATTTTCGATAAGAATGGAGAATGTTTACACAGTGGTTTGTCACCTGTTCTCTAATAGGCAATAAAGGCGTTGTCGGAACTAGAGTGGCAGCTGTAAAAACACACCCAAAACAAAAGCTAACTTAGCATTGCTGACAAGCAATATCAAAAAAAATTGTAAACTTACTATCAAGCATTGTGAAGATTAAACTTCGAAAGGCAGAGAATGAGAGTCCAGTTATCTAAAGAAAGTCAAACCTCCTAACAGACTGACTGAGGGATAGGTAGAAGCCGTAGAACACTGCAGCATAATTTTTATTTACCAACTACATTGAATATTATACCTTGCTTCATGAAACATGAAAATTGAGTGTCCAGATCAGCTGAGCGGAACAGATTACTCAAAACACTAGTGCATGGTAGAGAAAGAGTGCTGACACGAATTCTTCGTTGCCCATAAACAGTGGTGTAAAGAAGAGCACACTGCATTGTCAAAAACATAGTGGCAAAGAAATAAACAACTGTCATAAGCTAAAAGAAAAATAAGTTGCTTCGGAGAGGGTTGAGGTGGATATTAATTCCTTAACATATTTGTAAGAATGATCCACACGAAACTGTGTACATCAATTACAAAAGCTCTGCCCTTTGAAGTCAATGTTCTCTAACCTGGAAAGCACATTCTGCACCATCTTGCAGTTTCTCATCATGTTTTAGCGAGACCATTAAAGTCTTATCACAGTCAATCTGCATGGTAAAATGAAGCCTCGGTCAAAACTGAACCTGCTAACAAGACTATTGAGAATTGGAACCATATAGAAAGAAGAAAAATATGAACATGACATGCAAAAGAAAGAAATACTCCTTGCTAAGACGAAAGAAAAAAGCTTATATGTTTCCAACTTATGCACATCTAAAGCATCAAATTAAACAAGTGCATTTGAAATGTAACTTGGTCACTAAACCGCGGGCTTACTTGTTTAGATGTTTATATGTCTCCCTCAAGGCCTCAGTAGTGATTACATACCTTTAATTTTAAAGAACAGAGGTAAAAGGTGATTGACAAAAGCAACTTGTTTATTATCAATCCTTTAAAACTAGACATAGGATTGAGTCAAACTCGGAAAATAACTGGGGAAAATACAAATTGCAAATAGCACAGGAATAAACCAAAATCTATTGGTATAAAGTATAAACTTGCCTAGGGGCACTTATTTATAACCACAAACACTTTCAAATAGATGATACATACCGCAGGAAGATCAACATCTGTTGGAATACGTTTGCAATAGTTTCCAGAATATTCTTGCACTTGGAGGCCCTACAAAAAATCATTATCACAGAAAAAATTACCCAAGGATGTCATATGAACCACATTCGCAACACATGAAATAAGCACCAGAAAGCCTGAAACATACCTGGCTGCACCTTACTCGCATAACTGCCTCAAAACCTTGCGGTCTTGTCACATTCCATCTCAGATCATTGTAAAGTTTGGCAGTATCAGAGACGGCCGAGAAGGGGAAGTAGTAATAAACCTGCGGCAAGCAGAAGCCAAATTAAATGCACAAGAAAAATTGTTCTTCATAAATCTAAACCAAGGAAGTCCTGGTTGACCGCTTAAGGTGAAAGAAATCTTGAGACTGATAAAGAGTAAAACCACGCCGAACAAGAAACTCATAGCGGTTAGTGACATATAGTGCATGGTTTGAAGGGAACTAATAAGGAGGGTAGGACACAACATTTTAAGCCAGCCAGGGTTCTCCTTAGGAAGAAAGAAAAAAAAAAACAGTCAAAACCCTCCATAAGGTCCAAAGAACAAAACTAAGCTGTAAAATTCAAACCTTCTGTAATGGGCTGCCATAATCCTGCCTTGTGAGTACAAGGCATTTACTTACACCCTCAATCACACAGTTCAAGGCCTATTTGTTGATTTCCAAAATTTGTCATTGTAATGTCCAAAGCTCATTGGCCTTGAGCTTCGTGCAATAATGGTCATGCACCCTTAGGGTGTTGGGACTTCGGACATACTTCTCACTCAACTAGGAAAACCTAGTTGCCCTCTTTGAAGTCTCATGAAAACTCGTTACATTTTCTAAAGTTGGCAGTACAGCAGCATGAATAGTGAATGAGGACACAGAAAGTGATTGCGGAACAGAAGACTATTTTTCATCAATGTCAATTTACCACCATAGAGCAACAGCTTGTGTTTCTGTAAGATCTGCCATTCTATTATACTTCCTATGGTTACAAGAACAATTTCACTTACTGCTTTTGCATCTTTATATCTCAAATCACCAAAATGAACGTTCTGTATATTACATATGCATTACCTATCAAACTAAAAAGTATATTACGTACACATTGCCGGATGAAAACCAATTAGCTGCATTCATGTGATTCTATCCCATTACAAAAAAGTGAATCACCAAAGTCATTATGAGACAGTGAGAGTTCAATTCACAGGTATGTACTAGTGCCAAACGGCTATGAAAGAATAAATTCAGCAGAAAATCTGAGAATAGAGCACTACAGGAAATTCAATGCAGCAGAGAATGTGAAACAATGCAGAACAAAGTATTTTGGAAAGATTTGAAAAAAGAGTTGCAATGACATACCTGTCCTCCAGTTGTCCTCGGAACAATAGATATGGAAGCAATATCCATGTAGGACTGGGTGGTAACAAACACATCCACGCAAACCTGCAGATCATATAATTGAAAATGAACCGGTTGAAAAAACTGAGTGAACGGATATAATTTATGAAAATAAGAACTTCCAGTGAAGGGCAATTTAAAATAAACCTACCTGGAACTCAGCAAATTCAATAGCCATCTCTTTTAGACTCTTATCAGCTGGCTGGAGTAGTTTATGGGCTTCCTAAAAGTTAAAGGAGTCATCAGCAAAAGAAACCAGTGGAGACGAAATATATTGCACAATGACAAACCATACATGACCTATTTGTCAAAAACAACAACAAATCCTTAGTAATAATGACTAGGAGTCAGCTACCATGAATTGTTGTAAGAAAACGATGACATGAGAAACCACTGAAAAAGTAGAGAGAACAATAGAAACGGTGAAAGTAGAGAAAGAAAATGGAAAGACGAAAGCTACAAAAATATTTAGACGGGATAGGAAATTAGCAAGTGTGGCGACAAATCAAGAGGAAGAGGTGGCACAAACATTGAGAGAGAAAACAAAGAAAATAAAAAATGAAAGAAATTAAGTGAAATATAAAAGCAAAAGTAATAAGAATCAAATAAAAAAAAATAAGTCAAGACATTTATGTTACTAAATAGTACCAATAAAATGAATAAAAAAAAATGAAGAAGAATACAAGAGCTTGGGCAAAAGAAATGCGGAATATACAGCAGTCCCCCTAATTCCAACCAAATCCAAAACACATCAGAGAGCAACGTTATCTGGACACAATGCCATATAAAATATTAGAGAAAATCTTTCACTCTCACAAGTTCTTTGCTCTTTGTTTATTTAAAAGAAGGTATAAACGTCAGCCGTGAAGCGAAAGGAATTGCAAAAACAAACACCCAAGGAGTATGCAGTATGTCTACATCACAACGTTGAATATGAAGCAAACGGATTCTACCTTGTCCCCAGCAGAAATGTTTGTTCTACCTTCTGCCTCTCTAGCAGAGAGTGCACCAATCCCAACTGAAGGTAAAACTGTTTCACAGACATTCCATTTATGTTAATTAAGCTAAATGTATGAAAATTATACTCATGAACACAGGCACGAAATAGATACAGAAACGATATATTCATAGCCATTCACATAAACAGCTCAACAGAAACAATTTTTTTTTTCTTTTAGTATTCAACTAAAATTAGTTGGAGGGCGACATATTGTTTATGTGATAAGCTTATAGGCATTTTGACAACTCTTAACCATGAAAAAATTGTATAGCAAGCAACAATTTAAATAGGTTTAAATAACAATGCACAAAAATATTTCTCTTGTCCTCTTATTTGCTAAAAAATGATTAGTCGTGCAACTTCTTATCTTCACGTCAACTGAACTGACATAAGCAAATGCTCGGTTCACAAAAGGGGCAGTTTATGTAATCAATTATCATAAAGAAAAGAACCAGGTGCTTGCCTGATTGAAAAGCCAAAAGCTTCCCTCCTGTACTCTTCATCGCCAAAAACGCAGCCTGGAGCAACAAGAGAAGCAAATGACCAATGGCAGAAAATATGCACATTGCTCCAGAATCATGAAGATCAAGCAACAGAGTTACTATGATCAAAGGTCATACAGCTTTTAGTCAGAGGTAAGGCAACGATAGCCTTGTTATAGCCACAAGACACAGATAGCCTTGTTATCGCCACAAAAAATATTTTGTTACCCCCCCCCCCCGCGGTGTGGCCAAGGTCATAGGCTCAGATCCCCATCAGTAACTTTGAAAGAGATTCCCATTTCCTTCTTTCGACTTCACTCCGACTCTGGCCCACGAAGGCAAGGCTTCACCAAGTCAGTCAGCCCTCCCAAGAAAACAAGCCTCTGTCAGTCGAAAATGCTACATTATCAAAACCTACTAAGGACTCCGGGTGTTAACTCGCTGATCAGTAACCAAAATGTAAAGTCACAATTTCTTATTCTGCTGAAAGCCTCAGCAGCAAGCACGATCCCAAAATATAAACCTAAAGCTAAATTATTTTGGTCTAGCTTTATGTTAGTTGAAGAAAAAAAATAATCACACTGCCAGTGAAACTCCAATGACTCTCAAAAACACCAGATGTGCAGCATTTTTACTTGCAAATTTACCTTGATTCCAGCACCAAAAGCCGAGTCTGCCGTCTTATTACTCTCGAACATAGTTGGGATGCTTTCCAGAAGTAATTCAATGTGTTGGCGGCACTGACATCATCAAACAATGAATTAGGTTCAAGAGTCAAGATGTTCTAATGAGAGATGTAGGCATCTGGATCCATCACAGAACAGTTCAGCCAATTGTATTGTAGTACCCTACCTCTGAAAGTCGCACTATCACGTCGGTTTCAAGAGGAGTATAAACATCTTGTACATCAGGAACTATGAGCATCAGTGGCTGCATAATTCAAGATAGACTTCTGAGTAAATCAACCTCAACCAAAATAAACAGCAGCTCAAGTCAAATATTATTTGCATCTCAAATCAAACAGGGCCAAAACCAACAGATAAACATAGCTGCAAATATACTACGACCAAGAATCAAGGGGTTCGACTAATAGAGCTGAAACCATTATGTGAGATTAGGGTTTCGGTTACTTATCTAAAGTGTAAAATAAGCTCAGGTGGACAGGTGAATAGGGGACAGAATCATTCGTATTCTTTTCTCAAGAAATCAGCTTGGAATTAGATGACAGTGATCCATGTTTCCCTGTGGACATCTACATTAGGTATTGTAATGCTCCATCATATGTTTAAGATTTTCACTAGACCATATTGTTGGGCAGGATTAACACGAGTAGTATACTTCAGCAAAGATAGTCAACAACAACCACCAATCCTTATTCCCAAAATAATTCGGGGTCAGCAATGATAGTCATCCTGATCATTTTTGATGACTGGACAGAGAAGCAAATTTGTTTTCCCAAGTTTTCTTGGGCCATCAGGCTGACAATCTTCATCTAAGGTAAATGTAGTTCTATAGTTAAGCAGAGATATCATCATCTAAGCTAAATGTACTCAGATGACATTTTAGTACAGTGAGGATGACTTATTGTCGGACAGGTAAAAAACAACTTCAATTTAGAAAATGGGGAGACTAAACTCAACATAGAGTTACTCCATTCAATTAATGGGAAATTAGGAGTAAATTAAGCACGTCTTACAACTAACCCCCTCTGGGATCAACACCTGTCGTTGTGAAGGTCCGTACTTCTTGATTATCTTGGAAAATTAATGACACATCGAGCTTTCATGAAGGTGGCATGCATTTCTAGGTACATCCAAGTTAAGATTTTACAGTAGAAATCTGAATGATTTGTAATCCGTGATATATTACACATGACTGCATAAGTGCAAATTTCCATTGGTTTTCGTAACTTGAGAAAACCGTGTAATATAATTGATTTTTGACCTAGTCTTTATTATAGCTTATGGAAACAACAACAAAACATCAGTACCCCAGTGCCTCAAAGGCTCCCACTTCTGGCGGGGTAAGGGAGACCAGATGTATGCAACTCTTACCCTATGTCTAAAACATAGAGAGGCTGTCAACGGATGACCCATAATAAATAATGCGTTGTGAAACGCACCGACAGCTACTTCACAATGCAAGATGTGCAGACAGTTGTGTGAGCCAAAAAACAATGAAGAACACTAAAGCCCATTTAAATCTTACAATCAGGTGCTATCTTTTCACTAAACAAAAAACAATGAAGAACACTAAAACAATGAAGCCACTTATTCTTTTATAGTAGAATAGTAAAAGTCCCCTAACTCCCAACCAATATGCACGATGTAAGCTAAATAGAAGGCCAAGGAGAAAGAAGGGTCGTTTTGAAAATTATAAAACTCAAGCATTTAGTAAACAACAACGTAATACCACCCCTAACCAACTCTCTGAATCTCCATTCTCTGTTTCTCAAATGTAATTGAAGGACTGGAAACACCTTCCTAGAACGGCGGTAGCAGTCGGTGACTAATTTCACATTGCTCAATCAATCATTTTCATGAAGTCAACACTAATCAACGATTTAACAACAAATACGCATTGGCAGACACCCCAACTATCTTAAATACTTCATGATTAAGCACTTAAGTACAAACCTGCTGTGAAGTGCGTTTCAGGTTGTAAAAATGTATTGTTGAATCAAATGTTGCGATTCCCACCATAGTCCTAGGACCTTCCTGCAGCATGAAAACAAAAGTAGTCCGCACGATGTCATGCCACAAAGAACCAGTTGCTATAAGAAACAGTGAATGAAAGCATAAAAGATAAGAGCCTGGAAGTTAAAAGAATATTAAAGCAACAGACAGCTACCGAATTGTCCGAATCAATAGATCCTTTCCAAAAACTAAAGCTACAGTTGGATGTCAGATTAGAGGAACCCAAAACTCGTATCATGTTGTTCTGTATAATTAGCAAACATCCAAGATAGTACCACAATTAAATGAAAAATATAGGCCGCTAATCACTGAGACTAAAGGGTCTCAAAGACAATAGCAGATAAAGAGTTCAGACTCCAGAGACAAGACCATTTATGAAGCAAGTGATGAAACGAGAAAACAGGAAAGAGGCATTCAAACATAAGAAGATTCAACGTTTATAAGGAAAATTTGGGCCCTTGCCAAACACAAATGGGATTGTAGCAGGCAAATACAGTTGATTATTGCACTGGAAGTTGGGACAGAGCAAAGTTTGCACAGGCCTACAAAAAAATACTGATATCTTTGTAACTTTACCAAGGTTTATCTTCAATCGCTAAAAAATCTCATTGGAAGTGTAATTTTGATTTTGAAATTTTATGGCATACACAAGACGGTTACCAGATGACGATTCATGTTAGCCGACCCCAAATCATTTTGGGAATAAGGCTTGGTTGTAGTTGTAGTGGTTGCGTTGGAAGTGTAATAGTGAAAGAAAGATAAGTGATTGCGCATGCTGAAAGTTGATTGCCAAAGTTAAACTTTACTGGGCCAACTCATTCAAGGCTAAGCATATTTTAGTATACAGACTCAGCAGGTTACTAAGATGGCAAAGCCCTCATAAGGCTATCTTCTAGGTAGACAAGCTAACTTTAAAGGCTAGAAACCCTTAATCCAATTGCTCTTTTGACAGTGAAATCTAGATTCAGCTTTTAAGGGGGATAAAATAAGAGTTGGGTCAAAAATCACCGTCTTGTCAAAGATGGTAGATGGTCCCATTGGAAATATGTGATAAATAAGCAGTTTCTTAGAAGTAGAGTTTCAAGTTTTTGCTTTTAACATCCAATTTACTTGTTTCATACCCAAAGGAAGATGTATATAACAGTAATAATATATTGAAAAAACTTACTGGGAGATCAGCTATGACTTGATTAATTGCACTGCATGCTGCTGCTGTTGCGCCAGTCTGTATAGCATTCATAGACACGTCAATGAGGAAGAAAAAAACTGCGGGCATTGGATCACGCACCTGACAAACAAAAAAAGCACACATCTGTCAGTTCGAATGGTAAAAGAAGAGCAGAAAAGCAATCAGTAATATAAAGCAGGACAATGGATGAAACTTAGCAAGCAAATTAGGACCCAATATACCAAATTCGAAGCTACTATTTCCGCTGTCATGACAAGAAATCCATAGTTGGAAGCAGAACTTTAAAAAAAGACCACGGTAAGAATCAAGATACAATGCACTGTGTTTACCAAACCTAAGGCATATGAGATGTATGGTTGTCAATCAGGTTCTACAATGCACTATAATGATAAGAAGTCCAAACTTGCAGGCCTTATAAAGAGGATTCCGGCAAGTATCAAGGTCGAATGCACTACATTTACCAAACCTAAGGCATATGATGTAAGGTTGTCAATCACCTATGAACATTCAAACAATTGAACCCAACAAAATGAACTATATTTAAAGTGTATAATAATTTTCAACGACCAGTTATACAGCTATGAGTCTATTACTGTCGGGAGACATGGACAATAATTGATCATTTCTCACAAGTCAAAACATCAATGATGATTATTTCCCTTTGATGGACTTCAACTTGAGTGGACCTGGAGCAGTTGGCTGTAGCCATCACAAAATTTGAACAGATAAAAGGAATTTGCTTTCAAATTTCGAAGCGACCAGTTGCAACTTGCAATCAGCTTGAGTGTCAGAAAATAAAGAAATCAAAATCCTTCTTTCCCTCTTCTCTCGCGCAGAACATGGACAATTTAAACTTCTCCAATCGTGAAGAATGATCACGTAAGTATGAACTTCTTTTGCTTTGGGCAATTTCTTATTTGAAATAGCTTAAGACCATATTTTCTTGCCCCAATTAAGTTCTATAAAATGTTAAGACACCTAAAAAACAAGGTGGCAAGCAACAAATTACTACACTGACTCGATGAGTCCCAAGATGAGGGTTTCACAGCCGTTTAGTCAGCTCTGCCGCGAATTCTTTAGACACAAAGCCAGCATATGAACCAACAGATTGGTCCCTATTGTCAAAGTACAAACGATCTGAGAGATCCAAGAAAAGCCATTGAAATTTGACCGATATATAGTAACTTACCATGTAGTCTTTTGAAGCGACAAATTCAACAGTTCCTCGACACAACTCAGGTCTTTCCTCAGCATCTCTACGACGGCCGTCAGGCCCTAAGTTGCAATGGTAGTCACGAGGAGTTTCATCAGTCACCCCTGAGAATGGGAACCAAAAGAACGTTATACATGTTAAACAGGTGATGATTTATGACACTTAAGTGTCAGCTCAAGCAAAACACAAAAAAGTAAAACGAAAATCAACAGCCAGCATTGCAATGGCCATCAAGACAAAGAATCGCTTTTACTTAACATGCTTCGTTAAAGTAGATATTAAGCTTGTTGCCTAGCTTGTTGAAGCACTACAGTAATGGCCAAAGCCTTAATCGTAATTGACAAATGGGGAGTCAGATTTTCAGTTTCACATTCATGCCTGTTTAATTGTTTAAAGTGGGTGTGGAACTTTGAATCCAGTTTTAAAGTATAAGGAGTAGGGCCAAATAGCCAAGTAAAAGCCAAGACTAACATGATCTTTTATGTTGACATATTGAACAACTCTTTTATTGGTTCATTTCTTTTGTTGGTTCATTTCAGTGGAGAAGAATTAAGTTCAGAAGTAAAGCTATAAATTCTCAAACAAACAAAGACTAAGCAGTTTATACTAACCACAAAAGTTACAAATGAATCGCTTCCCTTGATCAATAAATTTCACAAAAGGATTTATGTACGCTTTACAGCGTGAGCACCGAACTGGACCACCTTCTCCAAAATCAACCATCTGCAAATCCATTGCACATGTACACATAAAAAGGATGTGATGAATGACAATAAAGGAAAGGCTGAGTTTAAATGGGTGCAAACGTATTTGTGTGTGGATTTGAGAAGGTACTGGCCGAATAGGGGAGGGGGAACAAAAATTGCAAACCATTAATCGTCACATGCTCCCTAACAATTCCATACAGAGTCCTATCAACACATGACCACATATTCAGATAATTAAAATTGAATATCAAGCAATATGATGTTACCTCGGTAATGGTAAACAAACATAGAGCAAAAAAGTGAAGCAAAAAAAGTTAAAAAGTAATTTAGGATTTTTCTTTGAGCAATGAGGAGCAAGATGAGGAAATATAGAACAATTCACATTGATTTATCACTAGGTCTTCTAGCCAAAACCAGTTTGCACAGCGGTCAGTTTAAATATTATGAAACCAGATGCCTCTGTCATGAGGATTGACTACTTATTTACCTGAATAGGCTCCTCGGATGAATGTGGAAGCGCTAAAGGTTGAACCAATAGTGCTAATTGCATTCCAGAAGTCGACAAAAGATCAGTAGTGCATGGGACCTGGCAATAGAAGAGAAGTTGTCCTACTATGTAAAGATAGACAATTGTGTTTGATGCCCATGACTAAAGCCTCTCCAATAAATAATTACCTGATTGATTGTACACCTCATATAACGAGGACTGCAATTTCCAGTGTCTCTGACAATGTACTCACCTGTCGCAGGCTACACCAATACAATGAAACATAAATCAACAAAAGGTCGATAGATGTACATAAACATCTCGTTTGTTAACAAACATAGGTATGGCAAATAAAGAATCAACCATTTCTATTTGACAATGACAATTGAAATTAAAAAAAAAAAGGTCTTCCTGAAATACTCCCAAACTATAATAACAAAATTCTTAAGCCCATAAATGTAGTATGTCTGTGGTTAACCGAATATAGGCATTGCTAATTTTCACATATTCCAATAGAACTACAATGGATGGTTCTTGGTGGGTAGTGTATAAGTATACCAGAGAAGCAAGAGTCCATTCTCAACCAAGCTACAGAGTGATTGTAGAAAGGAAAAACCGTGAGCTAGAATATAATAACTAAAGCATATATCTCAACACCAAGTCTCTACTTGATCTAGTGAAGTAGCGAGTCAACACATTGCCATGAAAAGCAACATTTAAAGATACTCCATGGACTTTATGAGCTATGAAATTTTGGGAATTGGGACCCCCACTATGCAACCATGATGAGCAGGAGCTCTGATGGTTCCTTTGAAAAAATAAAGAACAGAAGCTAAAATGTATTAAGTTACAGCAAAGGAATACAGAAACATAAGCACGTGCAGCAGTAGAGACAAGCAAAAATGCAAGTATGCAACAACCAACCAATTATGCAAGCAAGACTAATACCGGAGGAACATTAGCCTGATTGCCAGAACGAGTTTCATACACGGCTGCGCATGAACTTGGGACAGGACGTGGGATTTGATTTGGATCAATCTTCGATGACCCAGACATAGAGGAGCCGCTCTGACCCATAACAGGTGTCTCCATGGTTTGAGGTGGTAATGGTGGTGGCATACCATACATTGTCGGCAGTTGCATGGAACCTGAAAGTGGGGGAGGAGGAGCTCCCTGGAAAAAAAAAGAAAAAAAAAAAAAAAAGGAGAGACAGAACAGTACATAAGGCTCGAGAATAACAAGAAAAACAATGACTGCGTGTGAAGCAAACACATGTGAAAAATAACAACATAACAATATCCTTATTAGTGGATGCAATAGATTCCTCGATCAGATGAATAAATTAGTATATAAAGATTATTCAGGACAGAGGTATACCATGGGCAACAAAACGAAATTGAAGGAAAAAGAAGAAGAAAACACCTACATGTAGCATGCGATAATCTTACCTGCCGCATGTGCGCATGTGGCGGCTGCAAACCATATTGGGAGCCTGAAGATGGTGGAGCATTCAGTCCTTGAGGTGGCAATGAGAAAGGAGCAGCAGGTTGAGATGACTGATTTGACAAATGATCACCTGAAGAAACAGCAGGTCCAGTACCAAGAAAAGAACGCATAGTCGGAGCTTGGTTTGGCGCCCTCATTAATGGAACAGATGGAGGAGGGCCAAATGCTGGTTGCTGCAAGCCTCCAGGAGGAGGAAAGCGGGGACCACCTGGCATTGTTCCAGCTGAGAACATAGGAGGTCCATTACCAACCACACCTGGTGCAGATGGGGGCTGGGAAATAGAGCCAGAAGTCATTGGTGGAGACCCATAAACACCAGGACGAGCAAGCGAAGGGGGAGGCACTGTCTGAGAACTGAAAGAACCAAGAGGAGGTACCCCAGGAGAGGCGGCTGGACCACTGGAAGAGAAGGGCCCTTGAGGAAGTGGTCTAGAACCAAATGGTTGAGCTTGATTAGAGGGAGGAGGACCTGAGGGTCTTCCAGGCATCATATTAGGTGGAGCCGTAGACCCAGGAGGACCTCCTACAGCTCTAGGGGCTACGCCTGGCGGAGGAGGCCCCGGTCTTGAAATGGGTGAAGGGCCAGTGTATGGAGCGGGTGGCCCAGCAGTAGGTGGAGGAATGCGTGGGGCCTGTCCAAAAGGTGGTGGTCTAGCAGGACCGGCAGATGAAGGTGGAATAGGAGCTTGGGGCTGATTGATCTGCAAGTTCTGAAAATTTTGTGATAAAGATGGGCCGGAAGCTCGATTTGGGTGAGGTACATAATTTGGTGGTGGGGCAGATGGCTGTGAGTGGTTTGGTCTAGGGGCCCCTGGAGGAACAGGAGCAGCCATTTTATTAGATGAACAACGCCCACAGACAGAATCAAAGCTTTTCTGAAACTTTTGTATTCACCTAACAATCAACAGAATAAGAAATATCATTACCAAATAGAATGCAAATGCAGTATAATATTTAATAAATAAAAAATTGGGAGGGAGAGAAGGTGAACATAATAGAGATTAGAGAACAATAAACGTATTTTGAGTATGTCTAAAGACATGATTGTATCGATGATAAACATGCAAAAACAGGGTCTCATACAGGTATTAACACAGCAGAAGCAGTGAAATTCTGGAAAACAAACCCAAGTTTTTTAAAGCTCTTGATCAGTAGGACAAACTCAATTTCTTATCAGAAAATAGTTCGTTTTGCAGATAACCAGTAATAGACAATTCATAAGACTAATGCGACAAAGATTCATATAAAGTCGAGAACTTTCCCAACGTGTGTACAACCTTTGACTAGCTCAATGAAACGTAATACTCCTACGACCGGTCCTTCATTATTCATCACATCAAACCTCAGAAGAACAAACATGATTGCATCGATGATAAACATGCAATAACAGGGGTCTGATACAGGTATCACAACAGAAGCAGTGAAAATTCTGGAAAACAAACTTAAATTCTTATTAGAAAACAGTTCACTTCCCAAATAATCAGGAATACGTAACTCATAAGACTAACGCAACAACAAATCATATAAAGTCGAGAACTTTCTAAACAGAAATACAACCCTCGTCTAGCTCAGTGAAATGTAATACCCCTATTCAATTCTTCATCACATCAAACCTCAGAAGAAACAATAAAAATTTATCAAATTCACTTTCTTTCACCAGACTTTAACAACATTAGATCCTCACAAGGCCAAGTGAAAAACTTTCGCATTGATAATTCAATAAAACCGATTATAACCGATGTGCCACGCGAAAATTACACTTCCATTATCGAAATCCTTCACTCAGGAGACGGTGGGGGCACAGTGAAGCAATGCCAATCAATACAACCTACATTGTAACCACTGCCAACTGCGAAAATTACGCCTTTGGCAAGCTCAAACGCATAATTGAGCTATTAAAACAAGAACAATTCGCATAATTTCAAAAATCCCTAGAATCATAGCAAAGGTTTCGGATCGAAAACGCTGAAATTCAATCTAAGGCAAACAAACGATCATTTCGATAGTAAAAATCAACAATTGCGAAATCATAGATATGGGTATTAATCAAAACAATTACGAACCCTAAATTCAAACAGGAAAAAATCAAAATCACAGAAATAATTGAGAAATTAGAGAGAATTGAGATGGGTTAAGAATTCGATACTTACCCCCAATTGATAACTCCCGCAATTTAGGTGGGAAAATGAGGGATATAATTAAAAAAATCTGGAATTGTATGCATGCAATCAGATTGAGCTTGTACTTGAAGATCAAATGTTGGGAATTTCGGATTCAATTCGACAATTTTTTATTTTATTTTGGGAATTCGACAAAATGTTTTGATCCTAACGACAATTTTCCCCTCTGGTTTAGATGTTGGCCTAGAAGCTACGGAGTACAGCACAAAATGGGTACATGCAGCTCGGGTTCGGGTTCGGGTTCGGGTTCGATATAGAAGAGTATTCCGATGCTAAACTAGAAGTCTACACGAGTTGGGTTAGGGTTGGGTGCTGAATCAGAGCTAGAGAAGGGGAGGTTACACGAGTGGCGTGTAGTAGCCATTGTAGAGGGCTTGACCATAATTAATTAAGTTTAATATTTAATAGGAATTGTATCAGGTTAGAACTAAAAAGTAACTTTATGTCACAAGGTTAATAGTGATAACTCTACCTACTAAACTATATAATTGCACTAACTAATTCTCATAACTGCAATAACTCTATAACAACTAACTCTACCACCACTCACCCCAAACACCGCCCCGCCGCATCAACCACCGCCGCCGGTGGTCCGGCAGTGGTCAACAGTTGTCTGGCGACGATCAACAGTGGTCCGGCGGCGGTCAACAGTAGTCCGGTGGTGGACTTCACAGTTAGCTAAGTTATATAAGTGGGAGTTGGTGGAATTGTTAGAGCTACTAGAGTTACACAATTTAGTTAGTGCACTTATATGAATGGAGTTAGCTAATTTAGTAGTGGAGTTAAACCTTCTGACATAAGGTTACTTCTAACCGGATGCAGGCCCATATTTAATATCTATATTTTTCTCTCGCCTCCTTTCCCCTCCCTCTCCCCAACCCAACAACCACTGTCGGCTGAACCCAACCGCTATTTTGGCATATTTGGCTTCATCAATCGATCATCATCATCAACATTTCGTTGATTCATGAGTGAAATAAATATGGAAAATGAGATAAAAAGGTAGATGGAGGCTTATAAGTGTATAATGGTATAATTTTTGACATTTTTATTTTTTTTAATTTCTTATAGTAACGGTTCTATGCTCGGTTCCGGGTACCCGATATTATAATCTACTTTACCAGGTACCCGACCGGTTCCAGTTCCAAAATTTCACTACCCGGAACCGGAAACGTTGTTAACAGTTCCTAAGTTTCATTACCTGGAACCGGAACCGACCATACCGGTTCCGAAACCGAGTACCTTAGTCTTTTGCTCACCCCTAATTGGACCTTATCCAAACAGACCCTATATATTCTTACTTAATTTTCAAAAAGTAAAAAAAATTGGGAAATTTTCCAATATACCCCTGAGGTTCCTGAAATTTTCAGGTATACCCCTCTGGTTTCCGAGCTGTCCAGCGTGCCCCTGAGGTTTGCAAAATGATTTTTTTTTTTTTTTTTTTTTTTTTTGTTGTGTTTTTCACTAACGGATTCTAACACCGTTAACCATCTGATGAAATTTAATTTTTTTTAACAAATTAACCAAAATAACATAATTTAAAAAAAAAAAGGTGGAGGTGCCCCATGTAGTTGTCGGTGATGGGGTGCGGTGGTGAGGCGGTGGGGCAGGGGCTGGTTGGATGGGTGGCTGGGTTGGGGAGGGAGGTGAGAGAAGATTGAATTTTTTTATTTTTTATTTTTAAATTATGTTATTTTGGTTAATTTGTTAAAAAAAAATTAAATTTCATCAGATGGTTAACGGTGTTAGACTCCGTTAGTGAAAAACACAAAAATAACCCCATTTTTCAAAGCTCAGGGCACGCTGGACAGCTCGAAAACCAGCAGGGTATAGTTGAAAATTTCGGGAACTCGTAGGTATATTGGAAAATTTTCCAAAAAAAAAAACGTACTTCGTAATAGATACTAGTATAAAGTGGTAAAAAAAAAGAAAAAAAAAAAGAAAAACAGAGCTGATCCGACTTCTCTCCAACTTCCCCCTTTCTTTCTCTCTGTACCTCCTAAATTATCCCCATTCAAAAATCCCGAGAGATAAAAGAAGAATAGATGCAGGCGATTGAGGTGAGTATAATCATGTTAATTACATTTGTTAATTGATGGCTGAATTTGTCTAAAAAGATGCGAGCTCTATAATCATGTTGTTAATTAGATACTAATTAACTCAAAATTGAGCTTATTGGTCTGCTGTTAGCTTGTTTTTGTGTCTGATTTTACAAAAGATGTGATCTTTATTATGTAATTAGTCTCTGATTTTACTGATCCGCTGTTAGCTCAATTATGTGATTAATTTGAATTTTGCTTTTATAAGTAAATGCTAATTAACTCAAAATTAAGCTTATTGGTCTGCTGTTTGCTTCTTTTACGAGGTTGATTGAATTTCTGGGTCCTGAAATTTCATTAAGTAATTATAAAAGCTTGTCGATCAAGTAAGTATGATGATGTAGTTAATTACTTAATTTGCTGATTGCTTTGTAGTTATTAATTATTAAGCTAATTGGTCTGCTGTTAGTTAGCTTGTTGTTTTGCCTGATTTTCCATAATATATGAGCTTTTTTTTACTAACTATACTCATTAATTTGATTTGCTTTATAATTAGATACTAATTAACTTAGAATTAAGCTTAATTGGTCTGCTGTTAGATTTTTGTTTGGTCTGAATTGTCCGAAAGATGTGAGCTTTATGGTTAATTAGATATTTGTTTCTAATAAACCGACTCCAATTGTCTTAAAGTCTGATCAGTTGTTGCTAAAGTTTACTTACTTGCTGTGCTGGAATTTCATGGTGTGGTTTTCGCTTCGCAGGGG
>JBBYHQ010009753.1:0-88936 GCA_038382645.1 Spergularia azorica | reverse complement strand
ACTAAAGAAAGAACGAGATCAAGCAGATGACAGTAACTCTCAAGCTTCAGAAAGTCAAGAGACGTCCACATGGATTTCGTTTCGAAAGATAGATCACTGAGTACACAAGTATTCTTTCTAAATGACAGTATCTGCTGATACATATGTGAAGCACAGAGATTGGACAGTTGGTCGGCACGTAGTTTGAAGCACGAGATCATGAAAATAGCCCAATAACTAACCAGCATCCGCTGATCATCAACTATATTTCCTGCAAAACAACAAAAAAAATGCCACGTCACCAAATCTGAGGACTGAGGATATGCAGAGAACCCATAAAAGATGCAGAGATGCAAGTTCGAGCTCCTATTATAAAGTCATCCTACAGCGTAACAGTTGAAACTATACTATGAACAGAATCCTTCAACAAATACAATGAAAATTTCAAGCATGTTAGAAATAAGTCAGATAACCATATCAAAGAAATGTGGAAGTTAGATTGTCGTATCTCCACCAAATGCATCTTGAAAGCAGAGGGGATAAGTGTCAAAACTACCATAAAGGACCCCGAATCCTGCTGCACAAAAAGTCTAACCAGTGCCCGAGGATAAGCTCCATATATCTTTGACATCCCTACATCGATCATTTTGGGACTAAGGCTTGGTTGTTGTAGTATCCCCAGATCTTACCTAAGGGAGGGTCCATATTGGCTGTTCGTTGGTGGTGTTACCATGGTAGCCAAGGAAGAACGGCTAGCAAGAAAAGAACAGTCAACATTGATACTATCAACAGACTCTTGAGCACATAGCAAACTTTATTTAAGTATATGACTTTGAGAATAATAACTGGATAATAATGCTGGTGAAAGAGACAAACCTATCCAACATTTAAGGCAGTAATCAAAGTAGACATTGGAGTTCTTCCAACAATTATGGCAAGACAAGTCAGCCTCCCATGTATCCACTTTCTCAGAGGTAAGAATTGTGCAAGCAGCCAGGTATTCAAGGATCAGGACTGAGGCAAACGATAAGACAAAAATAGGCCAGAGTCTTTGTATAACATGTCTTTTCATAAGAATGCATGCAGCAAGGGCAGCTATGTAAAGCAAAGATATCGCATTCAAGACAGCAAAACTGCAAAGGAGCAATGTTATCATATTTATCTCAAGGCCAAAAAGATTGAACATGTTCTCTACCCAAAATTTCATGTACACCTTTAGCATATTTTTCTGCATCTGAAGTCTCTCCTTTCTCAACATTGTTACATGCTTCTTGTTCCCCTTTCCAGTACCTTCCGAAATACTAAAGGGGTTTGTATTAGGGTGATTGGTCTCAGAGCTTCTAGTTTCTTCGGATGGAGGAGTAGCAGGGTCTTGAGATACACAGAAGTCAAAAGATGAAAACGCTATTTCCTCTGGATTTTGTCTCTGTAAAAGTGGCTCGCAGTTTACAGGAAGTTTAGTTTCATTGTCAGGAACAGATACTGCAGAAGGAGTTTGATTAATGGGACCAAACAATGTGAAAACTTCCTCCCATTTTCCTCCACCTCCAGGTTTGCCAGGCAAATTGTCCACCCAGCGAAACACGATATACTGAAGCATACATGAAAATATGACAAAAATCTCTCCTCTTAAACCAGATTCTAGACTCCAAAAGCCAGGCTCAAACAACTGTAAACCAAGCATATGGGACAGATGATAGCGCTTTTGACCAGGAAACATACCAGCCTGGCCACCCCACATTTGGAAAAGATACTCAACGATCAGAAGAATTCCAGAGTAGACTAAAAAGAATTTTGAAGGGCCCCGACAAGATTTTGGTAAAGTTGAACTGATAACCAAACCAAGAAGATAGATCAAACCAAATATGCTTACAGGGGACAAAGATGCATAAAATAAGGAGATGAGTAATATCTTCTCACTGTGCAAGACTAGCAGACGCCTCATGAATGAACATGTGTTGTAGTCTGGTACATTTTAACTGTCTGAGGAGAAAGATTTGCTCTGCCTCCTTTCATAACTATGTAATTGCATGACAATCAGCACAGCCAAGGAATTCCAAACATTTTCAAAAGCTGAAGCTTGTGGGTTATAACCAAATGAATAATACAGATCCAGCAATTCGGACAGCCAAGACCGGAAGCTTGAGGAGACACTTAAGCCATAGGTCAAAAGAAACACAGTAACTGAATATGCTTTCAAAGGAAACCACAGGCGTCTTCTTGTTTTCCCAATGATTTGCCTTCCAGTCACCCAAAAGAGAAGGAAAAAAAGATAACCAAACGATACATAATTGGGAGAGACAAGGTATACCGTTACGAGTATTGTAAGAAATGCAATGTAAGTACCAAATGAATGGTATATTGATAGAAAGTGCTGCCCAATAGATCCAAGATAAGCTGCGGTCCTCCTGTCTGAAACCAATAGAAGATATATCATGCTTGGAGTCAATACAAAGCAAAAGGATTGCAAATATTTTCTAGACAGGATTGGTAGCTTTACTGTAGTTATACACTTAACATGTGAATTTACCCATAAAACAACAGACCTAATCACAACTCTTAGTGAACTCATTTCCTGTGTCTTGTTTTCTTACAGGAAAATTATAGAGATTCCAACAAGATGTGCTACTAATGACGACTTAACTTTCACTTACCACTTTTGTATCATAAGTCTCAATCAACCTAGCAAAAAACTATAGTGAGCAACTAAACCAAAACGTTCCATCATTTTTCATTGATTTAAATTGAAACTCAACTAAAACCTTCAGCAGCTATTGGTATGGAAAAAAAAATTTCTTTGACAGGCGTAGCTGCTACACAAACCGTAATTTTCTGCTACACATTTTATCTCCTTCAAATATATCTGGCTGTTGCAATTGCATGTGAAAGAAAAAGACAATCAGCTTGACTTGGAGCCACAAGTGGCAAGACTATAACTATTGTTACATCAACCAGAACTAAGGTGATCACTGATCACTAAAAATACTTCACAGAAACAACTGTGGAACCGTAATCTTAACCATGGTATTGAAAGCAGTACCCATTAGATAGATACAGATAACTTAGGAAAAGTCTATCCTGACAATTAAAGCAAATGTAAAGAATGTTTTTAAAAGGTTATACCAAGAGAAGAATAGTGGCTGGGATTTCCCCCGGATTTGGAAGTATAAATTGACAGAAGAACAGATTTGTTCAATCCAGCTTTTATAATGCTGAACCCAAAAGGAAGAAATGGAGCATGCTGCAAAATTGCTGAGAATGAAAAAAGCAATTCGAATCCATGATTGTGTATTGCACAAAAGCAAGCTAGTATCACAATCTTCAACAAAACCCCAGTGCCGTGATACTCAAGCAGACCTACAGAGCACAATAGCTATAATTATTGTAGGTTTAAGACATAACTATGTCAGCTATAGCTATAATAGCAGACGAAATCTTTAGTTTGTAGAGAGTGGGCTAGAAAACCATACCTAATTGTGAAAGAAAAATTCTTGGCCATGACTCATGTGATTCCAGCACTTCAGCAAACTTATTGAGCTGAAGAATGTATAACAAGGCAAAATGTACCTCACACAAAAGAATCAGCGCTTGCCGCATTCTCTTATCGATCGTGGGCCGCAGAAGATACAGCATGAAGAATATAACTAGGATTAGAAATATAGGTTTTCAGCAGTAAGAATAGGAGGTCTTAAGCAACAGAAAATGAGAGTACGATTTAACATACTGTATAGGACATGGATGAGGCCAGGTTTGACAGCTATCAGTAAAATAATGGTCATCACTATAGCCCGAGAGCATTTGCTAAACACCCATACAACTGTTGCAATAATTAACACTTTCGTCTCTTCTTTCTCTGAAAAGTCAGATTTATCAATTGATGACGCGCAAAGTAAATCATGTCTACAATTCCTCACACACACACACACACACACACACACACACACAAAGAGACAGAGCACCAAAAGTATGAAGATACAGGTGAAGTATCAGAAACTGCCAATACACTTCACTAAGAAACCTACGATCACATACTGCAAGATTAGGCACAAGTCATCTAACTTAGGCCAAATTGTGAAATGTGTAAATAAGGATTAAACCACGCAGATATACTGTAACCAGCATTAGATTTTTTTCACAACTATCTCAAGTAACCAAAAACTATCCAGATTTGCAATCTGGAACTGTTTATCATTCTTTTCTTTCTCTTTCATACCTAATAACTATTTGATTAAAACTTAAGATTTTTCCAAGAACAACATTGGTTTGCAATCCAACGCAAATTTCAAGTGCGTAGGACATGTCAACATCAGAAATAGATCGATAACTGCCCGTCAGCATCAATGATTGACTTTTGGTGGCTGGAGAATGTAAGTGGATAATGTTTAGCAATAATCAAATAGTTATTAGGTATGATTTCGCAGAAAATGTTAGTGTTTGCAAAAGCTTTGATAGGATTGGTGTACAAATTTTCTTTATTGTGCTAAGCTTTTTCCAAACTTGGTTTGAGCACTTGATAGTACCACCTAGTCTGATAGTTCTAGCAATACTTTCAAGAACTTTCTGAAAATTGACTGTGTGTGACAATTCAAAAATACTTTCCAAACCATATTTGTACAGAATATAAAAAAAAAAAAAACCATCTTTGTTGAATATGCAACACTTTGAGCTTTGATCTTTTATCAAACGATTTTACGCTAGAACACGCAGTGCTTGGTCTTTTAGAAAAACAGTTTGGCTATGAAACGTTAGCTCAGAGCATTTCAAATTCAACTCACCTTCCACAGCAGAGTCATGCGATAAAGACTGCTCAGCCCCATCAGGCAAGAAAAAGAAAACAGAGCTGTTCACAAGATTGCCCACAGCAACCAGAACACCAAGGTAGAATTGTGCAAAGAGGTAGAGACCAGGAAAAGAATAATGCCACAAGCCAATAGTTTCCCAAATCTTCATGTCCTGTAAAAAGCAAGGGTCATGGGACTCATGGCCAACAGAGTTCTGACATGAGGCAAATATGATGAGAGAGAGTACCTTCTGTAGTTTCTTATTTAAAAATGTGAAAGCCACATTGAAGACGTAGGTGCTAGCAGCCCAATAAAGAATGAAGATGAGAAGCAAGCTGTTCAATCGGTGGAAGTGAAACAAGGAAGGGAACGCATATAAGATGAAACCAACATATGCGATCAAGCCAAAGGCAAAGAGACTAGCAAACTGGAAACTCCAATAAGCTAGCGCAAACAAGGATATCTGTCAAAATCAGCCATAGCAAGATTTAAGAGCATAATAGGGTTTCATATATATTAATGCTATAAAAATGTTTAATTACTAGTAAGATGATTGTCAGTTCACTTCAAATGCTGCAAGGAATAGAAAGGGTACGTATTACTTAGGGATTGATTGTTAGCATGTATGGTCTTTGCGATGAGATGAACCTAATAAAAAGGCTAGTGAGCTATATGTGGTTCTAAAAGCTGTCAAATAAATTTCACCAAGAAAAAAAAAATTAATATCAACTAAATATTTCTAGAAGCCTGGAGTTTACATACATTCTGCACAGCACGACGAAGGGCACTGGCAATACTTTTTTAAATTTATAGGCAGAAACAATTGTTTACAAGTCAATAGCGGCACTCTCACTAGTAACATCATAAATTAGTCACCTGATAGCTTAATCCAAGTTACACTTCCTCGATATGAACATATTATACCAAAGCATTGACCAGCTTCCTAGAATTCCTCTTCCCTCATCATACTGGACAATAAAGAGTGTGAGAAAAGATGAACATCGTCCCTGCCAAGATTTATCCCCCAATGTTATAGCTCTGAGATACTTAAGTTCACCATAGATGTACAAGATAACTTATTTCCTTTTACGGGTAAAAGTTTTCCATTCCTAAACTCCCATCCCCCTTTTCCGCCACCAAGAGCCAAAATAAGAAACAAACCCCGAGAAAAGGGAAAAATTGAAAGAAAAAAGACAATGTGGAATCGTAGTTACAGAGAGAAGTTGGATACTGGTACATTACCACCATTTCTTGTCATCACTAAACTGGTGATCTGAATTCCTCAAATGTGATTATCGATGGGATCCAGTCTGGAAATTATTTAAGATGATACCTTTTATATTTTGCCTTTAGGCCATAGTTTAACTTGCACTTGACGATGTTAGCTTTTTCTCGCAAGAAACTGTTTTGATGGGTGACTTTGTTCAACTAAGAAATCAGTTTCCCAAATGCAGCAAATTGAAATGTTTCAGGCACACATGCGGTTCTTTGGAGTGAATGCGATTGAGCTGAAAAATCTTGTTACTACAAATATAAAATCATGAAAAACTAAAAACTGCAATGCTGTATAAACTTATCCCAATCCGTAGCTTCGAGCTAGAAGCCAGACTTCCAAAGTCAATTGCAAAAATTATCTACTTTAGGGTATTTGATGCAGATATCACATTCCGTGTTACAATTAGATCCATTCTCACATCACTACCCACGCACCTAGTCATTAATGAATTGTTTGAGAACAAAGAAAGAAAGGGAAGGGGAAAAATGTCACATACATTAGTCTCAGGCATACCGGTAATCCATATGTGAAGAAGTTGATGGTAAAGGTATGGAAAACAGCTCCTCTGGACAGAAGATTGATATGCCTTAACCCAGACCTATGGCAAATTGAAAGATGAAAGATTTTAAATATGAAAAATAGAAGAGAAATCTAAACTACAAAACATTCCTAGTCTTTCATTACATGTCAAGGATGCTGATTAGATTTTATCTCAAGAGTAAAGACAAACAGATGTTTCCATTTCCCATGAAACCAAAGACTCACTATTTTTTGGCTTTAGACTACAAAGGGAGCCTTAGAGGCATTGGGGTGATGTTATTGGTAGTGAAGACGGACATATTATGTTTCTTCTAAGTGGTGTGGTTAGGTAGAAAAACATATATTACACAGCAAACTTAATAAAATACCTTGATCCGTCAATAAGAAAGGAATGGCTGGAAGGAAGAAGAGGCTCAGCCAAAATGCTTTCATTTGAAGACATAATGCTACCAGGTTCAGCGAGATCACGTCTAACACATGCAAGCTGAATAAAAGCACAGCAAAGATGAGCTCCAAGGTGTATTAAAACTACAAAAGTTCATAAACTTAGCCAAGCCCACACACAAACACTCACCAAATAAAAATGGAAAGAAGAACTCGCAACGCTCCACAAAGTAAAGAATTATGCTTACCATTATGTAGAACAACAAAAGAAACAAGCCAGAACAACTTTCTGACCAATCTGACAACGAGGAGATCTTGTACAGACCAATGAATCCCCTAAACCCTTCAAACATAACAGGGAACTCCACTGGAAGTTGGTAGATATACAACAAAACAATGTTTGAGACCGAATAAGGCAAAAAGTAATTCCACCACCTTCAGTAAGGACAACAAATGATCAGTGACAAAGTATATATATCCGCCAAATGGCTATATTGGTTAAGGTCTCATAATGGCTTACCGAAAGAGACTCAGACAATTACTGCTTAGAGACCAGTCAACTAGGCTAACACAACTGCCAATAAAATATGGCAAGGAAATCCAAGAAGGGTGAATAATGCCAGCACCAAGCTGTATTGTTGGCAGAAGAAACCAACACGCTTCCCGCACTTTCAAACCTGTCCAAGTATTACTCAAGGGGTCAATTCTCAATATAAAAAAAAAAGCTTTATGATACAAAGTACCTCACGAATCATCTATGCAACTTTACTACTTTTTCAGTGGTGAATAAGCAGGCTACTGAAAGAATTTTAGAAATAAACGTCCAAATAAAGAGGGTTTATCCCTGAAGGATCTAAGATTAAGATTTCATATGTCCGAATAAGTAAGAGGCCTGTGATAGTTTGGCATCACATTAATTTTCAAAAACAAATACTCTGGGAAAAAGACGAAAACCTCTAAAATCAATTTGGACTTGCCACCTTATGTGCTCAGAGAACAAATGGAGCACGTTGGAAAGATTTTCAATTATAATGTACATAAGCATTTTGATAATATATGTTAAAGTATCCAGTAATATGCATTATTGCTGTTGTCCTCAAAAATTAAACATACAGAATCAAAAAAGCTGGTGCACCAAAAATGAAAATAACAGAATTTTAAAGAATGCCACAAACCTAAAGGTTTCAATCGAGAAGTTGAAAACCTCAAGATATTGGCCCTTCCTTCCAATTTGATTACATCACCATATATGTCACACGCAGTAATCAGGGCCAAAATTGCGTGTACTGCCAGAAATACGATAGAAGACGGAGCCCAGCTTTGCACTCTGCCAAAAAGAAAGAGGGGCACCATAGTTACTTTAATCTCTCAGAATCTTCCCTTCACTTAACTATGAGTTCTGGAAGTGAAGAGACACAAATACAAAAAGCTGAAGTTACCTTATAAGACCCGTTAGCTTTGCCCATTGAACCTCCTCAACAGTCCAATACCCTCCATGTATACCCAGAAAAACATGAAACACGGCATGGGAAAGTAAGACCAGCAGAGAAAAGAAAAAAAGAAATCTCGATGTCAATGCTTGGTGCCTGGATTGTATCCCTGATTGAAGCCAAAGTACAGTTTTTTTTTCAGCTCATATGCACACTACTGTTTATTAATAATAGCTTATAAAGAGCACACATTCCTAAACGGCTAAACCAAAGAGAAAAAGGTATCCCAACCAAGCATACAGAAAACCTATCCACGTGAGTTCAGATAAGTAACACTGTAACAGTCTCTACAGAGCAACCAAAGAATCATCTACTGCTGGGATCATATCGATATAAGCTTATAGTGCATGCTCGGTTATGCATTCCTCGAGCATACTGATACAACTACAGTGTTTTACGTGATAAAGTCTAGATTCTGTGCCTTCTTAGCTACCATTCACACCTAAAAAATGGATGTATTAGAAGCAAGTAGAGCTGAACTTATAAGTAATGAACAACATAAGAAGGGAGAATCAACAAGTTACTCTACAGCATTCCTTTCTGGAATCTACAATGATTATAATTAATTTGGACTCAACAATATCCCAAATATATTTATGCTTCAGAACACTCAATGGTGCAGAATCACCCAGCGGAAGCATTTACCAGCTAGTCCTTCCACTAAATCTTAAGTAAACTAGTAAAAGTCAGGTCCCCTTCTAAAGAGGAAAACTGTCCAGGTGAAGCAGGCAAGCAGCACATCATAATTAACAAGATGATAAAAGTGACAAAAGGCAGTAACGTAAAAGCACATTTGCAACTCACCAATTTCAGAAGTAACGTACTGAAGAAAGAGGAATGCTATCAGGTACACCAAAGATATCAAGCTCCAGCTTAGTGAAGCAGCTGCATGAAGAAGTGGACATGGGCAAAAACATATATAATGCACGAAATTAAGCAGGAAAGATGAAAATCTCAACAAATCAATCATTGGGTCTTTCCTTCTGGCGCAGATTCACAGTTCTTTAATACCTTTTTCTTACATTTGAAAGAACATTTCAATATGAGGGCAAGACCAAACTCAACCCCAACTTTATTGCATTATATGTTCACAATATTTTCAAAACCATCAAGCTAGCTTCACGTTCACGATAATATTAAAACCAGTGGTACAAACACCGAATTGAGTAGATACAATGAAATACCTTCTTTGTACAATAGATTCAAGATCGGTTGAAAAAAATAATCAGAAGAGAACCACGACAACAAAAATTGTTTGGACAAGCTCAGACATAAAAGAATTTCCATCCATCTTGAACTTGAAGAGCTTGATGTGTTAAACATAAGTCCTCTTTAAGAAGATTGCCTAATGGCTTAAACAAAGTCCACTTTAATCATTTAGCAACTCAGCTATTATGAGTCCTTAAGTTCCTTAGAAAAAAAAGTCGAGATAGACCACATTAACAATGGTGCTCCAGCCCAAGCATATCTTCAAGACTTTGACTTACCTCCAACTATCCTACTTTCTACAGCATCAACTTCACAAGTCTTTTAAATATCAACTGACGCATGTCCCACAGTGAGAAAACCACAACAGTTGCCTTGTATTCATTGATCTTACTGAGTCAATAGTCGTTGATCATACAACTCTCAATCTTACCTTGCCTGTCAGTGATCTTTATTACCCTCTCATATTGCATCCTACTTTTTTGCATATTGTTGTTAGTGTTATAAGCTTCAAAGAGTCGCAGCATCAGATTTACAGCCAAATGTCAAACATTTACTTGTCATTCCATGTGTTTCTTACATTGCAGGTGTAATAATTTTAATCTATGAGCAGGCACAGAAGTCTCTAGTATGAAGAACAATGCTCAACCATGACCGTAAATACATATTCATAATGTTAGTATCAGATAGTATCTGATGCCAAATCAACATCCATGTGACAGCAAACACTACAAACCACCACACTACCAGCAATCAAGAAAGCAAACTTATAGCTTAGTCGTTACAGCAGAGGTATTGGGTACATTAACTCATAGGTTCGAACCCCTCCACCCCCCATCCACCCCAGACCACTACATTACCAGCAATCAAGAATGCAATGAGGTATAACCTACTCATTACGAGAGGGGTATTGGGTACGCTAACTCATAGGTTCGAGAACACCCCCCACCCCGGACCACTACATTACCAGCAATCGAGAATTACCAGCAATCAAGAAAGCAATGAGGTATAGCCTAGTGGTTATGACAAGGGTACTGGGTCCATAACTCATAGGGATAGCTAGTGCTCGCCCTGGCCCCCCTCATATAATACGTTGTAATGACATATGCGCCTCATTTTTTACCAAAAAGAAACTATCTTGGGAGCAATGCATGCATGCTAGTATTATGTACAAAAGAATAAAGAGCATATAGTAACAATGATTGAATTCACAAATGAGGGTAATTTCTAGAATTAGTAATATACCTGTCAAAAGAAGCAGTGGCAATAGAAACCCAGTAAGAAATCCAGCCATCTGCAAACCAAATGAATCACTCAATTCATTAGCATTATTGCTGAATCTTGAACCACAAGCTCAAGAAATCCCACGATTTCTGGTAAAATTTTGACATCCCTGAATCGAAATTCTATGTTGCAAGAAAAATAATTTCCCTCATCTTATGGGTTGATACAAAGGTCTGGTGAAATTGTGAAGGGCACTGCAATCTTTGTGACCCATCTCATAAAAATGCCCAGAAATGTGCTCCAGAATTAGACATGTATATGCCTGTTATTTCGCTGTATGAATCACACTCCAATTTATTCCAACAACAAAATTCACACTCCTATACTGGTACTCGTACATATATACGTTCAGCATTCTCTATTTGCTTGGAAAAAGTTGGGCACTAGTAGTAGTGTCAGTCAAAAGAACAGTCTAGAAGACCGTATTCTTCTAAACACATGGCCGTTTGGCAAATGATCTTCTGTCCCATTCTACGTCCTTGATGAAATTGTATCAAGTTTACGACTCAACTCACAAACATATAAACTTCATTTTGCGTTAAATTTTTCGTTGATTGTTGAAATATCATAAAAGGGACCGAAAATGGGTTAGGTGATCTTTACTACGAATTTACGATGTACTCCCATAGTCCTCACCCATTCCCTTCTCAAAATGAACTTATTCTGAAGTCCCACCCATTGTCACTTCTGACCACTCACCCGGTCACCCTCGGCCTATAGCGAATATATTGTGCCGTTTGGTTTGAGAGTGTTTTAACCTTCGGTGATAGTTTTGAACTTTTGATGAGGATTCAAATGATTACATAAGCCAACTAGTGTGACTATCGACCACTCATCCCAGGCCCACGTCAAATTATTTGTTTTCGATGTAATTGATAGAATGATGAGTAAGAGTACAGTGATGACCTAGCAATAATGAGTACATTATTACCGGTTCCTAAACCATGCGGATCTTATTAAATAATCTCACTGGATGAGTATCTTTCTTTTTTTACGTACACTAATTACGATTGTTATCATAGAGGGAGAAGGTAGAAAAGTATATAGTTATAGAAGATGTTCAGATGTTGTGGAATAAGATGAGTGACAAGATTAAACATTTTAGAATGAGATTCGAATCCCATTATTGCTTGAAAAGAAGACTCAGTTATTACTCCTTTTTTTTTTTTTTTCTACCAAGATCTACTTTAAGAACGAAATATAAAGCATAGGATTAGAATCATTAGATGCTCCAGCTCCACTAGACTAATTGCCGGAGGTTTACATTGTTTTCGATGAGTTTAGAAACTATAGACAAGGAATAATGTGGGCAATCAATATTGAAGCCAAGTACATGCACAAAAACATTTGTACATTACTCATCGTATATATGAAGCTTCCCTAAAAAATGATGGATGTCGAGTTGTCAGACCCATAACATGCACCGATGCACGTATATATGCTGCATGTTGTTAATAATCGTTGCGCGCTTTCTTCAATTGCAACTCTTCCACCGACGCGCCTTCATTAACAACAATATTAATCATGATATGTCGTTATCTTAACTTCCACGAACTTCTTCAAATCTTACTCTTGTCAATTTTCTTAATTAGATTATTGTTCTCATCAAATACTTTTTATGTCGGTATGTGCTACACACGGCCAACACAGGCTACACAGCTTTATGTTGTAATGTTGTATGTATATGTATATAAAAAATAAACTTTTGAAAGTAGTGAGACGACGATGTTCATCGTTAAATGCTAGATAAGTATTATAGATACATAAAGAAGATCGAGGGGAAATGGTGGGCGAGAGGAGACCTGCTACCTCCTCCTTTTATCTCTTTGTGTGCAAATACCTGGCTAATTAACACTGCGTTAGGTGTAGCAATCCTCCAATTTTTTCTCTCTTAAATAGGCTAGCTAGCTAGGAGGATAAGACAATCCGAGGATTCTGGACATTCTTGTACGTTAGGATCTAGTACGTGGGAAGTACTAGTACAAAGTTGCACACTGAAATACCGACATTATTTTGATATTATACCCTATTATTTCCAAAACCTTTCAATTAAATAAGCTAAGGCTAGTTAATAACAATTTTTAACGAGCTATGTACTCGTACTTCATAGAATTTCCACTGATATTTTGGAGAAACAAATTGCTAGAAGTTTACAGTGTAAACACAATTAATTTGTCTATAATGTAAAATTGAGTTACTAGTAGTAAAATTGAGATTGGAGTAGTAAAATTAATTGTAATGAAAAATTCAGGTAGTGAAATTAATTGTGTGAGTAGTAAATTTTGATAGAGTAGTAAAATTATTGCTAATTGTAGACAACACTTTTGGGTGTCTACATTGTAAACATATAGCATTGTCCGATAGAGAAAGAGTATTTAATAGTCATGTTCTAATGTAAAATTTGATTAAGTGGAGAACACTTCAAAGAATCAAAGGTGTTGACCTTACAAAGAAAGCAAACCATATATAAATCCAAAACCATATGCTCAAACAAGGTTCTCATCAATTTGGACTACTTTAACTTTGTATAATTATATATACTACCCAAACAAGAACAAGAAATTCAAACATGTAGACCACACTGCACTAGTTGGAGATAAACATACATATGTTTTAAGAACAAATAGATTCTATAATAAAAGCACAACGGAATTGATCAAGCAAACGCAAACGTAGACTAGCTACATACTACGTACACCATGAAAACACATATATACACGACATGGTTGACAATTGTCCATAGCTCAATTTATTAGCAAAAGCAACAAATATCATGGGCCTTTACTATAGAAAAGAATTATAGATATTGCTTACACGTAGTTAATGATATTACTACTATTATAGATGTATTTTGAACGTACACATATCATCATTTGCCAACAATCTCAATGTTCTTGCGTTACATTATTTCTCACATGAGAAGTAAAAATTGCTCATACGGAGATCATTAATAATTAATTAGCTTGGCGATTATGGTCTAATTTTGGTTTATGGTTTATCTCCTTTTGAGTATAGGTTTCTCACTTATACTTATGCATAATAAAAATAAACGTAACATTTTCCACATATCGCTATCCGACCATCCCAAAGTACATTATATTATTACCATGTATGTACGTACTTTTGTACCTGCCTTGTAATATTTATCGTGACTCATGTTAATAATAACCTTGTACATACTCAACAACGGAGTATATATATGACTAAAATGGCGTGCAAATTAAAACTTTCAACCGTTTGTCACAATCCAAAAAATACGACCAATAGCCACCTCCAAGTCTCCAACTTGAACGTACGTAAATGTTGTGCCGTTGTGGAGATGTGATCATGTGAAGAGTATTTGATTCCAATTCCGTACGAATGAGTCTCTATCAAAACAAAAGTAAAATGAACACATAAAAGTCCAAAAATTGACAAACGTATGTAGTTGTCCTTGTCCATAACGTAAACACAAGTTAGCCAACTATTGAACAACTAACAAAAACGAGTGCGCCTAAACTCAAACATTCAGATTAAGTCGACAGGAGATCATGTTAACAATCAACTTAAGTAAAACTCTGAAAGTCTTTAAATCAAACCTAAATTTACGTAAGCATTAAATGTATAGTACAAATTATTATTATCTCAGTGGCCCGGTCTCTCAAAGGCTCCCGCCACAAGACAAAGTGGGGGAGGGGGAAGGTTGGATGTACGCAAGTCTTACTCTTATGGTGATAAGTGATAATATAAAGAGGCTACTTACAAATGACCCATAATGAAAACTGCTTTAGAAATCACAGAGACTATTACTTCACAATACCGCAAACGTATACAGTTTTGTTAGCTATTTTACTTTATTCCATTATAACTCAAAGCCAACTGACACTCCGCAGTTAGTTTTTGGCTTCAGTGGGAAATGAAAACAAACAAGGCCTTATCAATAATTACAGTAAATCCATCACGACTCGATTCTAGACCGAATGACGCAAACTCCGAAAACACAAAAATAAACCACCCCCCTCCAAAACGTGTATGGATCCTCTAGAGTTGGAAATGAACTCTATGTGGTAGAGTTTACCTAAAAAAGGTAAGAATAAATTATTTAACATTTTTATTTGTGTCTTCCAAAATTCTTTCATTTTGTTTTATTACTAGTTTTGGTAAACTCTACAAACTCCACCAAAAAATAAACTCTAGAGGATCCTTACCCCTCCAAAACCCTTATAAATACTCGAACCATCCCAACATCTTCAGCCTCTGCCCTCCGACTCATCTCGGACATACCCACAAAAATACTACAGATCATCCAAACAAACTGAAAGAAAATTAAAAAAGAAAAAAAAAAACCCCCAAAATTAGTAATAAGTCGTTCCAAAATTAGAAATTATCCAATTTTACCAAATTAGTAACTAATTAAAAAATTGATAAAACTCGCCGAAATCAAATGGGGTATTCGCCGCCGTGCCACCACCACAACAACCACCACAACAACACTCTCCACAAGCTTCCGAAGCGAATAATCCTAGTCCGCCACGGCGAAAGCCAGGGAAACACCGACCCGCGGGCTTACTCCACCACCCCGGACCACAAAATCCCCCTCACCACCGCCGGCGTCACCCAAGCCCGCCACGTCGGCGCCTCCATCCGCCGCCTTCTCGACACCGCCTCGTGCACCTCTCCGTCGTCTATGACCGATTGGCGGGTTTACTTCTACGTGTCGCCTTACGAGCGGGCGAGATCCACTCTCCGGGAGATCGGACGGTCGTTCTCTAAACGCCGGATTATTGGTGTTAGGGAAGAGTGTCGGATACGCGAACAAGATTTTGGGAATTTTCAGGTTGCTGACCGTATGAAGGTGATTAAGCAGACAAGAGAGAGATTTGGGCGGTTTTTTTATCGGTTTCCTGAAGGAGAGTCTGCTGCTGATGTCTATGATCGTGTTTCCAGTTACGTTTCTTTCCTTTCCTTTTTTTTTTTTTCGTTTTTTATTCGATTTCGATTTTGTCGATAATGAGGCGTGAATGTTAGTACAGTACCACTAGGCCAAACTTGGTTACTGGTGGTGGGGTTATTGGATAAATAGATATTGAGGCGCAAATGCTAGTGCGTCGATATTTGAACCACTAGGCCAAACTTGGTAATGTTTGTTGAGTAGTTGTAATTGATTGATTTATCGGTTAATGAGGCGCAAATGGTAGTACAATGATGTTTGGACCACTAGGCCAAACTTGGGTACTGTTGGTGGGGTTATTGGATAAATAGATAATGAGGCGCAAATGCTAGTGCATCAATGTTTGAACGACCAGGCCAAACTTGGTTACTTGTTTATTGAGTAATTGTGTTTGATTGATTTATCGGTTAATTGATATTTGAACCACCGGCTTAAGGTGATTACTGTTGGAGTATTGATTTGCGTATTAGTTGATTTTGATTGTGTGGGTAGGTGGTTTATTTCTTGATATTAGTTTAAACTTTAAAGTGTTTAATTAAAGTTACTTTTTCTATTGTTGAGATTGTTTGGGTGGGTGGCTACTTCTTTTTATGATGGAATGTGTAGTTTATTTTATTTTCTTTGTCTTTACTAGTTTGGGTATTCTAAATTTGATTCTTGAGGTTGGATGTTTAGTGAGGTGGTTTTATGATGATTGACAATTTGTGCAAGATTTAGTGGATAAAGATTGGGAGGAACTTCTGATGTTTGAGTTAGTTTCTTTTGGCCGTCTTGTATTAGGATATCGTTTTATGCAAGTATTTCGGTTATTGCATTAAATCGGTGTTTATGCCGTGGATGGTTGGCTAATGAGATCATCATTGCGTGTAATGGGATTTACGTGGGTTTAAGATCAACAATCTTTATTGCCTCAGTTGAATGGAAATCTCATTACATTGTAGTAGGTTTTACATCTAAACTCATTACCTTGCAATGTGGTTCTCACCTACTAATCAAGCCCTTAGTATTACTCCCTCCATTCTTTGCATTTGTTAACGTTTGGTTTGAATTCCTCTCACATATTTAAACCAAACGTTGACAAATGAAGAGAACGGAGGGAGTATATGATAGCGGTCGCCTAAGAGAAAATAAGGAGTATAGAAGGGCTGTATGTTGCCTTCTGTTGTTCTTGTTATTTTGAGAGATTCCTAGATTTTTTTATTTAATTTATTCTTGATTTGGGATCTTAAACTTTTTGACTTTTAATTTATATATTGAGGGAATAATTGGAGATATTTGTAAGTAGACAATGGTGAATGATGAGAGCAGATAGGAAATGGGTGAGCTGTGGAGAATTTTTTTGCTGAGGTGTTTGTTGGACTTTGAGCTTTTTAGTTTCCAGATTTGATCTTTGCCCCCTCTATCATTGTGTCGTCATTTCGGTACACATGGTATTGTCTGTGCAAGTGATCAAGACATGAGAAATGTTTTGGGATGAAAAAGTCCATCATGTATACTTGTATAATAATTAGAATAAAGTCAATTGGGTTGGGAAACCTGGTGTGCTGGAGGCCTGGAGCTTATAGAGGGACCAGTAATATGTTCATGCAAAATGATGGAGGGCTTTAGTGTGGGTAGTTAGATAAAATTGTTTATGTGATTTGGTCTTACCATGTAGTTAATCATGAGTCATGACCATATCAAGGTTCTTGTTAGGTGGACACATTTGGGTGATGAAATATCCAGAAGAGCGTGATTGTTTTACACCCTCTCTATTTGACCTGGATAGGTGATATAATGAGAATCTTGAAAGGTAACTTTGAATGGTAAAAAGTTGATGACTTGTGCAAATTTAATACCAAGGCTGCATTTAAAGTTTAAATTGCCAAGAAGAATGGACAATGCCTTTTGTGAGTAATAGTGCCAGCGGTTTAGCGCTCTGATATGAACCTGATTGCTGTAATAAGCTTCATCTTCGTGTCATCATGGAGTTGTTGTGTTTTTGTTTTTGCCCCCTGTTTACTTATTGCCCGAAGAAATGACCGTCATCAAAGTTTGCGTGATTACAGCAGTCTTCCCTGAAGAAGAGATGGCTCCTGTGTACATGTTCTTTGAGATATCTTGACGATCTTTCTTGATCTCTCTACTCTAGTCATATCAAGAGAGTAGTAGGTTTCTTAAGTTGCTATGTTTCCGGATCACTGTTATCACTTCTGCCATGAATCTGTATTGATTAAAGCATAACATTAAGTTTGTTCTGTGCAAATGTTGCCTTGAAAGCAGGGACAGGGGTAGTATGTTGGCGCATTAAGATTTGGAATTCTTGTTTGATCTCCCTTGAGGTTTAGGCTGATAACATTGTTTGGTCTTGAGAGACTACTGGTGCTGTACTATGCGTGGTAGTCATGGTAGGTTGTAACAGACTAACAGGTAGGTTGGGGGTTGCAGTATATAGAGAGCAGTTTCTAATTTTATCTTCGGGATTATCAACTGAGGTCTGGAGATAATAGATTTGACTTATGAGTAATATATTAGTTTCTTTGTCGTTTTGGTCTAGGGACTAGGGATTAAGGTAATATACCAGTTGTCTATGATTTATAAAGGCATTGCATTTTGCCACTTTGTTATATTGTGTATTTATTTTCATTATTATCGTGAATTTAACAAATATGTGTACTGCAGGCTTTATGGAATCACTTTGGAGGGACATCGACCTGAACAGACTTCATCCTGTACCTGGGCACGATCTAAATCTTATAATCGTAACACATGGGCTTAGCTCACGTGTATTTTTAATGAAGTGGTTTAAATGGACGGTTGAGCAGTTTGAACATCTCAATAATCCAGATAATTGTGAATATCGGGTGATGGAATTGGGCGAGGGAGGAGACTACAGCCTTGCTATTAATCACTCAGAGGAAGAGCTGGTCGAATGGGGTCTCTCCCCTGAGATGATAGCTGACCAGAAGTGGAGGGTTAATGCTAAGAGGGGTGAATGGAATGAAAAGTGTTCGTGGTATCTTGATGGCTTCTTTGATCACCTAGAAGACATGGATAACAGTGCGGAAAGTGCAGAAGAAGGCTCTGATGATTCTGAAGAAGATACCTCCACTGTTTCTGCGGAACATGGTCGCCTCAACAATGTGGAAGTTAGTCGCAATAATGTTGTAGAACATAAACACAAATCTATTGTTTCTGATCGTTGATACTCTATATACTTGATTACACTGTACAGGCAAGGGACTTCATTGGTTGCAGATTCTTTCATTAATTTCCGAGCCATGTCTTACCTGCTCAACCTGTATTTCCTCAGCAAAGTCTTGAATGTTCAACATGTTGTGCTTCTAAAGTTGTAAGGTATCCTTCCTTGCAGGTATCGACATACACAGTTCTTACTTGTGTAAAATGTTTATGCAGCTTTTGCTAATCACCTCGTGGTTATTGTATACTCGCATTTTGTTTGAAGTCAGTTCACTCAAGCAGAAGTTTACTGTTACGTTCATGATTTATTGTAAGCCAGAGTCCAATTGTCAGCGTAGCAATGTCAGTTCATTCGCCTTATTTCGCCTGAAAGGCTGTCATATATCCAACTGATACAGAAGAAAACGGTTGATCTATGCGATTGGATCCATTAAATTTATCATTCACCAGAAAAGAAAAGGAAGAGATCAGTTGAGTTTGAATGAGATCTGAGAATCTGTAAAACAAAAACAAAAACAAACTGGCTGGAAAGAGTTGCAAAATCTATATATTTCTTGTATCCGTGTTTGGTTAATGTTTTGGCCCTCCCATGCGGAGCTCACTGCACGACCGAGTTTATTACTGGGGGCCTGGGGCAGCGTAATCACGCTTGTGTATGTCAAACTTCAGTTATCGTGATTATTTCGTCTTGAAGCTATCAATTCAGATACAAACTGTCCAGGACAGCAAAACCGGCTGCAACCCCTCCCTCGTTTGATGAGGAAACCTTTGTCCGCATCAGATAGCCACATTGCTCATTTATGACGATCTTTTCTTTGTGTCTGCATATGCCAAAGATGTATAACATTAGAAGAAACAAAAGTAAGAATCAAACGTGTTTCAGTTTCCAGATCGTGGAATGATAGCAACAGATGAGCTGAACCTAGAAGCAAGAAAACTACTCCTACACGAAATTCGTATACTATAGTTGGGTAGCAGTATTAGTCAGTATTATCTCAGGAAAGCTACACCAAAACTTCCATGGTAGAGCAGAAGTCAATCGTGCCTGGATTCTCGATGTTAAAGAAATAAAAAAAGCACTCAACAATTTAATGTCAGCCTATATGTATGAAAGAAGAAGCTACGTTGCAATGTGCATGCAGATACCTCAAATAAGCACCAAACATTCCGAGCTCTGATATAGCATGATCTTTATGACAGATTCCATCTCGTATCAGCAGTGCAGGGAGAGCAGTGGGAAAGATCCTTTGCATGAGGATGTATGCAGCAGCATCTTCTTCTGTTTCCCCCTTCTGCATTCTCAGCAGCGTTTCCCTCATGTCATCATCATAAATGTTGTTTCCTACATTAACATAAATTTCAGTGTGATCGCCACTCACATTTACTATATAGATTAGTTACATTTTAAAGTAGTTGGTACCTCCGCCTTCTCTCTGTGGTTTCATCACATACAACTCAGGTCTTTCGATTGCATCTGAAATAATTTTGGAATCATCCAAACTCCAAAGGCCTGCAAAGCATTTCCTGAGTTTCGCAATGTCTTCTTTGTTATCAAGAAACCTGCTCTAGAAGCAAGACAAACACAAACTTAAGAGTTCAAGTCTTCAAGATGCCCATTTCTCCATCCAAAAAATGTAAAGCATTAGTTGACAATAAAAGCCAAAAGTAAACAGAATTTTATATGTTTACTTTGTTTGGTTTTAGAGAAAATATGGTGTAAATAACGAGGAGGGAAATGAGGAAGGTAAAATGCAATTCCATGTTTTCAGCTTTCAAGGGAATCTAAGTTGCCCCTGGAAAGTTTTCCACAGAAATTTCCCAGTTTCCATTGGTAATAAAACCAACAATAGAAACAAGGAAAAATCAACGTCATTAAGTTATTGTATGTCGCATGAAGACTTCATTATGCTGTATATATGCGTAAAACAATCAACACTTACCTTTCGAGTATATTAGGTTTTGCAAGCTCCTGCTGAATCTTTTTGGAACCGGCTAAATGATATGAAATTGATGGGCACTTCACAGCTGATGACTGCTCCATCAAAAGTCTAGCATTCCATTCCTGAGACGCATCATTTCGAAAATCAATAACACTGAATTGACCATATTCAAAATTTGAAGAGATACCAACTAGAAGTAGTTGATTAGGTCCCCCAAATGTTTTAAAAAAAACAACGGTATATAGGGCTGCTATAGAAGAACTAACCAATTCAGAAGGGTAATCGGTCGGTGCATATCCAGCCCTAAAATATACTACTGCAATTGGTTCCTCCCCTCTGCAAGCAAAAATGAATGAAAATTAAAGAGAAAAGAAGGTAATTAAAAAGAACCGCACAACAGACAAAAGTACACTTACACAACTAGTGTCCCATCAGGCTGTAGTTTTGCCTCAGCATCAATTTCCGCTAAGGTTTTCCTGATAGATCTAACATCATGTGTACTATATAGTTAAGCAACACAAGAAATAGAGACACCACAAAATAACATTCCTATAAAAAGTTCGAAGGAAGTTCCTTCCAACATGCACTTCTCAACAGTATAATTCTTCTATGTTCAAATGAGTGAAAAAAGAAAAGAAAATGCAACCGTCGACCACATTGAAAATACTTTTAATACACTAGGGACTAGGCGAACATGGAATAACACTGTTTTCAACATATTTACAATGCATTAGTTGTAAGTGCATAGGACATCATCACAGCAGTATCTGTACACACTCTATAAATAATAATGAAAGGATATTTCTCCCTCAATACAGTAGAAAGCCAATGCTGGTCATACATGTTGCGTTCCTCAGGCTGTACAACAACCATAACAACAGCCCTGCGAATTAATAGAATATGAGACAACAATGTGATTGAGAGGCACCAGGTAGAAAATTAAGATGCAACCGAAACAAATTAAAACCTCGGATTGCTGTATGCTTTCCAAGCTTCAGCAAGTCCTTTTGCAAACTGGACAATGGCGGTGTTTCCAGGGACCTTTTTAAAATCTAAATCAAGCTGACTTCCATAGCAAGTGAGCAAGGTTCTGCAGGAACAAACTCCATTCTGTCAGAGGACAGCAATTTATAAAAGGCCATACACAAATTGTTATTGAGGCCTTACAAATGAAACGAGTTTTGAATATTCTTTACTCCACAAGAACAAAGAAAAAACCAACCAGCTTACCTATGGAGTTCACTGACAAGGCAACTGAGCCCACTGAATGAAGATGAGATAGTGTTGAACTCAATTTGGAGAAGGGACTTGGTTTGTGCATCAAGCATGTAATCAGAGCGATGTAAACCCAAGCGTATTTCCTATAAGAAATTCTAAAAATCAGAAAGACCTCAGCTTCACTAAGGAATTGAAGTTTTCACCAGCAATCAAGAATCAAAAGTACAACTTAAATTTGGCTATGATTACATAATATAAAAGTTTCTTTAACAATGAACTCGTCATAACAATGAGACAATGACAAGTGTACACAAAAAAACCCACCTCTTTCTTGTTCATATCTATCATCTTGGAATGAATGTCCAACAGTTTTGAGGTAAACTCATCGACTTTTCTGGTTCTGCTTTCATTACACCGAGGAGAAAGATCAATTTCACATTTCCAAACTGCTAATAATATTCTATAGAAGTGATGTAATAGATAAACACAAGATATAGAAAGATAAGACACTACAAGAGTGCAGAGCTAGATGCCAATTGACGGAAGAGTGCAGGCAGTAAATAAGCTGAAATTGAGATAGAGAAGAGATATGTAGTGACCACTAACTTCAACTCTTTTAGTTTACGTTCATCAAGTAAGAAGATAAGTTGATCACTTGCTCGCTAATAATGCTGTAACAAACTACATGAGAAATGCGTGGTACCTACCAAGGAACTTATGACCTATGTCTCTTTCCATCCAATCAAAATTCACCTTTTTCAGTCCCGGAGAAACACATATAGAAGTCTCCAGCGCCCACAGACAGCCAAGTATGATCACTCAGTCCATATACCTGCATCATTATCTATCCTAGGTTTAGATAACAACAATGCGGAGGTCCCCACTCCCCATAGATAGCCAAGTCTGATCACTCAGTCCAAATACCGACAGCACCATTTCTCCAACCTCCAGAACAATTACAATGAGGACACCTTCTCCTGACATGCATCTTTATTTCTATTGCATGATTTTTCTTTTTCCTTTGTTAAGAAAAACAAATAACATTACACTACTGCCTCAAAGGTTCCCGTCTATGACGAGATAAGGAGTCTGATATATGCAGCATAATCAATATGTTGAAAGCATAGAGGTTGTTTCCGGATGACCCACAACGAAATTTGCGTTGGTCAAGATGATTAATAAGGACATGGCCACCCCATTCCATATTTCCATCTATTCGGTCAAGAGTACAGACAAAAGATTTAGTAGCTTGGCACCTATTTACTGACAATGCATGATGCAATGTCACACCATAGAAGGTAAATAGGTATTTGCACATTGGGTAAAAAATTTAAACCTGACTAGATGCCAAACATGAAGGTAACCCAAACCTAACTCACTTAAGCTAACCAAACTGTCTAACCAATTAAAATTACTTAAAATGTTGAGCTAAACTAAAGAAAGCAACAAATTTTCAGTTATTCGTGGGTGAGATAGGTCAATCTGACCAGTTCTGTGTAAACTGGCTGAAGCCGGTTATATTCAGGTTAAAGCTCGAGAAACTGTAAATATTTACATCAACAAATAAATCACGTTTTACCAGCTCAAATAAACAAGTAGAAATATTCAGCCGATGTTGTTCTTTTCGGCCTAGATTCAGGTCAGGTTGTTGGGTTGGGCAAACGTTCCTTTGTCAGCTTTATCTAAGCTGATGACAGTGCAATTACCTCCAACGGAACTCAATCTGCAATAAGCTAAATTAGCTGCCAGAAGGAAGAAAAACCGACCTTGCTAATGAATCCTGCAGGAACCTTGCATCCAAGCTGACACGATCAAATAGTTCATTAAAAATAGGAGCTAATTCACATGCCTGCCTATAGTGACTCTCAGGGAATGACACGGGCAACAGCGAAACTGGGGCATGAACCATCCCGACTCCTGGAACTGTCCCTGATTTCTGCAGTTTAACCACCAAACGATATCAAAATCTCCTAAAAACCATCTTACGGCTCTTGCATACAAGATCAACATACATATAGGTTACTAACATCCTGAGGAAATCACCTAGAACCACATCCAAGTAAATGTATCTAGATGTACAAACTGAAATCCTGAAACACCAATTCAGCACAGCAAAATTTCAAACATTCTAGTCAGTTCATCTCATACAAAATATAACATGAACCGTCATATGGAACCGTCACTTCAAATTCCTAGCCAACTCACTTGCTTTTTAAGTACATAGAAACAACTAATGTTGCGGGGGTGGGAATATAAGTAATTGAACTCGGGACAACCCCCGCACACCGCACACGATGATTTTCTAACCACTAGGCCAACCTTAATCCTATCCAACTCACTTGTAACTACCAAAATCAAACATAATCTTTCTAACCAGAGCACTTAGAAACATCATCTATCAGTCCCAAGATAATTCGGGTTGGCTAACATGAACCGTCATATGAAACCGTCACTTCGAATTTCTAGCCATCTCACTTATTACTACCAAACTTAAACATAAAAATGCTAACACAAACACTTCAAACCCACGATCACATCCAACATTCATACCAATTAACCCAAAAAAAAAAAAAACACCCATTTGCACACTTCTAATTCAAACCCAAAACAGAGAAATTTCTGAAACAAAAGTTGCAAACTTTGCATAGATTAATCACAACTAAACATGAAAACTACACCAAAGATTCTATAGAAAAAAGTCAATATGAGAAGTAAACCTGCGCATTTCTATGACCAACAACAAGCCCATGAAGAGAAGACCAAACCAAGGCATCATACACTAACTTCTCCAGCAAGCTTTCATCAATATTATGAGGATTGAAAATGGGTTCCTCCAAAATCTCATTTTGGGTATCAATTGAGTCAAATTTGGTGCAATTTACGGGAAGAATTGAAGAATGAGACATGGTTTTGATGCAAATTTTGGGGAGATGAGAATAGAATGAAGAAGAAGTGAGCGTAAACAAGAAGTTTGATGTGGGTTTAATAGAAAGAGAGGTGGACAGAGAAAGAGAGCGAATTTGATTAGAAGAAGACAGAGCTAGGCTTCCACTTTCCATACTCTAATATTCTGTGTTCTTTCCTAAAGCAATGCACCACCTATAGTCGCCTACTCGCCTTAGTGGAGTTTTACTTAGCCCCAGTGATGGGGCCGAGGATCGAGTACGCATAAGACAAAAGGAAAATGATTCGTTGATTCTTCTCAAAATTGGAGCCGCCACACATGCTTCTTGCGATAGACGCTGTTTTAATCCACTCTCAATAGTTGTTGTTGAAATATCTCTTAGCTAGCTTGCTCACCTAGCTGTTTATCTGGCTCGAGATCAAAATAATCATATAGAAAATGAAAACTAACAACTGAAAACTGAAAACCACTTTTTTTGGTTTTCAAAAAAAAAATAGAAAAGAGGCTCGTTCGGTATCATTGCCGTTTTCAGTTTTTGGTTTTTTTACGTAAAATTTTTAGATAAATAAGTTACAGAATCAAATTTAAATTGTTTGATACTATAATAATCATATAGAAAATGAAAACTGACAACTGAAAACTGAAAACCACTTTTTATGGTTTTAAAAAACGGGGCTTTTGTTTTCAAAAAAACAGAAAACTGAAAACAGAATACGATACCAAACAGGCCCAAGTTAGCTGACATTTATATATGCATGATCATAGTAACTTTAATCATTAATAAATAAGCACATTGTTGAAACCCGAGTTAAATTTAAATAATTTTGCATGTTATAAGAGTTCGTAATGGTGAAGGATTTGGCTTGACTTGAGTTTGGGTTTAAGAGCGCCCATGAGTTGAACTCTTAGTGACTCATTACACTGATATACTTTTGCTTCAAAAATTATCAAGGTATCATAATCGTAAGATTAATGAGAATCGCTACTGTGGAGAAACTTCTTTTGACCTTGATTGTTAGCATTAGGATCCTGTATTAACCCAAAAATATTATCATATAAAATAAATCAGAAAAGTCATAAATTTCAACGTTTTCACGATCTCGAATGTCAAATTCTAAATTCGCACTTGACAGTGGGATAGGGTGAGACGAAAGCAATGACTCAACTAATCTAGATTTCAAATCAACTTCATATGATAAATTTAAGTAATGGGGTAGTACTTTTCATATAGGACATGATAAAAAATTAATTAAGCTGATCTCATAATATTTGGTACTAATGCGTAGGCTAATACATCATGGCATTCGTCATAGACTTTGCACTAATAAGTTGAACTGATGACTTTGAGCCAACCTTCAAGATTGATCTCAAAGGCCTAACATCCCCATCTTTATATGAAAGTTGCCCATACTTCCTCCTTTTCTTGTTCGGATATATGATTTCAGGCTCATCTTTTATACTAACCATCTTTCTTGGAGCTTTGCTCTTAGTTCCGATTTCGCCGGACGACTTCCGTTCATCTCCCCAACAACCCCCTCCTTTGTTATCAAGCAATGCACACGTTTCATCTTCAATGTCAATTGTTGCCAAGCACTCTGATTCTTCGAGTCCCTCACCCATTGGTCTCATTTGGAACTTGGATTGCTGAGCAATGCGGCCGTGAGCTGAGGTTCGGATTTGTTGGTGCGTGACCGGAGGGCCTAAGGTGACGGGTTTAAATGCTTGTGCAGCTAAGGTTTTCATGATGAAACAGAAGAACCTGTGACAAATGCCGGCAGATTGTAGCTGCTTCTCGTGTCGATCCATTTCGGGTTCAAGGAAAGGTTTGGTTCATTGCAAAGCGAAAATGAGGGTTTATGTGAAGAAATCATGACACTCCTGACAAGTTACAAGAAGTGGAGTGCAAGTGAAGGAAAACAGATATTCTTTCCTTGTCTGGAAATACAGGCCAAATGAAAGCCAAGAGTACATTCCATCAGAAAATAAATGTGGGTCCTTTGCTTATCCATATTCTCAGGTGCTCCTAAACTTGGAACATTGTAACATACTGTAACTGATGTCCACCATGAATATAAGCAGAAATCAGGAACCACTTTATTCATATCCATAAGTTAGTTATACAGCCTGGGAAGGCGAAAAAAGAAGAGTATGAACTTATGCCTCATCAGTCAGCACGAAAGCAAAATTCACGAAAACTACATTTGATATATAAACTCATTCTCGTCTTACAAAATTGTTTGGCAGCAAGCAAAATCTTCTTTGCAACTGTACATGACAACCAAAGCTAGGTTGAAACACCTAAGACGAAGTAGAAAGTCGTCCACATAGGCTCCAATGAGCTCCTGGATGAAATAAGGACTTCTCGAACACCCATATATCTTTTACAAGCACCTATCCATTGGAGTAAACAGTAAATGGTTGACCAATGAGAGAATAAAAGAACTCGACACACTCTGCAAGTCTGCAGTGGTTAACTGTAAAATCATAGTACCAGAAAAGGCAAACTCATACCTCTTTACTCTTATCTCCAGCAACAACAGCACCCTTAGAATCATAAGCCTCAAACTTCTGCAATACAAGGTATCACGTTAAAAGTAGGAATGTTATTGTTCATCCAACTTCATATAAGGAGAATTATAGAAACAATTATAATTCAATTGTCTATGCATCTAAAAGACATTCTCAGTCAGCATCATTGGGTAATTTGGCTAACATGAATCATTATCTGTAACCTTCTTGTGTACTCGTATTGAGTAATTTCATTTTAGAAGCAAAAACTACAACAGGGCTGTCAGGGGAAGATATAACTAACAGAACACCAAGGGGGTGCGACGCCTATATATGAGAAGACACCATGGAGTTGATGTCCATATAGAAAATAGAGGCTAGATAATTATGCTCTTAAGCTATCATAAGTAATTTTATGTACAACTAATGTGATCATTAGAATTGTGTCTACTATTAGAACCACGAGAACATTTTATAAGTAGTTCAAACAGAGGCTGATCTCTAGTATCTCCGTTTCATCATATTTGGCACCTGAAAAAATTCAGAACATGAACGGGAAAGAGACAGGTCCGATTGAACAAAATATTAGCTCATTACGCTTAGTGTTAGATGTTCAAATCTTTGTGGGCCAAATAATTAAAGAGAAACTTCACATCTTGAAACGCCACTAAAGATTTGTTCTTGCACTTTTCCACAGTCATTATGGTTCGTGCTTCAGACACAAAAAAAAAAAAAAGAAAAAAAGGGTTGACTGAAGTTTCTGACATTCTGACAAACCAACATTGAAGCACACTGTACTATACTAAAACTAGCAACATTAAAACAAGTACTCAAGAGTCAAGACAGCTATGATACATCAAATTATAGCCTATTAGCCAAGAAGAAAGTAGATCTGATGACATCAAGAGTGATTACAAACAAGTTGGATACAGATCTCATGAGATGTTCTATGTGCAAAACAATACCTGCTTTGTAAGAAACTCAAGCGTGAGCTGAATGAAAACTTTATTGAGATTATTGCGGTCGACGCCAATCTGAAACCAGAACAGATTTGATTAGCAGTGCCTTATGATAAGGTGAAGTTTGTAAGCCCAGCCAGTTAGAAGATCAGAACTTCTACTCCAGGGATTCTGCCTTGCACAAGGAGTCAAGGAACAAACAGGTTTCTAATTTCTCTCTGCTTAAGAAAGAAAGCTCCAATCAAAACTAAGAAATACGATCTGTAAGAAGTTAGTGACACTTTTAATTATCTATGTGGAAGGGTTGTGTTCAACATTCCTTGAGCTAAAGCTGGGGGTGCTTTTAACGGAAGTCCGATCGCGGTCATTTAATAAACTTGGGCTTCTTTGTAACTATTTGCACTCGAGGACTCCTCCACATTGCTCTTTATTTGCTACAAGTCTATAACAATAATTATATTTTCCTTCCAAACAAAACATAGATTATATTTCTATGTAGAATGAACAGTTCAAATATCTACTCCACTCCAAAACATCTAAGTAGATTAGATATATGTCTCCCTTCAAACATTTAAACTTGTGTTCAGGACTTCAGGTAGCCCGTGAAAGCAGGCTTCGGCGCTAATCGTGCTCGTCCAAAAAGGTTTTCCGAGCTTGGACTTGTACTTGAGCTGGAACAGCCTGTGAAGCTGTGAACCTTCTATAGTAAGATTAACTGAGACATTATCCAGAGGCCGCTAATTGCATTTTATGATGGTTTCGTACCAATTGGGATTCAGAATATGGATGCTCATCACCTATGTCCGCCTCAAACACTGCTAGGAACTCTAAGATAACGACCCATAGGTTAGTTCGAAGGACTCAACTTAATTTCTAAAGAGTGAAATCTACTGAAATCATCATAAATTTCAAACTATTCATCCTCAGAAATTAAGGCCACTCAATTGGCTTGACCGCTTTCTCAATCACCCTCCTTTTGTTCACCCTACACCCTTGTCCTTTGATTTGGAGTACCTTTCCCAAACTGTGGTTGCTAAACCCTACTCATAATTTCATCAACGCAAAAATCAAATCTAGAATTAAGTTTTTTTTTAGATAAGCAATCTAGTGCAAGGATAAAAATATAACGATAATGGAATGGCGACGTTGACCATTATCATCCTCCTTAATCCTACGTCATTTTAAGTTTGAGTTTGCCTTGAAGAGACATTCCTAATCGATTTGTAAGCTTTCGATGGCTTGTGGAAAACTCCCTTGCATAGTAGTTGACACTTCTCAAAATCACCTAAAACATCCCGAAATTAACAACTCAGATTTCTCAAAAATGGGTAATTCATCAAAAGTCCGAGACACGAAACCTAACTCTTAATATTTAAGATCCTAGCTACCCCCTATCTCCCAAGAAATCTACATCCTATGTCCCATTTTCAGTGGCCCCAGGCCCCCAACAATGAGATTCTTCCCTTGCCCCGACCTACCACTACCTCCACTCCTCCAGCTCACCCGTCAAAAAGATATAATCCTATGCAACCCCATAAGAAAGACGGAATCTTTAAACAAACACCTTCTACATCTCCTTGTTCAAACTCTCTCCACTTGCCTTCCTCCCTTGTCTCAAACATAGTCTGGAACATTTAATGACCCTAACTTGAGTATGGCCATGGATGAGAAAAATAGTGCTTTAATGTATAGTTTGGTCACAGATAACCATATAAACATTCATGCTATTGACATTATACTCCATCAGATTGCAAATACAAAAAGGGACATCTACGACTCTACGAGAAACAGTTTTACTTTACAAAATTCTCAGATGGACTTCCTCAACTAATCCAGATGTGTACTGAGAAATCAAGCCTACCCAGTTTGCTTATCTTCTTACATAACAGAATGGGGAAAAGTTGTGAATGATAGGAACTTACCAATCGAGCTCGCAGAGTCCGGATTTTAACAGCTGGCTCAATCAACTCCCAATGAACCTTCGGCCACATAGCTTCTCTTTGTTTGATCTCATTCTTCAGCCCCTGTATGTATGCAGATTTGTCTTCTTAATCAATGAAGTAAAAACACATTTTATGAAAACATGTGAATAATGACTTGATGCTTACTGAGAACATGTTTTCTGTAACTGACTTCCTCAACGATGATTTGTTGCCATCCACCAAAAGCTTATTTATCTGCAGAAATAACATCTTCAGTACACATGCTCGAAGTCAATTCAGATCTCAAAAAGAGGTGATCACGGGACAGGCTTTGAATGATCATGGGTCAAGACTCAAGATAAGCAAATTGTTGTTCCTGCGTTCTTTCTGATTCAAATCAGTAACAACTTTACTAAGATCCCTTCACATTTCACAGTATATAAGTGAATCCAAAAACCCTTGAAGCATGAACATGAAAGGGTAGCTCTAATGCAAAGGGACTTAAGCACTACCTCTTTATATAATTCAAAGGCCTCGTTATAAAACGCCTTTTTTGAATATCCAGTTTTCCTCAATTTGGCAACTGCATAGGCATTTTTGAGCTGCAGAAAAAAAATGTGCATGTTATTGACAATAGTCACCACTCACCAAAAGGAAAACAAAAAGTTAACAGTGCATGAGATGTACTAGAACTTCACCTCTAAGATCATATCTTCCTTTGTTCTTTGCCATCCACTCCTAGTGAACCATCTGGCATAAGAAAATATACGGTGTGTTCACAATAAGTGCGCAGAGTGCAATAATAAATAAGCACAAATATAATATTAATTATGCATCTTACAGATTTCAGTTTTCACTCAAAGTAGTAATATTTTTATGAGATGGCAATTAACTCAAAAATCATGAGATTCATGACTGAACACATAGCGGCTGCCCGACATTCCCGTCACTTCATTATGGCATCCACACACCCATATCAAAAAACAAAGCTGTAAGAAAAACTCTTTACATTTGTTTTCCAGTCCATCTAGTACTCATATCATAGCATTATCCACACTCCACAGTGAAAACTCAAATACGAAAATGATTTGAGGTCAAAGAAGAATGTTTTGAGCTAAAATCAATTCCTTTATACCCCATCCTCCACCAGAACACACAAAACAACAAGAAACACCGAGTATGGATCTGCATATACCTTAAGTTATGAACACTTGCACAGAAATGACGAATTAGCAAATTCACCACATAGACCAATAGATCATTGACATGAAATTAAAATTTACTTTAGAGTAAGCTATTATTACTTGTGAGTTTTTCACGTTCCAGATCAATGACACAACTCTTAAACAGAAACTACGATGGAAGATACTTGCAGAAAGATTGAGAATGTTTCACACCTTTTCAAAAACGAGATTTTTGGTCGAGGTCCATATGGTTCATAGATAATTCCGGGACTAATCATCGCAACTTGAGCGGCTCCCTGCATTTCAGATGATTCAGACAACGCAAGGCATCTATTGAGACTTGGGAATACAATTAGTGAATTAGATGTGAAAAAGAAGCTATTACTCATGCTAAGAAGATGTCAAAAGCAATCATCTCGCTCATAGAACCTCAAGCTGGGAATTTTGCACGTAGATGCAAATGGATGAATATACATATCTCTATCTCTATCTGTCTAACCATTACGGTGTCTTCATGGCAACAGGTTGCACATGGATACTAAACTTACGCCACATTACGAGGGTCCTATTACCTACCTTAAGAAGCAATTACATGAAGTGAAAGTGAAATAATAATCATAGGTGCATAGAGAACTCTGGTCGAACACCGCAGCAGTTATTTAGTTGCATTACCTAAGTTCACATTAGGAGCTCGACAGTCAATCTTTAATGTTCAGAAGGTGTCTAACTCCTTGATCTGTGATTTTGCCAAAATCGCGTTTTCTTTGAGTAAGCAAGTTAAAATAGAAGGGAAACCTACGGGGTGACGCCCAGTTATAAGCAGAAACAAAAACAGTGAAAATTCACTGTCACAAAGTATTATCTAGACCCAAAACCAAAGCTGCTGGGTACTACATAAAAATGCCTCTACTTCCCTTGTGGAATAGTAAAAGATCAAAAAAAGTGTCCAAAAGCTTACTTTTCAGTTTTTGCCCCCACCCCCCTCTCCCTTAAAAAAAAAAAAAGAGAAAGTTGCAGGAAGGGGATAAAGACTAATATTAAACATGTAACTGTCAACTCCAAAACTACTTGAAGCAACATGAGTGCGTGTTGAGGCATGTCCACAGGAATACAAGTAAAATCTCAACCTCCAAGCAAACATATTATGTAAAGACCATGAGAAATGAGGTGGCCAAGATCAACAGCTCGCAAAAAGCCATATGTAAAGCACTTATTATGAAATTACTAATGCCAACAAGCTATTTGATTAGAGTGACAACTCAGACATATCAGAAAAATGCACCACCTACCAACGCTTCAGAAATAAAATCTAAAGCTCAATATAACACTCTCAAACAATGAAAGGCATTCAAGAGTCGAGTCCTTTAAGTAAAATTACAAAAGGCCTTAAGAGAGTGGTGAGGAACAGTGGGCAAGAGAACATGCCATTTGTCGTGTCTGGGGAGAGGGTTGAACTTTCGTTGACATTGGCCTAGCTTTGTCCAAGAATACTGACAGCTCAGCAGCCTGAAATGAAGGAGTCAAACAAGTCCTATTATGTACAGGTCGTATACAAGAATGATTATGACATATGAAGCAATTCCATGACCTCAGCATTGCTACCTAAAAAGCGTGTCTAACCATTAAGGCTTTACCATTGTAGAGCGGAGCACCCTAGTGCTGCCATGGGGCAACAGAGAGCCATGGCTCTGGTATAAGGTAGCACACTTCTTCCCAATCGCCGCTTCAGGCCCTAATAATGCAAGTAAAACATCAAGTCAGGATTCAAGTTACATAGCAGTTCCTATCAGAAGCTAGAGTGTTTTATTAGTTCAGAAATAGACAGGTCCACATTGTAACGTAACTTTCTCCTCAAACTAAGAATGTTCCTACTAGAAATTGCAAGAGATTTCAAATCTATCATCCAGTAATATTGTTTACGGGGTTCAAGCAAATAAATATGTACAGCCAAAGTACTACCAAATTAATAGAGTAAACCGAAAAGCTACACACGGGCTTCATTCTAGAAAAACTCTACGAATGAATTCACAAAAGTAGAACCACTAACATTCCATCTCCGGAACAGGTCAGGCACTCACTATTCATAACAGACAATGAACTCTATCACAAACTTTGCATACCACACGAGAAAACAAATAACCGTCTTTCAGGTCCAGGTTCTCCCAAAAAAATGACACTTCCCTTAAACGTGATCATTGAAGTATCAAACTTCAAACCTCGTAAACCTCGTACTTGCCTAAACCAGACCCTCCATCATTAACCACACCATGCACATCACAAACTTCCCAATCCATGTGCAATGTATTATTGATCATAACCAAATGGTTCTCCACTAAACTTCAGCTCACGGGCACATCTAAAGCCTACAACTTTCGAAACCAAAACACGGAAACCCCTCCCCCCCCCCCCAAATGACCTAAATTGAGCGAATCAAAGAACCCACTGATAAGACTAACAAAACTTCCCCCAAAATCTACTATCCTCGCTACTGAAAACCAAGAAACCAATACCACCCGCCCCCGAAACAACCCAATTAAATCAACAATTCGAGCTAATTGAATCTAAGGGTTTAATGAAAAATACATCAAATAATCACAAATCACAAAAAGGGCAGAACTTTAAGAGCATTTACAAAAATGGGGTAGAATTAATTACCAGAAATTATATCATTGGAATAACTTCTGGAGCTTGAAAACCTGCAAAAACATTCAACATTACGACTAAGAAAATTGCATATAAAAAAATTAAAAATAGAGAAATGAGCAATAATAAGAGAAAATTAAACGTACGAATAATAAGGGTGTTGCTGAATTTGGGTCAATCTTACAACATTTCGTATGATATTGGATCGTAAAAATGCCATTAAAATTAAAGGGGTAAAAAAAATTAAGAGATGAAGATCAAAACCCCAGTAAAACTTTCGAAGTGTTGAGTAAAGATGACGAGAAGAAGAGGGGTTTTAGGGAAGTAGAGAGGGTTTACTGACGTGTAAAATGAAAGGTTTTAGATTTGCATAAATAGCAGTAAAAAAATTCCAATTTTTTGCAATTTTTTTTCCTTTGCAATATTTGTGGAGTAGAAATTTCGATTTGTAAAATGTATTTTGATTGTGGAGATGGGTTTTGTAGGAGATTTTTTGGGGTGTGTATTTTTGGTGTTGATTAGGAGTATCTCACGCCGATAGTGTGGACATTCTCTCTTTAAGATGTGAGGTTAGATTAGTAAGTATAGTGGCCACATTGGTTGATGTCCTTGTTCATTTGCAAGGTTAGGAGTCGACCCCTAATTACTTGATTATTATGCGATTTGAGTACTTTACGATCACACCAACCAACTTTAGTGGAAATGGTTATGTGAGTTTGATAGTAGTAAGATGTTGAGCAAACAATTGTTTTGGGTGAGAAAAAACGTTGGTAATTTTGGTGGCTTTCATTCAAGAACAAATTACTACAGAGTTCTTCCTTTGTCTATAAGTTCTTATATATTGGGAATGGTAAGAGCTAAAACGTAATAAGATGTGGCAAAAAGCCAAAAACTATAACTATGATCTTTCGATTAAAAAAAAGATTGAGCCATTTGACGGGGTGACTCCTCAAAATTTTTGTTTGTAAAAATCTATCTTTCATATGCTAACACAAGGCATGTGTAATAATTTTGCACCAAAACGCCAAGCATGGTTAATTTGGTAGATTACAAATAATTTTGGGAACATTAAAATGAGTGGTACTAAACGCAATACTTGGTATCTTATTGATACAAATAAAATTGAAATACACACAAATACACAATGCTATTCATACACTGATTGCTGTCATACAGCCCCAAGCTTTATTATTGTACATTGGCCAATACTATTCACAATATGGTAATGTGAAATATCAACATAGCCACAACTATACTCACAAGAATTTCTGTGCAAAAATGATACGAAAATCAACACCAGTGTTGGCAAGCCTTCACTCTCTCAGCACTTCATCCAGCTGAACTCTGTCTACGTCCTCGATCAAAACTAAGCACTCATCTGGCTGAATACGATCCCAATTTACGGGAAATACACGCAAAACTAGTGTTTTTCTTTACAAAAATTCATTTACAAAACTTTCTAACAGCCAAGAGAAGGAAATCCGTAAGATGGTTGCAAAGATAATTTTCGGGTTCTAATTCTCGTGAGTTACATCAGCAGCACCTGTTGGTGAGGCTGGTTCATAAGGCACGAAGCCTCGGCCACCAAAAACAGGTCTCATAAATTTGTCATCGAACTTCCTCCAGATATGATGTACAGCTGATGAGGGATATTTCACAAACAAGCTTAAGCCTCTTCGTTGCTGCTGAGGAGTATCATCATCCCCATTCTCATCTGGCCCCCCATTCTCGAGGAAAGGGATATTCAAGTATTCAAGGCTTGGAATATCGGTTGCATCTGAAAGTCCACGCATCGGACCTCCCAATACTGCGCTTATCAAAGGCTTGGTGGCTGTACCAAACACCTATTCTCACACAAAGAAATAACCTTAATGTAAGAACTTTAGGGAGGATGAGCAAATACATGATTAAGAACAACTTTCTCTATCATGTATTTCACTCTTTGATATCTTGTTACAAAGATGCAAAAAATACGAGATAAGAATCTATAGAATACTGACCAGAGTACTGAAGAGAACGACAATGATGGTACAAGTGATCATTAGTGATCTCTCACTCGATACAGTCTCTCCAGAACCTGAGGAAAACTGTAACAGCAAATAGATTAAAGAGAGACGCAACAAAAATATTTCAAATTACAAAGGGATGAAATATGTGTTTACCGCATTATAGGACAAAGCCACGGTAACTGCACCTCTCATCAGTCCAGCCCACCATACAATAACCTGAAGCTTTAATCAGTACAGGAAAACAGAAGCACTTTTCTTAATAGTTTCAATTTGGACAGGAAAGTTCAGGAGTACCTGTCTACGGAATTCAATCTTATGTTCTTCACTCTTCTTGATACAATTTAATATACTTGCAAGAGGGAACACAAATGCTGCTCGTCCAAGCAAAACTAAACCAAGCATTGCGGAACTGACAGCAAGGAAAGTCCCTGCACTGGTATTAAAGAGCATCACTACATTAGTCATTTGGTAAAGCAGCATTTGTCATCTGAGGGTCATCATTAAGGAAAATGAGTTGACTAAATCAGATTAAGGCAGATACCACAGGGCAGAAAATTCAGAAGAAAAAAATGGACATGTTCGCTAAATTAACTAGAAAGGTTCAATTTGTTGGCTAGTGAAACATCAATATAAGATTCATCAAACCCAACACTTCTATGCCAAAATGTAAGCTCCGCAACAATTTAAAGCCAGATTCTTTTTGAACCACCAAAAAAAAAGGTTCAAAACCAAGAAAGCAGGGATTTCAGTCTCAATTGTTGAAAGAAGTACTTTAGCTAGCTCAGAGGCAGTAACATATAATGTAGGCCTTCTAGCAGGGAACCTACATTATGGAATCCCAAAATGATTTCAAGTAGCATGAAACCTGCATGACAGACCAAATCCTGATTCACTGATTTACAGTTCAGTCTGACATCGCATAAGTTCAAAAGGTTTCCCTTTAATAGTTTCTATCAGAAGTTAAGTACTGGAAATTCAGAGGAAAGCAGATAGGTCATAAGGGTAAGCATACCTTGCGTTGCTCTCCCTCCATTTGTCAATGTCTAGGGTATCCATACCCACATACAGGAATATAAAGGTCTCTGAGATAAATGACATTGTAGCAAAAGCATGCCTAAAATTGCACAATAACCAAGGATTAGTCGTTTATATAAGCCGCTTAGAGAAAACAAGTTTTTTTTACAGAGAGTCTCGATGTTAGGAATCTTAAGATTATTTCTTCCAGTTGTATGCGGAGTGCATACAACTGGAAGAATTTTACATCCCAACACTAACATAACGTTTCAAAACATGTACAATGAAGCTTAGTATGAGATGGACAAGCTCTTACTTGGAAGTTATCCTTGAGCTCTCTGATACATTGTGCCATGTGTAATGTGACATGACAACCCCGCAGAAGAATACAGTCAAAATACCACTAAGATTCATGAGCTGTATGAAGAAAGAAACCAATCATCAACATCCCGCGAGTGATGGCTTGTTGCAAACACAAATACAACAACCATCTTACAGAATGCAGATGCCAGATAGACTTATAAAGTAAGAAACTTAGAATCTACGATTTTGTGTACATCTAGGTGTTCTACCCTTACGACTACTTCATTTTCCAGTTAGCAACATCATTAATTTTTAAAATAATAAAATCTTAACATTATTATCTGAAATCAGCATGAAAAGCAAGTAAATGTAATTCTTCAGTGCTAACAAATAACGATACTCCCCAACTCATAACATATTCATATATGTATATATTTAGCGGAGCACCAGTGAAACACAGTATCCAGAAAAGTACGAACGAGGAATTATACTTTCTTCTACTACAAGGGCGCTGATTATCAGCAACCTATCAAATAATAGATAATAATATAATAAATATTATTTACGTAATATTTTGGAATATTCTAGACTATAGAATATTCTAGATCTAGGAAACCTGGAGTATTCTACAAGTTATTGTGTAATATAAATACACATCTTATTATCAATAATAGATAATAATATGTAATATTTTGGAATATTCTAGACTATAGAATATTCTAGATCTAAGAAACCTGGAGTATTCTACAACTTATTGTGTAATATAAATACACATCTTATTATCAATAATAGACAAGCGATGATATATATTGTGTGGGTATTCATATTCTGATATGGTATCAGCTAGTTAGATTTTCTTCCGCTGCCCTAACTCTTGATCTTCTTTTGTGCGTTCGTTTCCGGCCGGAGATGGCTTTCACCTCTCCCATCTCCGGCTGGCCATACTCCAGCCTTCTCCTCTCCCTTTTATGTTAGCCCCACGCATATTAGGTTAGGTTTTTATTCCTCACAAAAATAAAAGTTGATGATTCTTGATTGAGTCGTGGTTTGACATCGGCGTATAGCTATGACAACAACAAGCTTGTATCCTTCGTGGTGGATTCTTTTTCTTCTGTCTCTCCTCTTCTCCTCCTCTCTTTTTCCGTGGTTCGTCCACTTTGGTCCTGATTCGCCAGTTTGACTTATCCTCTTCTTCCCATCTATCTGTGTGGTTCACCCACTATGGTCCCCGTTCATCGGTATGACCTCTCTACCTGGTTCGCTAGCGTCCTCAACCTCTCAGCACCAGCGGGGCGTCGCGACTCGCCATCTGTTTCTCGCGACTCGCCACCCCTTTCTCACGAGGATTCGCCCCCCTTCTCGCGACTCGTGTGATTGTTCCGTCTGCTGGTCCCTCCTCTGGTCCATGTACTAGTCCTTGTGCTGGTCTGCTGGTCCGTTACTGGTCTGTCTACAGGTCCTTGTGCTGAGGTCTCTCTTCTTATGTGTGCGACGACGCTTGCTGCAACCTTGGATCCTTGTTGAACTCTTGTCATGCTCTGCTGCATTGTCTTCACCCAATGGCTCAGGTCGAAGCATCTTCGCCTATTGGCTCCTGCCGACGTGTCGTTACCTACAAGCTCCTGCTGAACCGTCTACGACTATTGGCTCCAGTCGAAGCGTCCTTACCATACCGCTACGACTGCGGGGGTGTAATAGATAATAATATAATAAATATTATTTACGTAATATTTTGGAATATTCTAGACTATAGAATATTCTAGATCTAGGAAACCTGGAGTATTCTACAAGTTATTGTGTAATATAAATACACATCTTATTATCAATAATAGACAAGCGATGATATATATTGTGTGGGTATTCATATTCTGATATCAAATTGTCAATCGTTGGTGTTCATACCTCAGCTACCATGTAAGACAAATAAGCCATGATCATCATAAGTGCAATTTCACGATCTGTAGAATGTCTGCCGAAAAAAGATACGAGTAGGTATTAGATTTCATCATAGATTTCAGCAAATGGAATAAAACTCGCTATTACCATGTCTGTTTAATAAGCACCCAGGCACTCTACAGAGGAAAAGGTCATTCAGAAAGCATCACAAAATAAAAGGATGAGTCCTAGAAACTTGGGAAACAAGCACGAGTCAATTACTGAGGCAATCAACTACTCCCTCCATTCATATCCAAATGCCCCATTGACTTTTCAGTTTTTGACTTACCATATTGTGAGTCATATATCAACCAAATGAATGACTCATTTGCTATAAATTTAAGGGGAATTGGGATAGTGCATTGCGGAATAGAGTATTTGATAATTTTTACACTAAGTGAACATTCCATTTGATCTAGAGGTGAGCCCAAACATGGTCCGTCAAAAACCGCAAAAAAAATGGGGCATTTGGATATGAATGGAGGGAGTACTAAATTTCAATGTATGACAGGGCAAGAAAGGACTTTACTCATGGCAAATGAGAAACTTCACTTTTCAGATCCTCAACTACGCTTATTACAAACTGCATGGCATTTAGATGAGAGATAACTTATTAAAATTCAATCACCTTCCGATGTACAGCTTCTTTATGAGATATGCGCTCAACAGGCCAACCTGTTAAGATTTAACAAATTGCATGTTAAACGTCAAGTATATTGATAGAGGCGTATCGTATTAGGAATATATATGTGTAAAGGTAGAAAAACTAATAGCAGCATATGACACAACAACGGATATCATTCATCATAATGATGACAAAAAATATCTCAGGGGTCAGAGGTACACACTAGAGTGAGCTCAGCACAAAACACACTCATAAAGAACCAAGGTAGTGCCTCTTACAGGCACTTGCCATAGGGAATATTATGTCTGTCCAACATCTTCGATTGTACTCATAGAGTACCAAGCGCAATCCTCTTGTAAATCTGTAGATAGCACGCAGCTCGAGTATGAACATATAACTAAAGTTAATTAAAACTTACTAATACTCCGAGAACAGTGCTACTGATGAAGAGGTAGAGAAAAGTCCCCAGCAATGCTAAGGCAGTCATGGAACCAAGGGTGCTCAAATCAAGTGATTGGACTGCATTGAAAAGCACAATGGAGGTCGCATCATTTACAACTCCTTCTCCAAAGACTATACTGTAAAGGAACGGTGTTTCGTCCTGACTCAGGACCTACAGAGAACAAGGAATATCATACATGTCAACAGATCAATGTTGAAAAACCATTAACCACATATCTTCTTTCATTTTAATTATACCTGCAAAGTGCAAACGGAATCTGTGGCTGACAATATGGCACCCATGGCTGCAGACAAATTAAGTTCTGTAAGTCTATGAATGGCCATGCACAAAAAGCGCAATTTAGAATAGCTGATACAGTAAATTACCTAGATAGTCATTCACAGTAAGCTGGGTCAAACCAATCTTTTTGAACAGAAAGAATACACCTGAAAGCCAAGGAAAGGGATCACTGCACAAAGTTCTCATGGATAAATAAATTTCCTTTTAACAATCATATCAAACAAGCTTTAGAGATCCATTGAAAAACAGCCACAAATGACAAGCTTTTCAGTTTTCACATACACTATGGTTTAAGAACAAAGAATAACTTGGGATTAGCTTGATGGACATAATGCAAGAAGATTCAGCCTAAGTTAAGTGCATCTGTTTACTTGAAACTTGACACATATAGCATACGGAATCAGGTCTTACCTGCTGATACAAGGCAAAATGATATACAAGTGCCCAGCACCCCAAACGTCAAAATGATCGAAAAGTTCTTGAAAAACTGTTTTTTCTTGACCTGGAACCTACAAGTATTCACAATTAGATCAGTCTCTCCCTATTCTGCATTGCTCAAAATATGTAACAATCTACGTACACCCTCCATTTAGAAGAAACTTAATGAAGAGGAATTAGATGAAAGGCTTCTTCGAGTCAAGTACTGAACACCCAAAATGAAGCATGTGAGGGGTCACCGTGATCATAAAGGTAGCAAGTGGAATACTAAGGCAGCATGATATAGATTTCAGTTGTCAGGCACTTATACCGGTAAATCTCATGGCACCCTGTATACAAATCCATTAAATCAAGCTTACCCTGCATTAAAAATGATTGGTGGCAGCAGGTAAATAAAGAAGAGCTCTTCATTAAACACAAGTATGCGTGAGCTCTGGCCTTTCTTTATCCATAATACAATTCCTCCAGTTACCAAGCCCTACATAACAGCAATAAACTCGGTCATATACCTAAAAAGAAACAAAAGGCACCTTACAATTAATATGCATTATGCACACAGGCCATCTGAGTTTAGATTGCACTAGCGAACCTCAAAAATTCACTTCATGTCAAGATGTCAAGACATGAATGACGGAATTAATAAATGGTTCCGGTAAATACTAGAATTCCAAAAATGGTGGCTTAATCAATATGTATCTAATCTTTATACCATTAACGCCAACTTCAGCCATGGTTAATAAGTTTGAAAAGAAAAGTTATTTGCAGAGATGGAATCAAGCAAGATGTTAAGCAACTGTCAAACTGCCATTCAAGTGCCAAAGTGAGCTGGCCAACATGATACAAGAAGCTGGCAAAGTCAACTGATTTCTCATGTGCTTGTGAAAATGTGCTGAAGATCAAATCTTTCCATTTCTAGCCTAGCTAACTTCGCAATCTGGAAAGTTGTTGTCTTCCTTCCATGTTGTGCATGAATAGCATGGAGACTTACATTAGGCAAGTTTTCTTTCTCTAATCTCCTGAAATTCTCAGTATTTAGTGCTAACTTTATCAAGTATCAAGAAGAACCATCTATCTTTTTAACCTAATCAATGTCAATCAACTCGTACTCTACCATACCCACGGCCTCTTGTAAAGCCTCATAATAATCATGTTACAAGCTACTATCAGCAGCCACTGCCTCGTAAAAGACACCAGGTTCAAGTTGTGCATTGATCATTACACTCATGCCAAGGTGCCAACCAAAGTATATGATTACCACAATCCCTCATCAAATGGTTCTCGAGTAGCTGTTTCTGTTCAACTTCTACTCAATACGCTACCATTCCGTCACCAATGAGATTAACTCCCAAATATGACAAGTCAATCATTGTACTCCATTTCTTCACAAAGTCAGCAAATTTTGTACATGTTAAGATACCAACCATAACCCAACCCCCACAATTAGCCCTATCACTTGGGTTTTCGAGTGGCGGTTTCTGCTCAAACCCAGATCATAAACTTTGTTTCTTTGGCACCATTCCATTTCCACCACCAATAACACCAACATACAATTCAATTACACATCTCTACTAAATATCATTCCTATGACTAAATATTTATTCAATAATTAGCTGAAATACAACAAAGACATTCTAAATTACTAAAACACCACATTTAATTTACTCCATTCCAACAAAGTTTCCAACTTTATGCAAACCCATATCAAAGATCAACCTAGCAAATCCAAGAAATGAAACTTCACCAAGAATCTACCACAGACCCACAAAAAACCACAGCTTAAAAGTTAACAAAAACATCAAACTACACTATAATAATTTCTCAAATAAAAATTAGGGGGAAAAGAAAAAGAAAGAATTACCAGAAGAAGGGAAGTAATAGATTCATTAGCCCATCGATTTTCCTCCAACAAATGTCCAATTATAATACAAAGTAAAATCAAGCTGAAAAAAACTGTTATTGATATTACTGTTGTTGTATCAAATGGAGAATTTTCATGTAGTGGTAATAAAAATGGTATTTCAAACAACTTCATATTTCTTCCCACAAAATGAAAAAATAAAAATCCCACAAATTTTATTATTTCAGCTTCAAATTTTCAGCATTCAACTGCAGAAAAAATGAGCTCCAAAATATTTATTTATTTAAATAAAAACATAAAAATTGCTAAGCTTTTTGGGCAATGATTAATCAACATTTATTTATTTATGGTTTCAAAAAACAAAATTAATTACTTTCCAAACTTAGGAGAGAGAAAATAACATTATTATTCATTAAATTAAACTATGATGAATGATTCCAATTTTTTTTATTTGATTTTTCTTCTTATATTTTTTTATTACTTGTTAAATCAGACGACGTAAGTTTGATTGAGAATGGTCTATTTTATGATCCTCTGTTTCGCGCCACTATGGTAAGGAGGGCTGATGATGACACGTGGTGTCTTGTGGTGGAAGCTGAGTTAGTTTTGCTTAGCTGGCAGATGGTTATTGGTTGTGGAGGTGCATTGTTTGTGGAGGTTAATGTAGGTGATTTTGTAGATTTGGCGGGCAGAAACAGTGATAATTGAGTAATTTAATAGTTTAATGTTTAGTTGTGTCGGGGTGGAAGACAAAGAAGGGCCTAGAATGTTTTTGTCGACGTGTTTAGTAAGTCGTGATCTACTCTCTTTTGATTCGTTGTCCCTCTTTTTATTTTTTGAAAAAATTGTCAAAATGTCTTATATAATTATCTTCTCATTATTGAATATAATAATAAGAAGATTACAAGAAATTGTCAAAATGTTTTTTATTACTAATGTACAAATTAATGTAGATTTGATCTATAAAAATGCAATGATGATTTTCGAATCACGAATATGTGGAAAAGTTTGCATAAAGTATGAGCGTGAAAAGAGACGTGAAAGTTTTTATCAATTTGCTAACGGAGAGGACCTTAGCAAATACTCGGTCGGAATAGTTTTGATTGTGCTAGGATTTGAGTAGTATGTTTCACATTCAATCAATCAATTTGTAGATGTGACATAACATTCCTCTCGTGGAGTGGCATACTACAAATCTGCAATTACTAAGAGTACACAACATAACCAATGTGAAGCAAATTATGGATTCTTGTATTCTTAAACATAGTTATCCGATCTGAAGCGAATTATTGAGTTTTCGCATTTTTAAACATAGATATCTGAAACAGTCAAGTCGACGTCAACTTAGGGAGTTGAATTATTAAAGACGAGCACGTATGACAAAACTAGAAACCCTTATAGATCAAATCTACAAACTGCCTCTAGTGCCCCTTTTAGCTCCCTTCACTCTACAATACTCCGGCTTCTCACGTATCAGAAAAGGTCATTTTAGTTTCTGACCAGTAAAAACTACTGAAAAAACTTGTTGAAGGTTTTGGCTGAGTACTTTCCTGCAGAAAATTGTTATAGCTCAGAACTAACGCAGCTGAGATATCTGTTCTACATGTTGGCAAAAATCAGACAAATTTCAAGCTATAGACATGTTGAGTTTGATCAATCTGCTCATCTTTGCTCGAGTCTGAGTGTAAGCGAGATTGCGAATAAGCATGGAGATGGTACATCCAAGATCGAACATTTTGTGTATGCTCATGGCATGAATGAATGAAAAATGTGTTTAAATGATGATGATACAGTGTGATGTATAATACAGAAAGCTCATGCATCTAGGTACGAAAGCCGCCACAATGTAAACAAAAAGGGAAACTCGGGGACTCTGTACATCCATTTCACTTGAATTGTGAGAGAAGCTGCCTTAAGCATCTCGCAAAGCTGTAAAACCAACACCACCACGGTTTTAGCCTTCGAACATGTAATCCAGTAAGAATAAGAGTTCTAACAGGAAAAAGACGGGTGAAAATACAGCCACAGAATGCCAGTCAGTAGTCACAAAATTGGAAGCTTGATGGGTGGTGAAGGGGTATAAGATGCCCTTATACGGGGATCAGCAAACCAAGTAAAGATGCGAAAGGAGAAGATGGGTCATCTTCCGTTTAATACAGTGAATCTATACATTGTTCCAAAAGATCCACTCTGACAAGGCGGACAAGCCTGGTTATTAACTTATCATTCCACAGAGGCACAGACCTGAGACCACCCAAAAATTTCTGCACCACATTTCGGCGAGAAGATGGAAATTAACAGCCCATTAAAAGCTATAGTACATTCACACATCAACCCTCAACCTCCCCCCCCCCCTCAAGTTCTTCCTAGATGAATTCGGAACTCATGGCCGGGTATTAGTCAACAGGTTCATGAAATGTAATAAATGACAATAGAGCCAGGAAGAACAAAGCTCCATCTAATACTAGACATTAGTAATCTCAACTCCTTATATTCCTAGGAACTTTCCTCAATCGGCTAATCTATCTATTCTCATATCTCCAAATTCTGACATGTCCTTATTAGCTTTGGCTGGTAATCCAAAAGTCTGCTTCATATTCTTTCATAGATTTGTTTGAAGTTTCAGCATGAATAATAGATGGAAGCAAGGAACATTACTTGGCTTATCCAAGATGAATGATATTATGAGTATAAACTTTCTCTACCATAATAATAATAACAGTTAATAATATATCAGCACTTGTCCTCAATGAAGACGCTAAATCATAATGGAACTTGCCATACCTGCTACTGCAAAATTACAACTACAACAGAGTCAAGGACAAAGCAGCACTACGAAGCTTCACGCCTTCAGTATCCCACCTATTCTGTGGGCCAGTTGCTCCAGCAACAACTGCCTACACCATAAAATCGAGATGAGAAACATCATGTTTAACCTTCAGCAGGCATTTGATAGGGGGAAATCAACTGATATCCTTTCAAAGGAGCATGATCCTAAGAAAAATGTTAATTTAGACAAATCTCTTCATAGCTCGCTCAAGGAAGAAGTTCAACTGAGGTACACTAAGGTCTAAGGGCCAAGTCAATCGAATCTGCCCATACACAAGTTGACCACATACCTTTCCTCTATTAACAGCTGCAACCAATGCAACATGCTGCTCATCTCTACCAAACTCATAGAAATAGTAAGTCCTGAAGACATGAGATATAGCAAATGAGATCACGTAATCTGGAAAGCAGTCATGAAACATTAAGCTTAATCAATATTGCAATTTCACTCAAATCATATTTGGAGGATTTATAACTGAAATTCAGACAACATGACTATAAACGTCTGATGGGATCAATATAATTCAATGAAACTAATACCTGAAACCTTCGTCTTCCTTAATTTTCACAGTTCGAGCAGAGTATAATGTAGCTCCACCTGTTATGGCACCAGGCAAAAAGAAAGATAATAGTGTGAAGGCCAATCTTGGAACATACTCAGAAAATGTAAACCCTTCTTGCTCTTCTAATGGAAGGTATTAACTCCTTCAACGTACCAGGAATGAAAAGCTTGGCCACCTCTTTAATTGAACCTAGATCAGAGATATCTTGAGCCTGCAATCCCAGGAACAAGCTTTTAAATGAAATTTGATGTATTTATCTCTGTGAACACAATCACACATAGAGTGCAACTTATTTATACTCAGCCTCCCGAGAACTGAACTATACTCAGCCTCTCGAGGATTGAACTCTTTCAGAAAAACAAAAAAAGGCCGACAGGCATTTCTTTGCTTTCAGTTTTCATCAAAACAGATTAAGTACACACATTACTCGATATTTCATGATGCATTACTTGCACAACTGCCCGAGTTACCAGAAAAGAAGAGTGACCAGAATATATGTGCATGTAGTATTATAATGTTATGGGATTCGATAAACACCACGAAGTAAACATAAGATATCAAGCTATCACTATTCACAAAGCTGTCCCCTTGTGGAAATAATAGACCACTTATTAAACAAAGCAGATCTGAATTTACTACACCGAAGTAACATGATAACGATGTCATGAAACTAAACAAGAACCATAGGGACACTAGGGCTTAAGCAAGGAAAACCTCCAAACTCCATTACAATTTACACGGGTAGCGTGTGAATTTCCAATTGATGAGATTGATTTGAGGTACAACAAGGTTCTGATACATTACCTCTCAAGAATCACTTAGATGGGTTATAATTAATTACACTAACCATTTCAAGTTATGGACTTTCAGATATAGCGTTGAAAGAACACAGAATATGGAGAAAGACGATTCCTTTATCATGGTTTGCAGATGAAAGGAGCACTGCACAATTTGTATTGTGCAGCATAGTTAAGGAAAGCATAAAGTGTAGAGGCACCGACAGATGACCGTAAACAAGAGCACCATGAATGCCTTTACCCACTCGCAACTGCGAGGCCACAGGCTGTGCCACTGAAAGGAACCTGCCAGCTTGCTACAAGCACACCAATCATCCGTGTGCTGTAGTCAATAAACTCAGAACCCTGCCCTCGTGCATACTCCACTTAATTCATGTCAGACCTCAGTACTCCACAATTTCTAATATGTCAATGAAGCTCATGGAGAGCTCAATGGTTGCGACTTGCACTCGAAATTTTCCTCATTGAGTTCCTAACTTCCAGTAAGGGTTACCTCAAAAAAAATAAAAGTGGAATGGTCTGACAGCAAGGACACCCTGTACCAAGTTTACCGACTATGTATTTCTGATCGAAGTTAAGCACAAGAAACACTTCTCAAACTAGAGAGAGAACTCATGAGAGTCAAGTGGTGACTACTGTCAAGAGTTCGAGGGAGTCTAAACCTCAAGTTAGATGGCACTGAGGTCTGCAGTACTAGAATCCAGATCATCAGAAAGTGAGCGAGACTTAAAAAGCAAGAAGAATGAGGATCCCTAGTTAAATGAAATCTAGGCTCGAGAAGCCCATTGATGGAGTTTCAAAAGAAATCCAAAAATCCAAAGCCAGGCACAAAGGCAATACCTCCATTGGTACCAAACTACCAATGGGACTTAGAAAGAGGAAAGTGGCCAGTTCATTTAATAGCTTTAACAGATACTTAGGCAATAATACATGCAGCCTAACTGAATACTCCATGCAAGAACCACAGGACTTGCAAAGAAAGAAATGATGCACAAGTGCACACACCATATATTAGATATATAGATGGAAATATCTAATATTACACCATACTTTGAAAGGCTCGTGATGTTTAGCACTGTTAAAGCAGAAGCAAAAACTTTACTAGAATTCTCACCAAGACACCAAGTAAATCACTTTATAAAATAGGAACAAACCTCTAGGAAGGTGATCTTCAGTGAGTTAGATGGCTTGATAATAACACTCAATACTTCATACCTGTGATATGCAAATGTGTAAGTTTTTTGTTTAAATACTACTCACTCTGTGCCAAAAACATGGAGCCAGCAGATGCAAAGCCCAAAACAGAGTTAAAATCATGGAGGTAGAACTTATTAGATATATGTAACCCTGTGCAGGAAAGAGGAGGAAAGAACACTCGTATACCCATCAGTAGACGCAAACCGTGCAGCAAATGTCTTCTGCTTTACCTTATCTCCATAAAGGGACAAGCCAGCATTATCGTCCTTCACAGAGAAAATGGACTGAATCAATTAAAGCCGGGGAAAAGATCATCTATGATATGGAAGAGATAAATTTGAAATTGCTATCAGTTGCAGCCATGACCCATCAGTGCACTAAGCATAAGAGTGATAACTGTTGTAACCGTATATGACTTGCCTTTCTTCCTCCTTATGACCACCACCTTGGTTAAATTTGACAAAACGGGTATGACCAACACGCATAAAGTTAAAACCTACTTCAAGCCAAAAGGAGGTTTCGAGCACAACACCAAATGCTAAATGGGATGAGTAACCCTCTTGCTTAAATGTTATCTAACTCTCTAATCTGTAATCGATATTAGACACGCACATGAGACAATCAAAACAAATGGGTTGAAGCTATTCAACAACTTCCATTTTGATGAGATTTATTGTGAAATCTTCAGTGTTCATACCTCAATAGTAACACCTTAAACTTAAGGCAGCTAATGTACCGGAAATGCCTTCAGATTAAGACTTGCCAACATACCGAGAATTCATTAATGACATTGCCAAATAAAGGGTTTTTACATACTAGAACATCGCTCTGAAACATCCTAAATAACACCTCAGGCGAATACTAATGCTAAACAAACTCAAGTCGGCTTGAAAGTCACTTCTTTCACTTTAGTAGCACTCTAGGGTAGATTATTTTTTGCACTCCGCATATTGATTTTTACACTCCTCCGTGTTCTAAGCATGCTTTTACGCAACAATTTTCGCATCGTTTAAATGCTAGTAACAAACTCAGTGCCAGCCAATTTTGCATAATTTTAACAAACAAACACATCAACTACCAAGTAATCCAATCCAAAAAAACACCAAATAATCTTAATCTACTTCAAACCCATGATAAACTACATTATGAAGATAATAACAACATTGTTCAATCACAAAATTAAAAATTTAAAGTGAAAAAATACAAGAAAAGTGTAAGAAGAGGGAGTAAACCTCAGGCTCAGCAATGTCCTGAAAATCAGGAGGAACACGGATAGAAAACCCATCTCCAAAGAACCGAAACCATGATTTTGTATTAGAAATACCTGAAAATATTGATTTCGAAGGAGTTTTAGAGGTTTCAGTGGCAGAAAGGGCAGTTCTTGGTTGGAGTGTAAGAGAAGCTATGCAAAGAGAGAGAGATTGGAAGATGATTTCTCTCCTTTTGGAGGCTAAGGAGGAGAGAGAATGAATGGTTTGTTCAGGGTTTTGGAGGGGTTTATTATGATGATGTGGGTGCAGAGAAGAAGAAGAAGAAGAAGTGAGTAGAACTGCCATGGGAGAGTGGAGGTGTCAGCCATTGCCACAAGAAGATGGAAGAGTCAAGATAATATGTGGGTTCGGGATAATGTTTATTTAGTCACAAGGATACCCTAAAGTCGGATTGAATCAAGTGGTAAGCGGCTTAAATTTAGTGATAAGCGTTGTGATTTAGGTGTCGGCCATTGTCACATGAAGATGGAAGATTCATGATAATATGTGGGTTTTAGGAATGTTTATTTAGTTACAAAGGATACGCTAATGTCGGATTGAATTAAGTGGTAAGCGGTTTGATTTTGTTTTAAAAGTAATCTTAGGTAGTTGCTGCTATAGGCATATGTGTATATAAAAGCCTTGGGTCATGGGAGGTAGAGATAGGTTGTGTTTGGATTGTATTCCGGCAACATTGCCTGTTTTGAACGTTCCGAAAACATGTAAATATTGCCTAAAAGTTTTATGGGAAAAACCTAATAACTTTTTATGAAATGAAGCTACCTCGCCATTAACGACGCTAGATTCACAATTGACTAGAGTCTAGAGAGATATGTTTCTAAGACATGATAAAGAGTCAAGTTTGCAACCAATATAAAAGAGTGTAAATGTTAAAGGAAAATTTTATCTCATGTAAGTCATAATAACTAATCAACGACTATAACTATAGTTAGTATCATTGAAAGAGCTAGGGCTGGGTTGTGTTTAGGTTGTACCTCGTCTATTCTGAACGTTTCGAAAACATGTAAATATTGCCTAAATTTTTTTAAAATATAATAATTTTTTTAATAAATAAGACTACCTCGATTTTATGGGGCTAGATTCACTCTTGACTACAAGGGCATGTGTCTAAGACATGCTAAAGAATCAAGTTCCAACCAATATGAAAGAGAGTACATGTTAAAGGAAATCTCTTTCATGAGTCATGACTATAACTTAGTAGTAGTATAGCTTTGAAAACCCTTAAAATCTTCGAGTTTCAATCTAACGAGATATGCTACCCACTGCACTATTATCCACACAGAATATACGTAAAAAAAATATCATATAGTCTTACATGTACATATACCAAGTCACAACAAATTATTGCGTCTAACAATTCTCTAAATCATACGACTAATTAGATCATCAATTTGAAAACTTACTTCTCATCTCTACTAATGTAAGTGACATCCCCATAATCCCATGGTCCAGGAACGTTATCTGTTTGATTCCCTCCAACTTCTCCAATCCAAACATCAAACAAACACAAACCACCCAAATTCTTGGAACAAAAAAAACCATCACAAAAACTAACACTCCAAAATCTTCTTCTTCACACTTTCACACACATGAAACTCCTTCCTCAAACAATGGAAACCCTTCTTTCTCCTCCCAAATTCTCACCACTTCTCACCCAACACAAATCCCCAACAACAACACAACACTCCTCAAACTCCCTCTCCTACACAAAACCCATATCTTGCTTCCTCAAGAAGCAACCATCTTTATCACAAAAAACACCATCTCTTACACTACCCTCAACTTGGGTTACTCCAATAAACCAGGGTTTAGCTGCTCTTGCACTCTCTCTAGCTCTTACCTTCTCACCCGTCTCGGCCGCGGGTGCCTCTGAATTTGATGTCATAAATGATGGTCCTCCTAAAGAAACATATGTTGTTGATGATGCTGGTGTTCTTAGCCGTGTCACTAGGTCTGATCTTAAACGCTTGTTGTCTGATTTGGAGTCTAGGAAGAATCTCCGCGTTAATTTCATCACTGTTCGTAAATTAACTGTAAGTTTTTTACTATGATCTTTTTGGTAACTTTTTTTTTCTTTTTATGTACATTTCCCTTGTTTCATGATAATTGTAATTTTTTACTTGATACATGCTAGCTTGTTTTCCATTTTCGATGGAGCCAAAGACTAATTATTCTTTGGTTTTTGGATATAATGGAATAAAGCAAAATAGCTCATGAAAGTGTCTGTGCTTCTTATTTTGTGAAGTAGCAGTCAGTCAGTGCGATTCTCGAACCAATTTTTATTTTGGGTCATCCGTGCGCAGCCTCTCTATGTTTCAATAGGGGTAAGGCTTGCGTGCATCCGTCCCCCCCTTACCCCGCCTTATGGCGGGAGCCTTTAAGGCACTGGGGTTAAAGATGTTGTATACATGCTAGCTTGGATATTGTTGGATGATTCCAATTTCCGGGGTTATTAAGAACCATCTCGACCAAAAGTCTAAGCCAATGATTGATACTCAATGGTTTTATACCATCTCTTGCTTTAATTATGCTCATTGCCTAACCTTGGATGGTGAATATTCCTTGATTATCGTGGATTACATAGTTGGTATTTATAATACAAACTGACTCGGAATAACCCTAACCGTACCATATACTTTAGAATCTTACTAATCTATCCTCTATCAGAAAATCTTCTCCTTAGGGTGCTTTTGTAGGCCTGAAGGGGGTTCAGATGTAAGCAACCTTAGCCTTGTGATTGCGCAAAGTAAATGTGTGTAAGACGCTTGATCCACGTGAAATGATCATTCTATAAGACATTTGATCAAGATGGAATGTTCATGGCAGAAGATTGTCCATGTTTATGATGTTATAGTGATTCGGAATCAGTCCTTAGTGTCTCTCATGACCCCTGAAACTTTGCAAATAATTTCGGAATTTCAACAGTTTGTTTCCGGTTACCTGTGTTGAAAAACATAGCCGGATCATACGAGTACCACATACCGCGAATTTCTGTTTTCATAGGAATGTTTTTAGCAAGTCCTGCCTGGACCCTGGTGCATTAAGGCTAATTAAATGTTATCAAGTGGTGATACACTGATACACATTTTGATTACAGGGTGGACACGGGGTTCAGTTGTACGCAACCCCTACCTCTGATTATGTAACTAGGCACATCATAGGGTAAAGTGCTCATTGTAGATTAAGCGAACTGTTGTGCTCTTTACTGTCCGTTTCTTGACCAGAAAAGGAACTGTTGCAGACCTTGCAGTACTACAGTAGTTAAGCTAACCATAATGTAAACACAGTCGAAGCTTCCCTAACACGAATCTCTGTTGTTTAAGAGGATATGTTTACATTTGGTGTTTATAACTTGCAATGTGGAATGGTAAGCCTAAGCTAACATAAGAGTGTGATTTGGTGTTTTTCGCTTCCAGAGCAAAGCCGATGCTTTTGAGTTTGCTGACCAAGTTTTGGAGAAATGGTACCCTACAGTTGAGGATGGTAACAACAAAGGAATTGTTGTGCTTGTCACTAGCCAAAAGGAAGGGGCTGTCACAGGAGGACCTGCATTTGTCAAGGCTGTTGGAGAAACTATTCTTGATGCTACTGTCTCTGAGAATCTGCCTGGTAAAACTCAGTATACATTTCATCTGTTTTTCACCATTGCCGGCTTTTGTTTCACGCAACTCATGTTAGACAAATAGCATTAGCTTATGGTATAATAATCAATCTACCACTACACAAGTCACTGAAAGATTCAACAAGTTAAATAGGCTAAGAATTTTCAGTCAGAATGAATGAAATGTTGATCATAGAAGTTGTTGCTGTACTGCAGTTTTGGCAACTGAAGAAAAATACAATGAAGCGGTTTACAGCAGTGCCAAGAGGCTAGTGGCAGCTATTGATGGTCTCCCGGACACTGGTGGTCCAACATTCAAGGACAACAAGCGCGAGTCCAATTTCAAGTCCAAGGAAGAGACGGATGAGAAGCGAGGTCAATTCAGTCTTGTGGTTGGAGGCTTGTTGGTCATTGCATTTGTCGTCCCCATGGCACAATATTATGCTTATGTGTCTAGAAAGTAGGCCTACATTTGGTCGAGGCTCGCTCTAAGGTAAGTTGCCAATTTTGTAAAGTTTTATGTACAAACACATACTAGTACAAACAAAAGTTTGACAATGTAGAAACAATTGGTCAATGAGGAAACTTCTATTGAGGAAGGAGCTATAAGAAATCATTCCATTGTGATTAAGATGATATGTGCATTTTGTTTCTTATTCTGCAGCAACATCCGAAACCAATCCAATGGCGATCAGTCCTGCATTCTTATTTTTATCTCTTCGAAAGGTTGTAGCTTGCATTGTAAGATGAGCAAAGTTAATGAGTTGGGAGTAAAGAATAAAATCTGATGTCTGACTCTGACATAAGGCGACTGAGTTGAATTACATATGTACATTGTGTTTTAGAACTTGAGCTTTAATAGGAAAGGCATCTTGTCTGAGAAAGGAGGATCAGAATATTTTCCTGTTAGTAACTGTGATACAACATACTCATTTGCTGCCTCTGTATAATGAATCCCATCCCAGTTTATATACTCAGTGCTGTCATCGCATGCTTTGGCCGTGACTGAAGTTCCATTTACGACTTTAGTTTGCCCACAGACAACTCGACTGTCATAATTGACTGGTGCACCTCCATATCCACAGCATGCCATGATCGGTTGTTCAAAACCTGCATTTTTTTTTTTTTGATAATTAGTTAATTTCCTACTGTGGCAGATGTTAGAATGCAGAAGGAAATAGATAGTTAAAGGCTTGCTACTTACCATATCTGGAGTAGTTTGAAATGAGATTATACTTCACGGTGTATAAATCGACATAGGTAACATTTGCATCTGTATACTGTCCCTGCAACTTTTTGGTTAGACCATGAAGTTGCAGATTGAACAGCTGAGCAGCTTGGTTGTGTGCACTTACGCACCCTAACCCATCCAACTTTGTCTGGTCAGTCCCGAACTTGGCTACATTTTGAGGTAAGCACCCAAGTGGACCGGTATTGTGAATCCAAAAGTACCTAGCTCCTTCATTATATAAGTTCTTTACCCAAAAAAACCATCACAATATGGTGTTATGTCCTGATTACAGTGCACACATACTGACATACAGCTGATGCGAGTACTAGATTTCCGGGATTGTCTGTACATACCTTAATACGAGCTTCAAATTCTTGCAAAATGTAGGGGATTGAGGCAAGGACTTGATCCAGAGTCTTTGAATAAAATGCTCCGGCCAGATCATTCTGGCCTATATCAAACATGTAAAGGGCCTTCCCGAAATAATCCTGTGATGGGATATACTTGTCGAACTTCCTACCTGGGGAAAGAAGATAACACAATCAGAACTTTCCTTCTGCACCTAAAAGTTAACATTTCAGTCTGATAATCATTCAGACATAACAGCTAAAGCGCGAGCATACTTTTAGATAAGTCCTGAACTTTGTTCTTGAATCGGAGAAACTGAGCCACCTGAACTCCAAATGAGAAAGGGCTAACTGATGCTGCAGTGGCCGGAAGAATTGTTGATCCTGCAGCAGCAAAGTTACTACCTTTTCGGAACATTGGCGCACCAACAGCATCCAGATATGCATTTAGAAATGGCAGGTCCATTGCATCCACTGTAAAGAGTATACTGTAAGTTTAGTGACTATATGTACTGATACATCAGAACATTCATCTCTGAGAAGTGCTTACTGAGGAAATCTATGATCAAGCGGCCGTCACAGTATCTTCCTGATGGTTTCTGAAAGTAAGTCTGGCCATAGGGAGAGTCCATCCCCTCAAGGCCAGATGCCACAAGATCACCAGTGTCAGAATTCGAGTCACCGAAATTAAATACTGCAGGGTAGTTGAAATCAATGGAGTTAGCATAAGGTATGAAGATGGATGCCAAGAGTAAAAACTGCAGAAACAGGTTTTTGGTTGCCATTGCTGGTGTAAGGTGAGTTGTAGCCTTTCAGCAACCAAAATGTAGAACAAACTTTATAATTTGTAAGGTGAAATATTGTGGCATTTGGTAGGTGATAGTTACTTGCAACAAAAGTTGGCTTTGAATCAGGGAAATCTAACAGAAATAGGGCTTGCTTCATCATCAGCTAACATCCCAAAACATACACTTCATTTCTCCACTAAATATGGATAGTTAGAAATCATTATGTTAGAATTAAGATCATCACTAATGGGCTGAATGAGAGGATCAAGGTTGGCCTAGTGGTTAGGAAACCAATCTGCCTGGGGGATGTCCCGGGTTCAAATCCTCATATCCCCACCCCCCGCAGCAGTAGCTACTCCTATGTACCAAAAAAATAAAATAAAAAACTAATGGGCCGAATGATGCATTTGAGATGTCCTAATTTTTAACTGATTCTAGGGGTAAGTTTCTTCGACTGAAAGAGACGTTCGCTTTGCTTTCTAGTCTAGCTGATATTATGGAGAACTAGATTTAAACTCGTGTATACAATTACGTAGAGATTAGAAAAATGTGTTGTCATAAATAGTGTGTTTAACATTAAACGATGGATACCGTGGCATATATAATATGGCTATTGGTGATAATAATCTTTGGCAACAAAAGTTTGCTTAGAATCATGGGCTTGCTTGCTACATTTGTGTGTAACATCTTGATTTATGTATCCTTGAGGATCTTCAATTCTCTCCTAATATTTTCTGCCCAGTAGAGTAAAGTATACTCCACCAAGTAAGGTTGAAGCTAAGACTAGGTGATCACCGAACAGTCATGTTTTTTTATCCCAACTAAAATTCAAGTGTACTGTTGATCGTAAGCATCCTTTGTCATCACAATGCTATACTTCATTCACGCATTCCTCGTATTTCATTTCTTTACGTTTCATTTCGTACTGGGAATCCTGATGATGCTCCTCAAGTTCCGATCCATCGATCTAATATTGAAATTCGCCCTAGTTCAACTAAATTCCTGGTTAGCCACTATTTAACCCTAACGAGCCATATGATCCACCATCGCAACTAAAGTCACCACCTACAGACTAGTGTACTAGGGATGGTCCGATTTAGTTCATTTCACAAATGCTGTACTACTTACGTTGCTTCTTTACAATACACTTTCATTTTTGGTGTGCAGTCACTGAATATTGACACCAATTAGTTGAAGAGCGATGTATCACAAATAGATGGTTCAGCCAAATTAAAGTAGATCTATTGAAACTGAGTCATCGTCTATATAATAGACGTATTTACCTTAAAAGACAACACCGCATGACTCAAGGTCCCCAATTCTTCCATTCGTTTTAATTCATGTTTAGGTAAAATGATAATTATATAGTTTGTTCATCTTAATTTAGAGATATGTTCGCGTGTGAAGATTGATTTGGTAGCGATTATTTGTCACAATTGAGGCGTAAGGCGTAAAGCGTAAAGAACACGATGAAACATTGTTTAAGAACAAGATTGGCGAAAATTATTCACAAAATTTTGAAGTTCTTATTCCTAGAAAAATTAAACATTATTACAAAGATGAATAGTACAACAGTCGATAATTTCATAAAAATGGCCCTTCGAAACCTCAATCATCAGATCTGCAAAAAAATAAAACAAAAACAGCAAAGAGTGACAGCAATACAACAATTAATTTGTTAGTACATTTTATTAGTGGACCACAATAACAAATCTAATACCAAATCTATCACCTCTACGAAAATCTAACATACACCCTCCTACCCACTATGATTTCCCCCTTTCGAAAACTATTTTTGAGTAGCCATTTTCGGAGCAACTTCTAGACCAAATGAAATACTCGTTTACCTTAAAATCAAATGGGATTGGTAGAATGCACTGCAGAATAGAATATGTACAATTTTTTTTAACAAGTGAACGATTCATTTGATCTAAAAGTAGCTCCGAACATGACTACTCAAAACAGTTTTTGAAAGGGGGAGATCATTTTGGGTAGGAGTAGTATACTTTTATCACCACAAATACAAAACCAAAAAAAGAAAAACATCAATTTATCCGACAACCATATTTGTCTGTTTCTTTTCATTGAATAAAAAATATTCACGATGAAAAACTAGGGTTTTATAAAATTAAAATAATACAAATGTTTATTTTATCATATAGATTGAATAAAACGTATAGATCTGTTCACTGAAGTACCAAGAATATTATTACACAAAAACCCCAATAAAAAAAAATAAAAAAAATAAAATAAAAAAAAAACTTGAGAAAAAACGCAAGGAAATAAATTGAATATAATGTTTGTGATTTAAAAAAAAAAACATGTAATAATAGACAAAAAAAAAATGGGAGTAAACATACAGTATTAAAAACTTTAGAAAGAAGTTTTAATCTAAAAAATAATAATTAAACGATAAGAATAAAAAAAGAGGAGAGAGAAAGGATGTCGAGCTCCCTTCAATCCAAAGAAGGACCAAACTTGAAAGAGCAAATAACATCTCCAGAAATATGCAAAGCCAGAGACCTATCTTGTTCAAGAAGCTACATAAGATAGGGCTGTGGATATCCATATTTTTGCAGCTGTATTTTGCCCAGTAAGGCCCATTTTTGGACTTCAAGGAGCTCCACTACTCTACTCAAACCTTTTTCTCCACAGTATAATGGGAGAAGAGAAATGAAAATGAAGCTTGTAGAAGAAGCTTTTGTGGTTGGTGTGAATGAGAAGCTGAAGAGATGACGGTTAAGTGTTGTGGGTGAGGGCTGTATTTATACTTGGGGAATGAGGGAGTGATGGTAAAAACCCTAATGAGGGGAGAGAAAAATGTGAATGGTTTGGAATATTAATTCTTATTATTTATGTCCTAAAATAAAAAAGATCATATCTTATTTGAGTGGTCGACATTTACTTGTTGGGGGGTCTGCATTTATTTTTATTTTGGAAACTTTATTACAGTACATTGTTATCCCCATATATCTTCACTTTTTGGTAACGTTATCAACCCCTGATTTTCTTCCCCTTTCTTTAATTTTTCAAAGAAAAAATAAAAAATCCTTTCTGATTCTCTAATCTCTATATCTTGGGTTAAAGGTTAATGTTTAGGTTAGGTTAGAGGTAATAGTTGAGGTACTCTCTCGAATTCAAACCAAATGCCCTAGTTAATTGTACAAGTTGATAAAAACAATAATGTATTTGTCCGAAATGTGTGATAGATGATGACCGAATGGTTTTGATAATTAACAATGCATTTTTCATCTAATAACGAATGCCTTTTTATGTAGTGAATAACATATTTAAATTATAAATTTATGATGCACCTAAATTCGAGTACTCTTTAGTTAAAAATTACTGTACTGTGTAGTTTATGTAGGGCTGTGATATAAATGTGCATTGTGAATGAAATTTCTCATTTTGTTACATGAGTTTTACAGTAACAAATACAGTATTTCATAGTAGGTTATGCATTGTACATTTGTACTCTGTAGTTTGTAGATGCGACTTGTATATTTTATCACGCTTCAGTGAGTACGAGTGTACGAGTACTACTGATTTAATGTCTGATGTCTCAAGTTTTTTATGAATTACTTGTCATTCACATAAACATTATATGGTCTGTAGTATCTATAAAGTATGTTCGATTATTGCATTAAAGTTTTCAACATTACGTTTTTGAGGACAAACTTTTCAGTTATATAAATCGAGGTGGTACTTGGAACTTGGAAGATGGAAAATATATATTTATATTGTTTTACTCACTGAGAACGTATTAGTCATATTTCTAGATGGAATTCGTTGTTTTGATTTTCAGTTGAATTTTGTTCAACTCAACTACCCTCACTCTGCTTGCTTACATCTTTATTCAATTCCCTTCCATAGTTACATATACGGAGTATCAGCTTTTCTTTTGACAACCGACAAATTAAATACTTAACCAACTAAGAGAAAATATTTCGAACATTACAGTTACCTAACTGTCATAGTGCGTTGTATATATCAACGTGTTCTTGTTGAATACAAATAAGAGCAATGAATGACGACTTTGTTTCTAGAAATTAAAGCACGGAAGTAGAAATGCAAGTGATTTCAAAAATCCCTTTTATTTTTGCCTGAGGTAAATTCCAACTTTGCATTCATATCGACATATATAATCATGTTGAAAGTAATATCATAAACATGATGAACAATATCCTTCAAATTAAAGCTAAGCCATGCATGCATGGGTTGAATGCGTCCGATTAGCTAGGTGGTCAATCTATCTATATGTGGCAATAATGTACTATATATCATTTACTGAAAACGTGTTTGTCATATTTCTCGATGAATTTAGTTTGTTCATTCAACTCACCTACTCATATTTTGTTTCCAGCTTCCCTGATACTCGATTCGTAATACAAAAACATGTATTATTATAAGGGCACTGAGTGACAACTTTGTTTCTAGAAATATATGTAAGTAGAGATGCAAGTGATTTCGAACAAAGGTAATTCCCTTTGACCAGAGGTGAAATCTAACCTTGCATATCGACGTAGATAATGTTGAGAAAAAACGTATAATAGTATCCTTCAAAAGTAAGGGTTGAGTGTGCGCCTAGTATATATAGTACACGTGCGTGTGAGAGCTTTATCTAGTAAAACTGATTGTGTTCCAAGGATTATAGCTTGAGCTTTAATTTTCATGTTTTGTTAGTTTGTCACGCACAAAGTCGAGCCATCAACCTTGGAACATATGCGCAGATATACTAGATTAAGTTCACACTTGTTAGAAAGGCATTGCATTCTTTTTTTCTGTTTTTTGAAATGGAAAGGCATTGCATTCTTAAGTATTGATGATTGAGCAGTCAATGTGAGTTTCACGGCAGCAATAGATATAATAACCTATTCACGAGTCACAAACGTTTATATCGTTTGGGAGATTGAGGATTGATAAAAAAAAAAGATAGGGATAGAACATATCTAGTTCGCTTAATTAAGTTTTATATTATTCATGTGCTGAACAACTAGACATTTGTAATACTAGCTATACATGGAATCAATACACACACGATGACTATTTGGTTACTATATATATAGTTATCATCTTTGTGCAAAGGTTATAACTCTTTGAAGATGATTCACCCACTTTTGGAAGACCTTGCGTTATATTACCAATGGATATACATCTATTTTAACGTCACTCAAAACTGAATTCAATTTCAAGTTTAATTAGGTTATATCCTTATAAACTAACTCGGGAAAAAACATTTTTTTTTTGTAAATTTTTTCCTCGTTCAGGCATTTCCATCTGTTAGTATGAAGTGTTGCTCATCTTCTCACCACCTAGTAGACATATTAAAATGCTGCAATTTAAGTGAACATAAATGAAATTACACAGTTGTAATAAAAATTAATGGCTTTTTTCTAAAAGGTTATTATTATTCTTATATTATCCATAACTTCTTAAACCAATATATATAGTACGTTTCACCAATGTCAAAAAAAACAAACCACGAGATCAACTGATTAATTGTAAAGAAAAACCTGATATGAATAAGATCAACAAAACAGGAGATCAAGTGATGATTAGCATTGGTAAATATTGCTTTTTTTTTGTAAAAAAAAAAAAACCATATAAATCGGGTTTGTAATAGAACACCGCCTTAACTATATCCATGAACTATATCACACTGTGATTTTACTACTAAAGGTTCGGGTATATGTTTGGAGAAATCCTTAGTTACAACATGTGTGTCCCTTTTATCGGATCATCTATAACATGGATATAAATGGGGTATAATGATAATAATTACCCTAGTAAGATGAGAGCATCCAAATCTTCAATCTATTGTTGTATACAAATTAGTTAGTAGGGCTAGATTTCTTAGAGGCCGGGTATAGTACAATAGAGCAATCTCGACTTGCAATGCAGTGTTAACCACCCGAGCAAAATTAAATATTTAGGTAAACATAACCAATAACTATTTGAGATCATGTCATAATTATTAAAGTACACAAACATGTGATCTAGACGTAACAAATCTAGAACAAGAATTATACGAGTAGAAATGTATTACCATTTTAACTAACCGCGGAAAATTCAAAATCTCAACTAGAAGGAATCTTTTATATGTCCACTTGGCGATGGTGCCATTCGTCGTTGTGTATCTACCAATCTACCATGTGTTTACACGACTTGTAAACAAAACGTTGTCTGATTTTCTATTATACGGTGTATGTCGTAGGGAAAATGATATACATCTGTAATGTGCCTTATACGGAGTATTTATTTGAAATCCTACTCCTATTGTAATCAATTAATCAATGGATGAGATCTCATACTTTGATACTCGTATTTCAGATGAAAATCTTACAAAATTAAGACAATTTGTAGGCTTGTAACACCAATATTTCAAATTTAAATTATGATTTTAACGTCAAGAAAAGGGACAAAAAAGAGAATAAAAACGTAAGAGTGTACTCCAAATAGGAGAAGTCACGGAAAGATCTTGGGAAGCTGACTTGTGACGCTGCTTAGATTCGATTCTTGGCCTTTTCCCTTTTCATTTTTGATTTAAATTGTTTTTTACGACAAAAAAAAGTTAAAAACTTTAAACATCTGAAACGTCACATGCACTCCTGCTTTTTCTTATCCCTTTCTATTCCGCTCTTTATTACTCCCTCCGTCCTCCTTTAAACACCCCGCTCCATTTTTCTCGTGGATTGAGGTGGTATAGTTTGTTTATTATTGTTGGAGATAATAAGTGTTTTATTTATTATCGTTGAAGATAGTGGGTGATTTGTTTATTATTGTTGGAGATAATGAGTGGTTTGTTTATTATTTTTGGAGATAATGGGTGGTTTATTTATTATTCTTGAGGATAGTGGAGGGTTGATGTGTGGTGAAAACTTAATACATTTGGAAAGGTTTAAAATGGGGTGATTAAATAAAGACACCCCAAAAAGAAAACTGTGGTGTTTAGAGAGGGACGGAGGGAGTATTCTTTTTCGTCACATTTATTATTGTCTGCTCCTTTCAATTTCATTCACGCTTTCCCGTACGTAACTGTTCCATTTTCTCTCTCTTCAGGAAGAAGGGCAGTTGGCTTACCATTTTCCATATTTGAATGAATCCCAACTCCCAAGTTCTCGTATTCATTACGCTTTAGCTACCCTTCAAAACTTTCGAATGAGGGTAGAGAGTCTAGAGACTACTCGTACTCGTACAAACTTCTGGATGTTCGTATTCGTGTTCGTGTTCGTGTTTGTGTTCGCTTTCAGGTTAGATACATACTCCGTTATAATACGGGTTATACAACTTGACTTGAATCCGACACAAACCCAATCTAATAAAACTAACTCTAAAATGCACACATTACGAGTAACACATCGTCCCTGGAAGGAAAGATCCATAGTTGCATTCATATTCTCGTGTTAGGTTTACAATACCACGAGAAGCTATTAAACGAATAGGAGCTTCGAATTATGATCACACATCATTAGTGCATCGTTTCAACTCAACCTTGATGGTTAATCGTAACTACATTTACTATAACCGGCAAGTGTAGACTTATTTATTGGCTAAACTCAACCTTGATGATTAATCGTAACTACATTGAAATTTCAAGACCCAACAACGAGTCACGATCAAGACACAACCAAACACACACCATTTCTTTAGCTCAAATTCGTTCAGAACCTATTCCCAGTCGAGTACTTGATTTGATGGGCTAACACTCTAACACAGTAACAGAATTACAAGCCCACCCAGCGATTAACACAAGTAAAACTGAAGCATGTTTGTAATTCAATCTTCCAAGGATGAGATAGAAGCAGAAGCAGCACAACTCCGATCCCGGCTGTCATCTTTTCTTGAAACCATATTTCTTCCGTTCATAGAAGAGATCCGTTTTAGCACTTCCAAGATTGACAATCTTCGGACAACCATCTCTGTCTTTCTCCTGTTGAGTACATTCTTTGCAGTAATAGGCATCAGAAATTCCGACACCACCACAAATAACACATCGTCCCTGGAAGGATTTATAGTTGCATTCATCACAGACTCGTACCAAAGTGCAGGGGCGGACATAGGAATCACAGATTACACACTTCCCATCGCATTTCTCACATAGTCGTCCAATAGCAATTCCTGGCTGCTTCCTGCACATGATAAGATCAGGGTGGTGCTTGGCCATGGCTTCAGCAAAAAGCTTAGTGTGCTACTCTCTTCTGCATCAAATACACACAATCAAGAGGGTTATAAGAAACTAGTGATAGGCAGAAAAGACATGAACTCGAATATGACACTCAAGAGTATAGCACAGAGACTCCTTGTATACCAAGCCACATTGTGCCTCAAATCCAGCAAAGTACACTGTCAGACATAAAGGAAACAATAAGAAAATTACGATTCATACAACTAACAGAGGATGCGAAATATCCAGTCAACTGAATTGCATACATCTGCATTACACACTGACATTTTAAAACCATTAACAAATACAACCACACTAAATAGCAAAGTTTGCAAAGGAACAGGCCACATGGTAATATTTCGTAGCTACATAGAAAATGGGTTGAACATTTTTTCGACGGAAGTATCAGGAGACATTCTATTGCCATGTGGTTTTAGTTAAATAACCAATAACAGTTACATGCATGCCTCAAATTAACACAGAGAATTCACATAGAAGGAGCTGTGTCACACTATATCCAACATACGCCCAAGATGAACTTTTAAGAAGCCAGGAACACATAAGCTTTGATAAGACGTCTCTCAATAAAGCCAGGCTATTTTTTCCATGAAGATAAAACTCAGTTACACAGTATAATCACGCATATTGGATATCATCCAACGCCCTTGAAAGATTAAAAAGCTACAGATGGATCATCCTCACTTCAGAGACATCCACCCCCATTTGGCCCCTCGAAACAAAATTTCACCCAACCACTACCTTTGTAACCACTGGCTTAGACATCTATCATTTCAACGGTTCAGAATTTTCTCAATCAACAAAACATACGAAATTCCAGCATTGAAAGAAACTTCTAAACAGGTGAGATTTAAAGATTTTAACGTGAGCATTCAACTTGGAAAGCTCACCCCAAAATACTAAAATCTACATCCTCACCCCATCATACTATCACAGTCCATAGTCCATCAGCCGACTAACCCAAAGGCAACTGAGACAATAAATTTAGCCAATCACGTATATGACCAAAGCCAATGATCATACAAGTGGAGTACTCTCTGCGTTTCTTTCAATTCTTTACATTTTGGTTTGCATATGTTAGAGGAATTCAAACCAAGCGTAATAATTGCAAAAAAGGGAGTAGAATGGTAAAAGGGAAGTGATAAATTCAAAAAGAACTCTGAATGAGGATGTATTCTCTATGATTGGTATACCGAATATACCAATATCGAACGAACAAATACAAACTCAGAGAAATACCATAAGTTAATGATCATATACTATCCTCCATTCCTACTGCTAATCTACTGTTGCTACCATCACTGGCCGTTCTATGAGTTAACATACATATGAATTTAACACGGACGCACGCATATGTCTCGGAACCTAGAGCCTTTTAAGGCGCATATACCCACCGATTCGTTTGTGAGTAAGAATGTAACTTCTTTTATTCATCCATGAGAGAAAAGAGAACAAAATTTACGAAAGCAAACCACTAAAGAAAAGCCTAGGCATTTAGGCTGTCAACTACAGTATGTCCTACGAAGGACACTCCTTAAGAGAATAGAAAAGACTAATGCTTACAATGTACTTAATTCTTCTAATGCTCGAATCACATCAGCAATGATTCTCGAGTTTTTCTCGTACCAAATTCGATAATAGAAAAGTCTAATGCTTACATATTCCAATGTACTTAATTCTTCTAATGCTAACAAATTCCAATGTACTTAATTGTTCTAATGCTCGAACTCAACTATGGCAATCATCACCAAAGATTCTCGAGTTTCTCTCGTATCAAATTCGATAATAAGAGGGCTCTCATGGAGTCATGGTAGAAATTAACAGTATTCTAATCAAAGTAATCAATCTACGAGCTCATCGACAACACAAACAAACCCGGTAAAAAATCGACAACACGAAATCGGCTCATATATCTTTCAATAAACCCGTCCTCAAAACACCATCAAATTACTCAAATTCAACTTCTCAACAAATTTCCAATTGCATCATGGTGTAAACTAACATAGGAGCGATTCATCGGAGAATCGAATTTCGACCGGAAATTCAACAGAGCACTCTCGAAGTAAAAAAAAAAATCAGAATTAAAAGAAACGCCAGCAAAAATTGCAACATAGTACCAACTACTAGATATGTATAAAGATCGAACAACTGCAAATTAAACTGTGAAAAGTAGTGGGAGAAAGAAAAAAATTCTTACCGCAGGTGTAGTGAGAAGAATTGGATGCGATTAATGGTCAAATTGAGAGCAAAATCGCTCCCCTTGTCGCTTCCCCAACAAGATACAAATCAAAAGACCTAGGTTAGGGTTTTAACTTTTGAGAGTGTTACCTTGGGGTTTAAGATATTTTTTTTTCCCTTCATTTTCAACTTTAGAGGATCCGAGAAATTTTAGGGTGCACGTCGTGCACCATAAAATTGCTAAAGAGGATCCAAACACGTAAAAGAGATAAGGCGCCCGTTTTACGGAGCAAACTTTTCGGAACTTGGACGAATTTGTTCGTAAACTAGAGTCAGAGTATGCGTAGACGATAACTTCAAAACCCGTAAAATAACGAAAACTCGTCACAATTTTGTCTTTAAAAGAAAGCCAAAATGCAAATTTTTTTTTTTTTGACATCGCCAAAATGCAAAATTATGTAGAGTACAATGGAAGATCAAAAGTTCAATTTTATTCTCTTCCAGGGGGGGGGGGGAGGGCATAAACTATGATTCTGACTTCTGAAAAAGAGTGACGAGACATGTAGTATAATGATAGCATAACATTAATAGAAACAAAAAAGAACGAGTAAGACTTGAAGTGGTATGGACCCTTCTCATGCCAAAAGTATCTGTTTCATTAATGAAATCAATCTGACGACTGTCAAATGTCAATACTCAATATGCTGGTAAAAACAAATTTTTTTGATGGCAAACTTCACTCACAATTTCATCAGCATAAATTGCATAGACTCGAAACAATTAGTTCTATCTTCTGTACTTTTGCTACACCTTCACGTTAGGACTTAGGAGATTAATAACGCTCTCAACAGCTACCGCTTCTGTTGTTGATTTACAGCTTCTGGGCTCCTATTTCTGGAATTCCATCTAATATTTACGCATGACCTCAACCCTATATTTCCTACATTAGAAGAAATTTACTTTGCCGATGACACTTGGTGGTGATTGAAATTCTATCCGGGACGCCTTTCCTTCAGACACCAGTTGTGGCAAAGTATTTGCTTCCTTAGCAAGAACTCCTCGCTTCGTCCATAAGGTAACGTGAGGCCACTCGTTCTTTGAGTTTACCTTTTCCCCATCAATTGAACCAACTTCTGCTTCCAGAGCAGCCAGGGTATCAGACCACAATAGAGCTGTGAACTTCACGTCAACATCACGGTCGATGAACTGACCATAATTGGCAACTGCAGTGACGCCATGACCTCTTTTATGAGCTAGAGTGACATGAGCTCTAGTTAGACTGTCAGCCAATTTTTTCTCTCTGAAGAAAGCTTCAACCTCAGGGTGGTGATTACCAATCTGCATAACAGAGAATCACCAAGATCACGGGTTAATTGCATATAGACTAGATATTACTATCATAATACATCCAGGAAAAAGCTGGTGCAAAGATTCTACAAGAATTCACAGGTAAGCAATACACAAGTTCATAGGTAGCACAATGGCGCGCAATAGGCTACCAGTTATAACTAGCAGTTAACACAACACTGTCTGTTGTTCTAAGAATAACACCACACATTGCAAAACCATTGTTACTCAGAAATTATATAAGGTTATAAGCATATAACAAGGGCCTCCAGAGAGAAGCAGACATTCCAAACATATGAAGCAGTTTTCTGGTCACACAGGTTCATGACTAAACCCAAAAGCATATTCGAAATGAAGTGCTAAAAACAAAATTGACGGATGTGGTAACAGCGAGAAAGAGGCATGAAACCGAAGAACATTTAATTTCCAGAAGAAAAGAGGCAGGAGGAATAACGGCAAAGCCTAGATTGTAAACCACTTTCATGGTGCAGTAGATTTATATAATGCACGAAGAAGTTGCAAGGGAGTCTGACATCACAACTCCCATTTATAAGAGTTAAATCAGATCCAAGTAATCAGATTAGTGAACAAAAGAAGAATGTTAGAGGGGCTTAGAGCACAATACACAAACCTTGATCCACTTGTTATCAAATTTTTAGTATGTGTTTGAGCTATAGATAGATTTAGCTCTAGCATTCCTAATAGCTAATTGATGTTAGCTTAGTGGTTAGGGTTTATTGTGAGGGTGACATTCTGTTACCCCTTTTGGTAAGGTTGTAATTGTTCTTCATTTTTCCCGATAATGGAGAATAAAGCTAATCTTTCCAAAAAAAAAAATTGTCAAAAAATTGAAACTTACACAGAATTAAATTACTTAATTTGAGAAAGAAAAAAACCTTGATGCAGGCACTTACGTTAATCAGAAGATGAAGGATATCAGTAACAGGTAGACTGACAGCCGCATAGATAATTGCGCCAAGCCTCCTCTTTTCCGTACTTGGACTAATATAATCACCACTTGAAATTGTCTTCAACTGCTGTAGAACACTATTTACAGCACTCTCAAACGGAACCTGCAAGACATGGATAGATTATTACTGAGTACTGCCAAAATGTTTTTCCACTCATTCTGTCTTGCACATAGATTGCTACATTGATTGATGAGAATTGCATTCAAGAACAACCGATGTGTCCAAATAACAGGTAAAATTTGTACACGAGTACTGTAAAAGTACAAATTGAAGTTGAAAACCAACGTTCTCTATGCTAAGAGCAAGCCCAATTTTCAGCATTGTAATAAATTAACAATAAATATAAAAGTCAGCAACTGTACAAGTCATACAAGAAACTGATAACACAATCGAAAAACAATACTTGTAAAGTGTCTTAAAACTTCAAGGGGCCATGCAGGATCCTGGTGTATTCTACCTAACTAATTAAAATTTCAAAAACCCCAACACCTTGAATAAAATGGTGCATCTAGCATAACATGATAACCCAGACACTTAAGTATCTTTCTAAGTTACTAGTGCCAAGTCATTATCTATGAGGTAAACACCTCACAATAAGGTTCCTATATTTAGTATTCTTCTAAAAAGATTTAAGCTAATGCATAGAAATAAAATGTCTGGAACTGCTTCCCCAACGAATCGCATAATAGGACCTTCCTTCACATAGTAGTAATCAGGGAGGTGCTGCTAGCTTATACGTTCCCCAACTTTCAGTAGGAAAAGCGGTCAGAAAGGGTGTAGGTGATCAATATATCCAATAAAAAATTGAAAGATGTGCAAGATGTTACCTGAATAGAACTCAGATACTTAGCGTGACCAGTTAAAGTGTCTCGTAACTGCTTCTCCCACTTTACCCAGTCCTTTGTATAAGATCCCTTAGATGGCTCCAGTCTGCACTTCCGTCAACAATGCATTATTCCCCAGAAAGTGAAAAACAAGGCAGCCGCATAATTTTCAGAGCGAGTTAATGCAGATGAGTAGTGAAAACCCCGTTATAATAAAGCCTTAAGAACTGCTAACTAATAGTAATAAATAAGTTCACTGGAAGAAACGCACTACTGATGACTATTTATTGGATGTTACAAGAGGTTATTGGATCATCATGTAGTAAAGCAAAAAGATCCTGATCAGATTTCGATTGTTTTATAAATCAGCAACGAGTAATTCACTTAATGGCAACTCCGGATAATAGGCAATTGCTTTCGCTTTTCCATTTGTTTTTTGGCTAAATCCATCCTTCTGGCTTTAATATTTTTGATTGCCTTTCGTATCTGACTTTTCAAACATTCAAAGACTCCATAAGACAAGAACCTACTATTAGACGCACAAACATAGCTAGTCATCTAGCGCACAAAGTTATGGTAGAACTAACCTTCCATGCCGCTTCGTGTGTAGGTTGTACAAATTTATCCCCTCCTCTAGTACAGATTTCACCAATTCTGGTAGACAATCCCTGTATTATAAAAAAGAAAGGTGTACACAAACACATAAAACAGAATCAGGACAACAGTGGCAATAAAGCAGTATTTTGGCATGTACTATGAGAGAGAAACAGAGTAAATGTACACAGCACATGAAACAAAACGAACACAGCAGACAGGAAATAATTTCCTTGGCTTTCATTAGTCTCATACGTCACAACCCAGTTAAGAAATGTCTAGAAAAGGAATTAAACTATTACTTTGGGCAATGGGTCACCAGACGAAATAAAACACAGGCCTCACACAATTTGCCAACTTTCATATCTGAGTCTTGCAATTTGTAAACATTCCTAATACATGAATTCCCATCCTCTGCTCTTTCTCCATGACAGGACATCATTGAAAATTGAAAAAAAAAACTTGTGAGAGAATGAACTTTGGAACACAAAAGAAAATCTTGCCATTACTTTAAGTCAGGCCAAAGTCACCATTGGCAAAAGAAATGCAAAATCAGGTATCAATCCACCCCGCAATTGAAACACCAAAACCAAATGACGTTTTCATAAGTGGGAAAATGTAAAGCGAGCCGTCAACTACAGCTGAATCAGAGACCCCACTGCCCGAGATCTTCAAGTTTGACCGAGCTATCGAGGTAATGGACATAAAAATCAGCTAAAACGGACAGTGAGGTATAGAAGAAAAGCAGTAAGCCTGTGAAGGCCAATCAGGAGAAGGAAAGAGAAGGAACATAGCTGAAACGACGAAATATTGAGAGAGAATGAAGTTGGTACTTGAGGCAATCTTTTAGTGAGATAGCACCCACCATATAGGTTCAAGTGGCAAAACGATCCCGCGAGTTCGAGAAAGATGCAAGGATCTTCCCAAACTCGGAAGTTATGCTAATCAATAACCATATTTCCTTTTGCTGCCAAATGTATTCCAGGAGAAGAGATATTGGGAGTGAGGGGAGTTGGTACATGAGCTGACCTCTTAATGAGATAGCACTCACCATATAGCTTCTAGTGGCAAAGCATTCAGCCGGATAGAGAAAGATGGATATATCTTCTCAAACTCAAAAGTTATGCTAATCAATGATCATATTTCCTTGGGCCAACAAATATATTTCAACACAAGTATGGTCACATAATTCTAAGGTATCAGTTAAGGTTTCTATTGACACAACTACTTCAACTCTCACAGCCAGTGATTCACAGGCGTTCTTAGACTAAGATTTCTCACTTCTCGATATGATAGTTAAGTCCTTTGGTTATTCTGCAGGGGTAGTTCATCAGGTTTCTACTGGACGCCGTGGATGACAACTACTGTAATTACCATTGGAACTGATGAGAGCTTCTTCCTTTGGAACCATCCTCCTCATCCGAAGTATGCAAGCAATTAAATAGAAGTTACCATGTCAAAATATTCACAGCTCTTTACGTCTTTCCCTATATTACTCGTGAATGGACTCCTCTCTAGTTGCATGACTACACACATCTTAATCTCTCCAAATACTATAGTGCGAGAAATCAAGCTAGTCTCTCATCAATATAGGCATTTTCCACAGAGCACGAACCAACAAAAGGTAATAGGAGGGAAAATTCATGATCACAACTAGCCTTACTGAATATCAGCATTACTTGCAGAGTTGCAGGGACGATTAACTCATGCAAGCTAAATGACATTTCTGATTGCCAAAAGCATATCTGATCAATTATGACAACAATCATGTAAAGGATATTCATACCTTTCAGATTTGAGCAAGGGCATTTTGACAAGTGAGCCAAATCGTTCAATTAATTCAGCCTCAAATTCCTTCCGGGTCTGCGTGTAAATACAAGAAATCAGAAGCTTTAATCGAGAGAGTAGATCAAAATTTGAGACACCAAAGTTTCATAAATCTACCAATCAAATGCCGTGGTTTGTGCAAAAAAAATACTTAGGCTTAGGAAGACAGCAAAATAAAGAGTATTGAACAGAGAGCTTGAGAACAGATGAGTGAAAACTTTGCATAAACCCTACTGAAAATTCAAGGACGACTTCCCACTATGTAGACATGTTATACCTTGCCCTCGTAAAGGTGGTAAAACATAAGCAATACGTAGCCTGCATTTGGAGATGCGCTGTCAAGATTTCCCTGAAACCAAGGGGAAATGTGAACAAACTGGATCTCAAAAATATATTTAGAAAGAAGTGAAAACCCACGCCAAAAAGATTGAAAACTTATGTACCGGATGATTGGATCTTTGAAGCACACGAAACATAAAAACAGCCAAAGCGTCCAAACCGTAAGGATTTGAATCAGTGCCTGCACAACAATAGTAGAATTAAATAAATGCACAAGAAAAGGTCAAGTAAGGAACCCCATCTGTTAAAAACTAGTTTTTAAAACTCAAGATACTCAATTACAGTCACGCCACCGCAGCTATATGAGCAGTTAGCACCGAGTCAATTAAGGACCAGGACAGAAACTAAGAAATGACTAACACAGGTCAAGGGTTACTGAAGCATGATTCTCCAAAATGACATTTACAAAACTGAAAATCTTCCTATAAAAATGCGACCTTGCATAAGGAAAAGAAGAACTCCAGACCTAAACAAAGTAACAATCAGGACATCTATAATGAGATATTCCTACCCTAGGATGGAGTGAGCTTTCAATATTTTGAGATGAATTTTAACCTTAGTACAATAAAAGCTGACCTTAACGTTATCATACTTAATCCCGGACAGATAACCCTTTTAACAGGTGAAGCAAAAGTAAAACAGCCAAAATTAAGTAATCATACAAAATTGCCTTCCAAAAGCGTCCATACAAAAAATCTGAAGATCGAAATAAAGAAGTTTACTAACCTGTGGAATCAGGTACAATCGGGACAGCAGATGCCCTACCACTTCGGCACATGACCTCTATCTGTATAGGACAATAAAATTTCATAAATGCACTAGGGTAGTATTTTCATCATCATTAGTTCTTCCCCACCAGAACATTACTGAATTCAATGGGTTTCAGATACAGGAAACAGAAACTAACAAGACCACATAAATATAGCAACAGACTGAATAAACAAAATAGAAACTTTCAATACATGTAAAACTATAAGAACAATTATATTACAGAACTAAAGTTACATGACGCAAACTAATTGGCCATTTCTTATTAAGTTCATACATTTAAAGAGTGTGGTTGAATAATTGAAACACTTGCTCCCTAGGTCTTTGTGTTCTTTTCTTTTTTTTTTTTTTTGAAAAATTGATTTTTAAGAAAATGAGAAGAAAACAAAAAATCAGAAAGTAAATTAAACTTAGGTTACGAGAAAATCAGCACACAAAGCTCATAGTACACGTGAGAAAATATGTATGGATGATACTTTACCTGCTTCCACACCTCCTCGTTAGGTGCATTTTTGTCAGCAAGCATTATAGAATTAGGCTTTTTCCTGCATTCTTCAGCAACTTTCTGCCAGTATCCTCCTGCAAATGCACTTCAATTTAGGGCCAACATGCACTATCACTTTCCTAATTTCCCAAACAAGTGAGAAGAACATGACAAAGCACTGCAATGGACAGTCCAACAGTCAACATACCCCCTCCCCACCCCTAAAACACCCACAGGTGTAATGAGACAACCTTACGACATTTAGCTAGGCTTAAAAGTTAAAATCACCTATATTCATTATTATAAAGTCCTATCCCAGAGGACAGAATAAATGAAAGTTATCAGACCCACACTGTTACGAAATACACAATGATCAATTATTAATGGAAAGTCCAGGTGGAAGGAAGACTATGCATTACTTTTTAAACCCATTAAACTACAAAGAGTAAACCCAGGCGGCCTGACACAGTTTTAGAAATGAAGCAAAATGATTATCTTCATTTCTTCCATAGCAAGTAGAGTGTGACCATCCCATTAAGGGATTAAGGAGACTTAGTCATACTAATATATTTCATACCGGAAGGTGATATTTAAGATGGATTTCGTATGGCTATTTGTGCTCAAATCAATAAACAATTGGGGTACATTCCCTCACCCCACTTTAGTTTTAACTTTTAAAACATCCCTAAGATGATGCCATTGTTACTAGATCGGTAGATTCATTAGTCTGTTCAGATCAGTAATCTCACAGTTCTCTGAAGGTCTCAAAGAAGACTTTGGACTCGGATACTTTAAAAACTTGATTACTGACACCGTATCGGGTATAAACAAAGTTCTAAGTGAGAGGATGAAACACGAACAAGTAGTTTAGATATTATACCTTTTGTGAGATCACCCATCAAGCTGTGCACATGACGATTATCTCCAAACTCACCCGCAGTCCTTAGCAATTCCTTGCAGAGAGCGGACTTAGCACAGCCCGGTATTCCTGAAAGACGGTATAAATGAGCAACATCCAAAATCAGTACCGTTTAGATCCCAGAAGGAGCAAGTTAAGAAATCTGGCAGGCATGTTTCTCAATCAAGCAAATGCCTACTCCACCACACCAAGTTGAAAAACAAGAATGCTTTTATCAGCAAGATACCAATAGGCCATAGCAGTTTTCCTTAAGGATGCAAAGTAATATTTACTTGAAGTACGCAGTTCACGTTATCACTCATCAGCCTATTGATAAGGGTGGAAAAACAAACACACCGAACCCACAATTGTAGAACACTAGAACACTAAGTTCTAAAATAGCCAATAATTTTTTTTTCTCTAAATAAAAGTTCTTGGGCAAAGTACCTTTATTGTCTATTTCAAGACTAGAATAAAATGCATGCGTAAAACAAGTGGTGTTAACCTTCTTAAAGCTGAAAGAAGCGAGCTTATGGAAGATAGTTACCTAACTAGTTCACCTTAGACAATTAATAATAGTTCATGAAAAAATGAAGTCTGTAGAGTCATAGCTAGTGAGACTTTGTGCGGCATAACTAAAAAGTGACGTTGATAATTACCAGGAAAGAACACTAAAAGGCCATGTTTTTGCAAAGCATCCCTAGTGCTAGGAGATGGAATTGCAGGTTCATTCTCATCATCTCTCTGGAGGTCATCCTCCTCGTCCATAGCTCCAACAATGGCCAAGAAATCTTCAGAATCCACTAAGTTTCCAGCTGCCCCTACGAGTACTTGATTCGCAGGACAGCGGTTTGAATAATCTTTAAGGAAGGGCTCTGCCACACTTAGGTATATGCTAGAACTCAACTGTTGGTGGCCACACTTCCTCCGGATGTATACAGCCCTTCAAACAAAAATAGCATTGCACAACATTTCAGTACAACAAACAAAAACAAAATGAAACAGAAATAAAAACTTCAAAAGATTAAAACCGATGTACAATAAAAATGTCATTACCATTCATCCAACAAATTGGTAAGAGCCTTTTTCTTTTCTGCTGAGGTACCCCATATTTTCATTTGTCTGTAAAACAAACACTGCTTAGTAAATACTCAGTCCAATTTCTTCAACCAGAAAATACAACCACAACCACAACAACAACAACCGTCTCGTGCATGTCATATAAGTTAGAGATCATTATGGTCGAAGATCCACAATAAGAGAAAAAAAGTTCATTCAAGAAGCTAGGAGATGATAATGGATCCGAGTTTGCTTCCTCACCCGAACAAAGAACACAAACAAATAGGTGAGTAGGGGGGTTTCTTGTTTCAGAACAACCTATGAGACAGATTGAAGCAGTTTAGTTGTTCTTTTGAGAAGTTGAGGGTTGAAAAAATCCTCTTAGCATCTTATAAAAGCCTTGTAACACATTTAATGTAATTATTACACTTTAAAGGGTTAACTTGCTGCTCGTCCTGATGCACAAAAATACCAATACCCCTCTTTTTTTTTTTTTTTTTTACTATTTGTCTAAAAAGTCTCCTTCCAGGGCTTCCACTAATACAAATGTCCATGATGCACAATTTTCTCATTCTCACTCGAACTCTCTCAAAAGTAGGATGCGAACGGCGGGAAGGGAAGGCACTAGAACTCTCTTGAAAGTAGGCAGCAAAAAGCGGGAGGAAAGAGACGAACTCTCACAAGAATGAGGAGAACAATGGGGAGAGAAGAGAGAAATAGAACTCACCTCAGATAATATGCCTTATATGCGGCGGGGCCGTCCTTAAAAAGTATCGACAGACCATTTCTGATCAAGAATGTCCTCAACTGCAAGATATACCAACAACAGAAGGTAAAACACAAAAAAATACAAACTGCAGCATAAAAAAACCAGTCACCAGAGCTGCATGCAAGGGGAGCCCGGTGCATATAGGCGTCCCCGCAAGGTGAGGGTCCGGGGAAGGGTCCCACCACAAGGATGTGTGAAGGCAAGCCTTCCCTTGTCATTTTGGACAACAGGTTGCTCCCAAGACTTGAACCCGTGACCTACCGATCACAAAGCAACACCTTAACCGGTGCACCAAGGCACCAAGTCACCAGAGTTGTATAAGGGGGTCACCACAGTAAAGGGCAGGGCAGCCCGGTGCACATTGGCGTCCCCGCAAAGCGAGGGTCCGGGAAGGGTCCCACCACAAGGGTGTATAAGGGGGCAAGCCTTCCCTTGCAAGAGGCTGCTCCCAGGAGTTATATCTGTGACCTAACGATCACACAGCAACACCTTTATCGGTGCGCCAGTGCACCAAGTCACCAGAGCTGTATGACAGAAAAATAAATGACCTTTGATGTTTCCAAGGTTAGAAAGTTTCATTTTTCAGGCGCACTCCCACCCAATGTGTTTCCTGACTTACTTATCTAAAACATTGTAATTTGTTTGAGAAATTGTCACAGTAAAATCAAAGGTAGACAAGATTATCAAAAAATAAATACAGCTTGTGTAATGTGGTTTATCCTCCAATATTCTTTTTTTTTTTCTAAAATCATTGGTCAAGATATTTCCAGATGATACAAAACACAGTGGACAAAAACAGATGCCAACACAGAGACTTTTGGAGGATTTAATTTGTGTTATTCAATATTAAATATAAAAAGGGCATTGTGTGTGCTTGTAAGAGGAATGCTGAGCCCGCTTGCTTACCTTGTAAGTGAGGAATTTCATTTTTATCATTAAGTTGGCATCTTCATCTGCAAGTGAAGATGCTCCTCCAGCTGCATCAAAACGATTTGCATCGCTCATGTGTTTCTCAGTATTTGCAGCACTCTCTTCCTTTCCTTTGTACAGATTCACATCAACAAAAAAACCTGAAAGCAAGTGATGTAAGTCACTAACTGAAAGAATTATTTTTCATAGCGTATCATCTATGCAGGTGCAAAATCAGTTTCAATACATTTTGTCCACTCGAAAGCTAAAATTGCACAAGTGTCTACTAAAACAAAGCTTCATTTTTCTTTTCAGATTAACAAATTACAAAATATATATGAAGCCCAAACAATGGTACCACAGTCAAAACCATTGGAGCGCAAGACCTTAAAGAAGCATAAGAACACATAAAAGCTAGAACACCAACATATAGCAGCCGTTAGCAATACAGGTGCTTCAGTGGGAAAGACACAAGCATTCTTTCGAAGCAAGATGACCCACAGAATCCACATGAAATATGAAGCTCCAAATAAGCATCTGGTCCAGTCCACAACAATAACCCACACAACTAGTTTTCAGTAAGAGGAAAAGTAGGGAGCCCTAACTTTAGCAAAAATATCAAATTACAGATCCTTCTTCAGCTGATACCCAAAGCCTATTCCCAAAGTTACGGAGCAACAGCATGATGCAAAAACAATTGTCTATCTAGCATGTTGACCTCAAAGCACAAAACATAAGAATAATGTGCAAGTGTCCTAACCAGCCTCTAGTTAGCTAGTTATCCATATTATGAGCTTTTTGACACGGATATCCATAGTACTAACCTTTTGAGGGACTAGAGCTCTCAATTCATAAATGGGGTAGGAGAAACCAGATGAGAAAACAGTATTGCACAAACCTGAACGTGTTTATCAGCACAAGAGACTTAAAAAGTGCACAGAGAGGAAACAAGTTTCCCAGAAAATCTATCTTCTACGTAATTTCAACGATAAAGTCTACTCTTCTATCAGTAAGAACGCAAACACGCAAGTAAGCAAAGACAATTGTGCATAAATGGTACATAGAATCAGCTGATGGTCCCTTGACTGAGACTCCACACAGATAAACATTGTATCACCATAATTAAAACATAAAAAGAAATGGAACGTGGTAACAGCTGAAAAAAAATTCAGCAGACATCAACTCCTACCACTGAAGTTATGTGGAACGATAAGTGGCAAAGATTATAGGGTGGCTTCACATTTACATGCTCAAGATACACTCTAGGTTCATAGTCTAATATTGGATTTACTGCCATTAACCTCTAACTTTTTTATTTCCAAACACAAAATGTACAATATTTTGAGATTCTCAAGTTCCAAAACAATGAAAATTTTACCTCTGTATAATGGCCATAAAGCAGGATTTTGCCTGAAGGTAAAAACATTACTCTCATTAGGACATACAATAAATTGCAATGTTGCAATGCTATAGAAGCAGAAAATACGTTAACAATAACCTCATTTCTTTATGATATCGCCTAAAAGCTGAATCACTGTGAACATGAATAACCATCTTGTATTGTAGATTGTCCTTTGACATGGTGTCAAGTCTGTGAAAGTTATAGAAGCATTTGAAGGCGGCAGGAAGTCGTTTTCCTTTCATCAAGCGAACCATCTCCTGTCAGTACGTACGATGAAAATGCAGATGAGGATAAGAGGAAAAAAAGGTATCTTCTGTGTAATACTACATTTTCTGAAATTGCTTATATGAAACACTTTTCTTGAAGAAACAGTCCAAATCTATAGCAGATGATAGAAATTAATGGAAACCAGAGTCAGTTATCAAGCATCGATATGATACATAAATCAATTTCATCACTATGACATGAAGTATGTCATTGCAGCGGAAACCAACAGATGCTATCGCAGAGGATACTATAGTTATTGGTCAGTTACCATAAAACTAAATAGTAATAGTAAATAATAATACAAAAACAAAAATTCAAACAACTTGAGGATAAACCTGAAGGTTTTTGGTTGACTCATCTGCAGGATGAGCTTGAAGAAACTTTGAAACAATAGACTTTTCAGCAATTTTAGCCTCTTTTCCTGACCAATCAACAGTATCAGGGCAAAATGAGGTCCCAGTTTCACGAAGAAGAGCTTTAATTTGCTGCATTACAGTTTTGGGAGGTGTTAGATCAATCATATACAAATAATAAAATATAACACCACCAAATTACCTTCTTCTCATCAGATCTATTTGCAGCACAAATTTCCCGCAATGTTGGTCCCAAATCAACCTCAGCTGAAAACAAAAGGTTCTCATCAAGCTTTCCACACTACAGACGTATTTCTCACATGACGCAATATGTGGAAAATATACCATGATGGAACTCCTTAGACAATAAATTCAGATAAAAACCAAATTGTAGATTGCAATGCAGTTATGCAGTGATGAACTTGAGCCATCAAAGTATGCCATATGCTAGCAAACACAATACCAAATCTCAATTTCAATTCTGATGGTGAAGTCGGTCATCACGGACTAATCTCGGTTATAGAGGTCAATACTGCCTCTAAAGGTTGTCCCTTTGGATAACGGTATAATCCCTTTACTAGAGGTGCCTATTTGGATCTGCCATCCAAAATATCGACTCAGGTTCTATGACCTCTGTTATATGCCCAACCTTGGTTACTACGCAGTAACAGCCTGGGTGGTCATATATAGATGACACAACACACAGGACATTGTAATTTTTTAGATAGGCTGACTTGTAGAACGATGGTTCGAAATGTGAATCTCTCTCTGAAGTCCAACTATGGTTTTGCAAGACAGTAAAATATAAGGCAACATCAAGAATACATAGAACACCCACACTGTCGATTTATTAGTAAGGAACCTATAACAGAGAAGACATTTTGTCAGCTCCTACAAGTACTACGCCCTCAAGAGAGTCAGAGAGTCATGTTTATGTACAATTTGGCAGCGCACAGTCCAGTGAATACTCTTGGAACCTACAGTGCATGAAAGATAGTTTACACAGTCCTAGAGAGGAGCAAAACTAAAGGCCCAAACTATGTAATTTGTGTTTGCTCAATAAGTCTTTTGATGCTCGTTTCCTTACCAGATTAAAAGGGAATTATGTAGTGGTAATCAACGCTAAATCATAAGTAAGAATCACAATTCTTCAATCATATACAAAAGAAGAATCACTTCTAAGAGAATCCAACCTATAGTATACTTGGAAAAAAGTCAAATAGTACACCCCAAACAGACTTCCAGTAACGTTTAACAAAAATTGAACAATATATCATGAGACATACCCCTTTTAAAAATGATTCCCAGTAATCAAAATATCTATAAATCAGAACAGATCTAAATTCAACATTAATATAAGATACAGAAAGTTCAGAACATACCCCCATCAGCTGGTGGCAAAGGATAGTCCCTCAAAACCTCCTGCAAACGTCTTGAACTTTCTGGGCTCACAATACGAGCAACTAGACCTTCCAAAATTTCACCTTGTACCTTAACATGGTCTTTTGATCCTGAGAAGTACAAGCCGGAAATCATCAATTGTCAACTTGTTGATCAACTCGAGGAAGTTGCTTAAAAACAAAAAAGCAAACGAAGAAAATCTGAACATAAAAGGACCACCAAAACCAGGGTCTGAAGTAATTACAGCACTACACACCATACAAGTCAGACTAATCTACTATACAATGCTTTTTCAGCCCTCAGCCTGAAAAGAAGTTCCATATCACATAGTCAGATAGCATTATCCCAATACACAGTGTTGTTGAAGATAAAGAACTGACAAGACTAAAATTCGGTATATGGTATGTGAACTTCTCCATCTAAAATCAAACTTATTTCCCATTGCTGGCGAAATAAATGGACTGCTGGCATGTGTGACATCAATAATTCAATATTATTCAAAGCAGGTGAATTCTATATACAGGAAAATAAAATGTGGATGACTACCTGGTATACTGATATCTGCTACTTCATCCAGTGCCTTGCATACAGTGGTTGCCGTTCCTTCTTCACATAACGCATCATAAGCTGCAAAAAATGCAGTAGCTGATTTCCTACAGGACAAATTTATCATGCAGATTAGGTCATAATCATTCAACCTATAATGAGAACTGCAAATACAGTGTTAAACTATATAAATATGAACAATGAAGTCACCCTAGTGCTGGCTACTGTAAAAAAGTACAATGTCAAAACATAAAGAGTAAGGAATGACAGTCTATGGAATCACACGAGTGTCAGATTGAGTTGATTTAATCCAGGAACAAAGCAAGTGTGACAGGTAGAGCTTCAAGTGAGAATAATATGAAGTTTAAAGAAGCCAATTTTAGTGCTAGATAGATTGACCCTCGCTTTAATGAAGATGCAAGGAAGCCCTCTATGTTTGGTTTTTCTTAGGCCCTTGACCTGTTAAACTAACTCTTCTAGTCACTGGCAATAATTATCTAGTTTGATAAATATAACTACTTTTCTGAAAGATAAAAGAACCATAATAAGACTGAAAAAGCATAAACCCTACACAACTGTCAAAAGCTATCAATACCATGACAAGATCGCTCATGATAGTTAATAACTGGCCGTAAATAAGAGCAAGTGCCTCTAACCATATTTTTGTAACTACTAAGTACTAACCATGGTCATTACCTTGTGGACAACAACCAAACTTGGTTGGTGGGCAACTGCCATTTCCGACAAAACGCAATTATTTCAGGAGTTGAATAAAACTTTGGTTTGCCAACTCCCAATTCTGTAACAGCAGTGACAACAACTGCAAAAACCAACATAAGCTTAAAAACATTGAATGAAATGCACAAAACTTAAATAAGAAAAGGAGCACACTCTAGTTCAAGACACCATAAACTTAAATTAGAACTAGTACAAGGAGATAAAGAAAATGCATCTCACCAAAGTCTTCCCGAGGACGCTGCCCATGATCACCTAAGACAGCAGTTACCAACTCCATTGAGATGCACATGCGATTCCTCTAATAGAATGGGAACATTATATAACGTCACATTGGCCAGCCAATATCGCAAGTTTAACAGCATGGAATCAATATTTAAGAACAGCTGTAAGCATAACTGATAGAAAGCAAACACACACTGTGGGAGGAACTTACAGCTGAGAGTTTTATCTCTCAAGAGAAAGACCCAAGACTTGATATTAAGTCTATAGTGGAACATGTTATTGTAGCATGCAGCAATGTGATCATAGTCTTAACTCTATAGCAAGGTGACCAGATTCTTTAAGTTAAGTGAGTATATAGAAGGGACACAGAGTGACGCTCATGTACCAGATAAGGGGCTAAGCCAATTTACAAAAGAGGGGAATCGTTAAGAGCTGTCCTGCATTAGAATAGAAAATGGGGTAGCCTTGCAGGTTCCACACTCCTTAAGAAAGTCAAATGATTAACCCTTTCCTCATGTGACTCGATCAGTCAGAACGAAGCAAAAATATCAAGCATTACGCTCCAACCAGTGACACCAAAGAGCAACCAAGAATGCAAGCCTCCACAATAACTCACCATACTTTAAAGTAAAAGATAACATTAAGGGGTGTGTGGGGCAATTTGTACCCAAATTAGCCCCTGTAAAACCCAACTGCCATTAGGAATGTGCACACTTCCACTACAGAAATAGATATAAGCTTTAATCTGACGGCCAGGAAAGGTCGAGTGAAACACACTTTAAGACATAAAGAAGCAGAGAATCTCACACTACTGATGATTTGCCTGTTGACCAGGAAGAACAAGGTATCCCTAATCAGTGTTCAAACTGCCTTCCTTAAGCAACTTGTTTCTATCTAAGGAAAGGACAAGGGTATCCCTACTGAGATATTCTATCTACGGAAAGGAGAAAATACTTGATCCACCATTTGAGGCTCCTTAAGCAATTTGTTTCTTAACCACCACAGAACACCTCCTAGGTCCAAACATTAAGCATAGCAGCATATATTAGAAATTCAAAGCCAAATGCTCTATTAAAGCTCTCACATTCACTTCATATACAAGATCTAATGACAAGACCAACTTTGACAACAGGCTAAGTGTTAGAAAAGACAATTGATATCTTCCTTACAACTCTGCATAAGTCAACTGAACAATAACCAACTTCTAAAAGTATGTAGCCTTAGAGCAATCTTTCACAAGTCCTACATCACTCCAAATCTCGAGCGAAATCTAAATTTTCTTTTAATAAGTGATTACTCGAGCATAGTCGGAATAACTTATTTATTGAGGTTTTAACTTGTAGCTCAAAACTATAATGCTGCATCAACCCAAGAGTGGTACTAACAATCCTTACCTCAAGATAATCATTGAATTCTGCCTGCTTTTTACTTGCTTTAGTTCCCCAAGCCTCACGAAACATCCTTCCAAGAACAAAAACACCAACTGCAGTATATCTGTGTTGAGATAATCGTATTGCGTAAGTTTCGAGAAGAAGAAAAAGTATATTAATAAAACACTGTAGTCGGTAATAGCAAGAGGTCACGCTCGCAAAACGAATAAAAGTTTACAAATAATACCCCACAAAAACAAGTACATATGTCTAACTTTTCTTATCAATAACCACAATCTAAATTAATAAACACAAATAATAACACTAAAAGATCCATAATACTGAACAAAATATATCGTGTTCCTACTCCAGCAATGCATACCAAATTAGGTCCATTCATAAAACGAAACTAAACTGTATGAAAATAACGAAACTTAAGACGAGGTGTGGAATTAGAAAGGTTAGCCGAAAAAGGATGCGGAGTATTAACGATGAAAACTGAAGCGGCAGAGAACGACATACATATTTCCAAAACTGTTCTTAGCATATGCTCCACCCTTGGGACCCGCATACATAAACAAAGACCCAGAGTGTTTCAAAGAAACCTGTAACAGCAAGTAGGAAAAATCATTTAGTAATTAATTCTCATTTCGTAGAAATGATACAAGCAGTACAACCTTGATCTCTAGAAAAAGATGTCACAGAATCGAGACAAAAAAATATTGCCTACCTCCAAGGCGGCAAGACCTTTGGAGACCATTTCAATCATCCTTGTTCTAATCTGCACATGAGCGATTAAGAAATTATAAGCAGTAAGCATGAGACTAAGTATCTCTGCCAGATTGCATCAGAAAATCCTACAGGCGATATGTAGCCCCAACGCACGATAATGATATTGTCTTTAAGGACTGCATATCACACTTTAGCCCAACTGAAAATAACAGATACGCTCTGCATTCAATGATTTTGTGTGAATTGGATTGGTACAAGCTCAGGCAATTACATAACAAAGCACCGATTACAAAAATATGGAAAAGGGGAACTTGAAATGATAGGATAACCATTAACCAATACCTTAAAAACGAATGTCTGACATTTCACCAATTAAACGAAATTCTATCTAGCAAGAGCTACACAAAATTCAAGACTACTTTAGCCTTTCAAACTTCGAGATATTCCAGCAGCTCTTTCAGGTCTTGCTATTACTACAAAATCTACCTCAAACAGGAGAGGCCTAAGGTTACATATCAGGGATTTCTCATCTTTTCAATTAAGTTTAAATTCGATTCTATATGCCTAGCGTTTCTGTGGCCTGCCACTGCGGATTCTTTAACAAGATTGTCATACAGTGTACAGCTAATGCAAATCTTAAAAATATTTCTTTTGAACAAAATAAGAGGGGTATTGCTTGGACAATATGATAATGTTGCAAAACAATCAAGCAAAAAAACAACTAGAGTTATTGCAAAAAGTACCTCCTGATCAGATTTCTCATTTTCAAATTTTGGATAGAACGTCGCTCTGATTTGAGCATGTGAACAGGTAGTGTTGTCAGCAGTGAAGTTCTCGAATAGTTTTCCCAATGTACCCGAAGAGACACTGGGTTCTGTGCTTGCAGCTGTATCGATTTCCATTTGCTTACTTCCATCTGCAACTTCACCCACTGGGGCCATAGTGACATTACTCACAGTTCCATACGATTTGGGCCTCCAATTTACCCTCTGTCCAGGAGCAGCACTCTGGTTTTGCACACTCCCAAACTGGATTGACGAGACTGTGGCATGTCCTTGACTACTCCGTCCAGCTATGCTTGCAGCGCCAAGGTTGTCAGCGTTAGACTCTATTGGTCTGCCCGAGGCACCTTCCACACTTGAAGATGATCCAGCATGAGCAGGCTTCACTTTCCACCTTTCTTCACGCTTTACACCAAAATACCATATAAAAATACTGTAACTATTTACAATTCAGTGTAGAAAACAGCAGGACTAAGGCTTTGTTACGCTGGCATAGCAAACAGCACGTCTACAAGGTCTACACACACGTGACACACTACTCTAGAAAACCGCAGTCAAAACTCAAAAGGAACCTACTAATGGCGCAAGGATACACTACCTAGTGAACAATTGATGCATGATATGTAACCGATGAATCAAACACACTATTCAAAACAACTTTCATCAGCTTCTCTATCTAAAACGTTTACCACCAACAATCACACACTGTTCTAAAATTTGTCCGACAAACTGACAGATTAACAAACCAATTCACTTGTATCACTACGACCAAACACACCTATAGTCACGCTCACGCCTACTAAAAAAGCCTTACAGACTCCCAACTCGCTACCAACCGAACCAATTGATGACTATGAGTATACAATTGCAGCAATAACTACGACTTACAGTCTCAAACACGGACAAGAGCCCCGAGTCGAGACTCGCTACCAACCTAATACGCCACTCTACATAGCGAAGAGTTCAATGCAACCGCAGTTACCGCAATTAATCTATCTATACCTAACCGTCCATAACTTTTCTCCTCATCAATCGACGCGAACGGCGGACTCGAGCCGAAACTCGCTACCGACCTAATACGCCACTCTACACGGTGAATAGTTCAATGCAACCGCAGATTACACAACTAATCGTTCACAACGTTTCTCCTCATCAATCATAACAAAAACAACGCAGTCCACAATTCGCGAAATCTCTCTAAATCTTCTCGTACAAGTTTTCTTCCGAAATTAAACAATACAACGCATAAATTAAACATCGCACAAAAATTCTTCTCGCCTAAATTTCATCTCACTTCCAAATAAAAAAAATACACACAAATTAAACAATGTACACGCCAAAACTCGCCGAAATTCGCCAAAATTAAACATTTTTAACACATGATCAAGCAAAAAATAAAAACTATACCAAAATTACATTAAAAGAAAAAAAAAAGAGTGAGAAATTCGAAACCTTGTAATTATTATTGTTGCGCGGCATGGCGGTGGAGATTGAGGAGGAGCAGTTGACGAAGCGGAGAGGATAGATAAAGCGGAGATTGTGGTAAGAATGGAGGTGAGGAGAGAGAAAGCGTAAGGTTAAAGTTTTGGAAGAAGAGGACGACGACGACGATGAAGAGGTGGTCAAGGTGAGAAGACTGGTTACGATTTTATGCGAAGAAGACATTCAAGAAACTTTGGCATAAGAATATGTATAGTGACTTAGTGAGGAATGATGAGGACTATGGCGGTGTAATATTGCTGCGCGCTTTGCATTTTTCTTGTGTGACCCAAAAGGCCAAAACCTAATGCCCTTTTTTATTAGTTGCTGCGTACGATATATTGTACGATGGCTTTAATCGTGTTTGTTTTGTTTGTATCGGTATTGATTCGGATCGGGTTAAATTGAATGAGCAATGGGAGAGATAGAGCGTGTCGAGGCAATGGGCACGGCACGGTGAGTGGCGTGAGCTTTAGACTTGGTAAAACTGATTCAAACCTAAACATCCGATCCGAATTATTTGACCTGAGAAAGGCTCGAAATTAAGTTGATCTTACTGCCTTGGACTGAATATGACTCGTTTGGAACTAGCGCGATGTGAATATTTAGACTTTTAAATAACTAGTTGAACTGAAAATGACTCGAATAAACTATATCATAACTTCAATCACTCAAATTAAATGAGAAATTACAATTTCAAATATTGTGCGACAAACTTTTAAAAGATCCGATGTTGATATGATCCAAATTGACGAATCTAGAATGATCTCAATTACATTGATCTGATCCCTACCAACGTGCCCATCCGAAGTTGCCCGGCGGTTGACAAACCAAAATTAGACCCGAAAATCGATCCGAAATTGGCTCGAAATATATTAATTTTGAAGCCCGATCTAAACAACCCATTTTCTAGGCTTAAGCATAACCTTTGATCATGGACAACAATGACCAATGCATGATTTTTTTTATCACCCATCTCTATCTACCTAATTTATCTTTTATCACCTCATTTTCAATCGAATTTTCATTCACACATTACAACCAATGTTTTAAAAATCGGACCGGACCGGTTTAACCGGGAATCGGTCAGTGGTCCAGGCCGATTGGATCACAAACTCGGGGATGGTCAAAACCGGGTTGACCGGACCAAAACCCCTGTTACTCTACCAAAACCGGTTAGGAATCGGACAGAACCGGCCGGCTCAATCCGATTTTGACCGGGTTTGACCGATTTTGGTTCTTTTTGCATGTATTTTAATTTTTTTGGCAAAATTTTAATTATTTATATTTTTATTATTATGACGTCATCCAGTTTTTTTGATCCGCTTGAACCGGTCGAATCCCTTGACCCATCGAACCCCCAAGGCTACCGGTTCAACGTCCGGTCCGGTTTTTAAAACATTGATTACAACAATGAATGACTTTTCATTCACACATTACAAAATAACGTTGTTTTAGTTGATCCTAAGTCAAAGCTCGTAGTTTTGGGTAATAAGAAAAAAAAAAAAAAAGTGTATTGTTGATTCACTTTCTTTGTAAATGACTTCCTCCATTATTCTAGGGCAACATTTTCATTCACAAAGTGATAGAAGGGGGTGGAACGGATTTTTCATTCATTGTTGTATATGTTTTTGATCACACTGTAGGTTTCAGCTCTTTTCTATCACATCAATTATAGATACTTTGACCCATACAAACTCAAACAATATAACACTAAAATCGTTAAAACTTGTAATATTAAGTACCATTGCACGGTAGAACACATTCTTCTTCCGATCACGTGTCAAGCTCATTCGTATATTTAAACTACAATTTAGATCAATGTAAGTCAAACTATTACGATTCGAAAAACCCGACCGAGTATCGACTTTCCATCCTAGGAAAAACGGTCGAAGAAGGAAGTACTTAAACCCTACTTAAACCGTATACTACTCTGTTTCAGACCCCTCCCCCCCTCCCCCCCTCATCTCTCTTTCTTTCTTTCTTTCTTCTACACTCTAATAACCATGGAGCTCAGCATCGGAAACATGGATCTTCCAAAGCAATACTTTATCTCAGCTTTTCTATCAATGGAACCTTCCAATCACTTAATTTCCCTCGCAAGGTAAATCCCTCAAATTTTTTTACGGTAGTAAAATTAGATTAATTTGTAATTCTCATGCTTTTTTACCCTTTTGGATTTATAATTTTTCCTACAAAATTTGCAGAAATTGTGGAGGTGGGTCCATCACAGAGGAGGTCCAGGAGTTTATATGGGCACATTGCATTAATAAAACTGTAAGCACAAGTTAATTTGAGCTGTTGATCTGTTTAGTTTTCTGGGATTATGTCACTGTAAATGTAATTTTGTGTCTGATAGTCATGTGATCTGTAATTTTATAAACTTTCGATTTGCTCGTAAATCTTGATAGTTACGCTAGTAATCTGTCAGTTAGGCTCTGATTTTGGGTGAGGAGATGGCAGGTCTATAGTGTATACAATGTACTGAAGATTATGCAAAATTAGTGAATATGTAGATAAGGAGTGTTTTGGTCAAAAATCTGCACTATGGCCTATTTTCGATTAAAGGGGTATCTAGTCACTATACTACTATAGGGAACTGAGTATTCAGGAGTTGG